>WWNC01000092.1:2710000-3138575 GCA_011125475.1 Melanerpes aurifrons
GGAGGAAGGAGGAGGAGGGTGGAGGAGGAGGGAGGAGGACTCACGGCGGTGGAGAAGGCGACGGAGCCGACGCCGCGCTCAAAGCTGCCCAGCCCCAGCTGCTGCAGGGTCAGCAGGGTGGAGGAGTCCCAGATGTGGACAATGGGCTGGAGGGGCTGGGGGGGGACAGGGCCCAGGAGACCTCGAGATGGTTCCCAGAAGCCCTTGAGAAGGTTCCAGAAGCCCCTGAGCAGGTCCCCTCTCCCCCCCTCCCCCTCCCCCCGGGGGTCTCACCTTGCCGTCCTTGTCCACGCCGGCAGCTTGCCCGGTGGCCACACGGAGACCATCAGGGTGGACAGCCAGGCTGGGGGGAGAAGGAGAGGGTCAGGGGGAGGAGGGGGAGAGGGAGAAGGAGGAGGAGGAGGAGGAGGAAGAGGAGGAGGAGGAGGAGGAGGAGGAGAGGGAGGAGGTGAAGGAGGAGGAGGGGGAGAAGGAGGAGGAGGGGGAGAAGGAGGGAGGAGGGGGGAGGGGAGGAGGAGGAGAAGGAGAAGGAGAAGGAGAAGGAGAAGGAGAAGGAGAAGGAGAAGGAGAAGGAGGAGGAGGAGGAGGAGGAGGAAAAGGAGGAGAAGAGAAGGAGGAGGAGAAGAGAAGGAGGAGGAGGAGGAGGAGGAGGTGGAGGAGATGAAAGGAGAACGAGGAGAAGGAGAAGAAGGAGATAAAGGAGGAGGAGGAGAAGAGAAGGAGGAGGAGAAGGAGGAAGAGGAGAAGGAGGAAGAGGAGGAGAAGGAGAAGGAGGAGGAGGAGGAGGAGGAGAAGGAGGAGAAGAGAAGGAGGAGGAGAAGAGAAGGAGGAGGAGAAGAGAAGGAGGAGAAGGAGAAGGAGGAGGAGGAGGAGGAGAAGGAGGAGAATAGAAGGAGGAGGAGAAGAGAAGGAGGAGGAGAAGAGAAGGAGGAGGAGAAGAGAAGGAGGAGGAGAAGGAGGAAGAGGAGAAGGAGGAAGAGGAGGAGAAGGAGAAGGAGGAGGAGGAGGAGGAGGAGAAGGAGGAGAAGAGAAGGAGGAGGAGAAGAGAAGGAGGAGGAGAAGAGAAGGAGGAGAAGGAGAAGGAGGAGGGGAGGAGGAGAAGGAGGAGAATAGAAGGAGGAGGAGAAGAGAAGGAGGAGGAGAAGAGAAGGAGGAGGAGAAGAGAAGGAGGAGGAGAAGGAGGAAGAGGAGAAGGAGGAAGAGGAGGAGGAGAAGGAGAAGGAGAAGGAGAAGGAGAAGGAGAAGGAGAAGGAGAAGGAGGAGGAGAAGGAGGAGGAGGAGAAGGAGAAGGAGGAGGAGAAGGAGAAGGAGAAGGAGAAGGAGGAGGAGGAGGAGAAGGAGAAGGAGGAGGAGAAGGAGGAGATGAAAGGAGGAGGAGGAGAAGGAGAAGGAGGAGGAGAAGGAGAAGGAGAAGGAGAAGGAGGAGATGAAAGGAGGAGGAGGAGAAGGAGAAGGAGGAGGAGAAGGAGAAGGAGAAGGAGAAGGAGGAGGAGGAGAAGGAGAAGGAGAAGGAGAAGGAGAAGAAGGAGAAGGAGAAGGAGAAGGAGAAGGAGAAGGAGGAGATGAAAGGAGGAGGAGGAGAAGGAGAAGGAGGAGGAGAAGGAGAAGGAGAAGGAGAAGGAGGAGGAGGAGAAGGAGAAGGAGAAGGAGAAGAAGGAGAAGGAGAAGGAGAAGGAGAAGGAGAAGGAGAAGGAGAAGGAGAAGGAGAAGGAGAAGGAGGAGGAGAAGGAGGAGGAGGAGGAGAAGACAAAAATGGAGATGAAGATGAAGATGAGGTTGGGCCGGGAGTCTCCCTTCCCTCCCGGGGGTCTCCCTCCCCCCGCGGGGGGGATGTGTCTCCCTCTCTCCCTCCCTCCCTCCCTTCCCCCCTGCCCGGCGCCGGCGCTGCCCTCACCAGCGCACGCAGTCGCTGTGGCGCAGGTAGTGTCGCTGCCGCCGCTGGGGGACGCTGAGGAGCACCACGACGCAGGCGATGAAGTAAACGAACTCCCCCGAGGCCAGGACGTGGAGGTTGCAGCGGCTGTCCCGGCCCCGGTAACCGTAGCTGGCCCCGGGGGGCGCTAAGGGCTGGCAACCGGCAGCACCGGGAAGGGAGGGGAGGGGAGAGACCCCGCGGGGAGGGAGGGAGGGAGGGAGGGAGGGGGAAGGGCCCCGGGGGAAGGAGAGAGAAGGGGAGGGAAGGGGAAGGGGGAGGCAGAGGGAAGGGGAAGGGAGAGGGAAGCACCGCGGAGGGATGGGGATAGGGTTGGGATCCCCTCCCAGTCCCTCCCAATCCCCTCCCAGTCCCTCTCAGTCCCCTCCCAGTCCCTCTCAGTCCCCTCCTGGTCCCTCCCAGTCCCTCTCAGTCCCCTCCCAGTCCCTTCCAGTTCCCTCTCAGTCCCTTCCAGCCCCCTCCCAGTCTCTCCCACTCCCTCCTACTCCCTCCCACTCCCCTCCCATCCCCTCCTCCACCCCTCCTAATCCTTCCCAGTCCCTCCCAGTCCTTTCCCACTCCCCTCCTACTTCCTCCCAGTCCTTCCCACTCCCCTCCCAATCCCTCCCAATCTCCTCCCAGTCCCTCCCAGCCCCTCCCAATCCTCTCCCAATCTCCTCCCAGTCCCTCCACTCCCTCTCAGTCCCTCCCAACCTCTCCCACTCCCTCCTACTCCCTCCCAGTCCTTCCCACTCCCTTCCCAGCCCCTCCTAACCCTTCCCAGTCCCCTCCCAGTCCTTCCCAATCTCCTCCCTTCCTCCCAGCCCCTATCAATCCTCCCAGCCCTTCCCAGTCCCCTCCCAACCCTTCCCAGTCTCCTCCCAATCCCCTCCCACTCCCCTCCCATCCCCTTCCAGTCCCTCCCAACCTCTCCCACTCCCCTCCTCCTTCCTCTCAGTCCTTCCCACTCCCCTCCCAGCCCCTCCCAGTCCACTCCCAGCCTCTCCCACTCCTTCCCACTCTCCTCCAACTTCCTCTCAGTCCTTCCCACTCCCCTCCCAATCCCCTCCTATTCCCTCCCACTCCCCTCCCATCCCTCTCAGCCCCTTCCCAATCCCTCCCACTTCCCTCTTACTCCCTCTCAGTCCTTCCCACTCCCCTCCCAATCTCCTCCCAGTGCCTCCCAGTCCCTCTCAACCTCTCCCACTCCCCTCCTACTCCCTCCCAGTCCTTCCCACTCCCCTCCCAGCCCCTCCTAATCCTTCCCAGACCCTCCCAGTCCCTTCCCAGTCCCCTCCCAGTCCCTCCCAGCCCCTCCCAATCTCCTCCCAATCCCCTCCCAGCCCCTCCCTGTCCCTCCTAATCTCCTCCCAATATCCTCCCAGTGCCTCCCAGTCCTTCCCACTTCCCTCTCAGTCCCTCCCAACCTCTCCCACTCCCTCCCAGTCCTTCCCACCCCTCTCAGTCCCTCCCACTCCCTCCCATCCCCTTCCAGTCCCTCCCAACCTCTCCCACTCCCCTCCTCCTTCCTCTCAGTCCTTCCCACTCCCCTCCCAATCCCTCCCACTCCTCCTACTCCCCTTCCAATCCCCTCCCAGCCCCCTCCTACTCCTTCCCACTCCCCTCTCAGTCCTTCCCACTCCCCTCCCAGCCCCTCCCAGCCCCTCCCAGCCCTCTCCCAGCCCCCCAGCCCCTCCCAGCCCCTCCCAGTAGCAGGATACACCCAGTCCAGCTGCAGCCTCTCCTGGGGGAGCTCAGCCCGGAGCCCCCCCAGGGCCCCCAGCCCCGAGGGGATGTACATGGTGATGGGACGGCCCCGCAGGAACATCTTCACCGACAGCCCCTCTGGGGGGGGGGAGAAAGGGGGGGGACATACCCCCCAAAACCCAGATTGAGGCAGGGAGGATCCCCAAGAACCTCCTGGCCCCCAACCCCCTCCCCCGGCAAAGCTACCCCCAAAGACCCTCTCCCTCCTCCCCCTCCCCTCCTCAGCCTCACCCAGGTTGTAGTTCCCACGGCGTGAGCCTGGAACAAAGAGGGGGGGCCAAGGGGTTACACCCCCAAAATGAACCCCCCTTGGACCCCCAAACTGAACCCCCCAGCACCCCCAATCTGTGCCCCCCCAGCACCCCCAACCTGAGCCCCCTGCACCCCCAATCTGTGCCCCCTCTGCACCCCCAATCTGAGCCCCCAGCACCCCCACTCTGAGCCCCTGCACCCCCAACCTGAGCCCCCAGCACCCCCAATCTGAGCCCCCAGCAACCCAACCTGAGCCCCCAGCACCCTAAACCTGAGCCCCCAGCCCCCAATCTGAGCCTCCCAGCCCCGAAACTGAGCCCCCTGCACCCCCAAACTGTGCCACCCAGCACCCCCAAACTGAGCCCCCAGCACCCCCAACCTGACCTCCCTGCACCCCAATCTAAGCCCCTCCAGCACCCCCAATCTGAGCCCCCTGCACCCCCAATCTGAGCCCCTCAGCACCCCCAATCTGAGCCTCCAGCACCCCCAAACTCAGCCCCCCAGCACCCCCAAAACTGAGCCCCCAGCACCCCCAAACTGACCTCCCTGCACCCCCAATCTGAGCCCCTCCAGCACCCCCAAACTGAGCCCCCTGCACCCCCAACCTGAGCCCCCAGCACCCCCAACCTGAGCCCCCTGCACCCCAAAACTGAGCCCCCTGAACCCCCAACCTGAGCCCCCAGCACCCCAAAACTGAGCCCCCAGCGCCCCCACTCTGAGCCCCCTGCACCCCCAAACTGAGCCCCCAGCACCCCCAACATGAGCCCCCAGCACCCCCAACCTGAGCCCCCAGCACCCCCAAACTGACCTCCCCTGCACCCCCAAACTGAGCCCCTCCAGCACCCCAAATCTGAGCCCCCAGCACCCCCAATCTGAGCCCCCCAGCACCCCCAACCTGAGCCCCCAGCACCCCCAAATTGAGCTCCCCTGCATCCCCAAACTGAGCCCCTCCAGCACCCCAAATCTGAGCCCCCTGCACCCCAAAACTGAGCCCCCTGCACCCTCAACCTGAGCCCCCAGCCCCCAAACTGAGCCCCCAGCACCCCCAAACTGTGCCACCCAGCACCCCCAAACTGAGCCCCCAGCACCCCCAACCTGAGCCCCTGCACCCCCAAACTGACCTCCCTGCACCCCCAAACTGAGCCCCTCCAGCACCCCCAATCTGAGCCCCCTGCACCCCCAACCTGAGCCCCTCAGCACCCCCAATCTGAGCCTCCAACACCCCCAAACTCAGCCCCCAGCACCCCCAACCTGAGCCCCCAGCACCCCCAACATGAGCCCCCAGCACCCCCAACCTGAGCCCCCAGCACCCCCAAACTGACCTCCCCTGCACCCCCAACCTGAGCCCTCCAGCACCTAACCTGAGCCCCCTGCACCCCCAAATCCCTCACCGGGGCTCAGGGTCTGGGGGTCCCTTGGCGGCTGCTGGGGGCAAAGAGGGGGTCAGTGGGGGGTGTCGGATTTTGGGGGTGCAGGGGAGGGGGAGTCCGGAGGGGGTGGAGGGGGAGGAGTTTGGGGGTGCAGGGAGGGGGAGGGGTTGGGGAGGTTGATTTTGGGGGCTGGGAGGGGGCTGGGGGCAAGAGATGGGGAGGATTAGGGAGGGGTTTGGGGTCCCCCGGGGTGGGGTATTGGGGGGTTGGGGGTCCCAGAGGAGTCTGGGGTCTCGGGGGATTTGGGGTCCTGGCGGGTGCGGGGGGGGGAGTCCAGGAGGGTTTTGGGGGTCCGGGGGTGGATTTGGGGGTCCCAGGGTGGGGATTTGGGGGTACGGGGGTTGGGGGTACAGAGGAGGATTTGGGGGTCCCGAGGGGAGGGATTTGGGGTCCCTGGGGGTTGGGAGTACAGAGAAGGATTTGGGGGCCCCAGGTAGGGTTTGGGGGTCCTGGGGGATTTGGGGTCCCAGGGTGGGGTTTGGGGGTCAAAGGCAAGTGCCGGGAGGGGGGGAGGGAGTCCAGGAGGGCTTTGGGGGTTCGGGGGATTTGGGGTCCAGAGGGTTTGGGGGTCCAGGGGGTGGGGAGGGGAGTCCAGGGGTTTGGGGGTCCCGGGGATGGATTTGGGGGTCCGGGGGGTCCAGGATGGTTTTGGGGGTCAGGGAGAGGATTTGGGGGTCCTGGGGTCCAGGATGGTTTTGAGGGCACAGGGAGGGGGTTGGGGGATGGGTAAGGATTTGGGGTGCGGGGAGGGGGTCCCCCAACCTGTCGGGGCCCCCGGCAGCAGGCTGGCCGAGGACGCTGCCTTCCTGCTGAGGCGCTGCCGGGGGCGCAGCTGGACGAGGAGGAGGAGGAGGAACTGTGGCGGCGAAGGCTGAGGGGGCGCGGGGCGGGGGCGGGGGCGGGGGGACATGGAAAGGGTTTGGTTAATGAAGGGTTAAGTGTCGTGGCCCCCCACCCCCGACCCCCACCCCAGAGTCACCCTCGACCCCCTCCCCGGTATAACCAGAGCCCCCAGAGCCCCCGAGGCCCCCAGTGCACCCAGACCCTCCCCCGACCCCCAGACCCCCAATTATAACCTGAGCCCCCAGAGTCCCCCAGTACACCCAGACCCCCGAGCCACCCTAGACCCTCCCGTGCACCCAGACCCCTCCCGACCCCCAGACCCCCACTATAACCAGACCCCCAGGGCCCCCAGCTCCTCCCCAGTGCACTCAGCCCCCGAGCCCCTCCAGACCCCCAATTATAACCTGAGCCCCCAGACCCCCAGTGCACCCAGACCCCCTCAGAGCCCCCAGACCCCCAAATGCACCCAGAGCCCCCGAGCCCCTCCCAGCCCCTCCCCAGTGCACTCCAGCCCCCGAGCCCCCAACTCACAGCTCCTTGGCCCCCGCGCGGGGGGCGGGGCTGGGGGTGGTCGCCGCGGGGGGAGGGACTCGGGGCCGGGGAGGGGTCGGGAGGGGGGGACTCCTCGCCGCTCCCCCGCCGGAGGAGAGGCTGGGGGAGGGGGAGGGTCGCGGGGAGGGGGAGGGGGTCCCCCAAGTCGCCGTTGAGCTGGGGGTGGGGGGGGGGGAGGGGCTCCTCCGTCTGCGTCCCTACGGTGCTGGTCTCGGGGGCGCGGGGGCTGGGGGCACAAGAAGGAGAGGTCAGAAGGGGGAGGGGGCCTGGGGGTCAGGGCGACTTAGGACCCCGAGGGTGGGGGACAGCTGGGGGCAGAGAGGACCCCGGGGGGGAGACAGACATGGGGGCCAAGGGGGCCAGGGGCACTTGGGGACCCCTTGGGTGGGGGTCATTTGGGGGTGGGGGTGGCTGGGTGCTGGGGGGAGGGTCGGGGGTCTGTCCCACCCCCTCGCCCCCTCCTCCTCGTCCTCACCCTGGGGGTGGGGCTGGGGGCTCGGCGCCCCCCCCCGCAGGACCTGGGCCAGGGCAGCCTTGACCAGCAGCAGCTCCTCCTCCACCCGAGCCAGGCGCAGCTCCAGCGGGGGCCTGGGGGTGCCCTGGGGGTGGGGTCACACACCACACCCCTCCCCAGCACCCCGTTGGAATCCCCCAAAAGAAACCCAAACCCCCAGCACCTTGGGACCCCCAGACCCATAGGACCCCCAAGGGACCCCCTCCAGCACCTTGCACACCCCCAGCCCCTGGGACCCCCTCAGAACTCATTAGACCCCCCAAAGGCCTCCCCAGCACCTTGGGACCCCACAGCTCCCCAGCACCTTTTGCCCCCCAGCACCTATAGGACCCCCCCAGCCCCATAGGACCCCCACCAAGGGACCCCACCAAAGGACCCCCAAGGGATCCCCAGCACCTTGGACCCCCAGGAGCTTCCCCCTCCTCCCCCGGTCACCCCAGCCCCTGTGACCCCCAGCACCTTTTGCCCCCCAGCCCCACATTGATTCCCCAAGGGACCCCCAGCACCTTGGGACCCCCAAGGACCCCCAGCTCCCCCAGCCCCCTGTGCACCCCCAGCCCCCACAGGACCCCCCAAGGGACCCCCAGCACCTTGGGACCCCCAAGGACCCCCAGCTCCCCCAGCCCCCTGTGCCCCCCAGCCCCCATAGGACCCCTCCCAAGGACTCCCGGCACCTTGGGACCCCCAAGGGACCCCCAGCTCCCCCAGCCCCCTGTGTCCCCCAGCCCCCATAGGACCCCTCCCAAGGACTCCCCCGGCACCTTGGGACCCCCAAGGACCCCCAGCTCCCCCAGCCCCCTGTGCACCCCCAGCCCCCACAGGACCCCCAAGGGACCCCCAGCTCCCCCAGCCCCCTGTGCACCCCCAGCCCCCACAGGACCCCCAAGGGACCCCCAGCTCCCCCAGCCCCCTGTGCACCCCCAGCCCCCACAGGACCCCCAAGGGACCCCCAGCCCCCTGTGCCCCCCAGCACCCATAGAACCCCCAAGGGACCCCCAGCCCCCATAGGACCCCCACCAAGAGACCCCCAGCCCCTGTGCCCCCTCCCAGGGACTTTTGCCCCCAGCACCTATAGGACCCCCAGCTCCCACAGCCCCTGTGCACCCCCAGCCCCCATAGCATCCCCCAAGGACCCCGGAACCTTGAGACCCCCAGCTCCCCTCAGCCCCTGTGTCCCCCCCAGCCCCCATAGGACCCCTCCCAAGGACTCCCCGGCACCTTGGGACCCCCAGCTCCCTCCAGCCCCCTGTGACCCCCAGCACCCATAGCATCCCAAGGACCCCCAGCACCTTGAGACCCCCAGCCCTATAGAACCCCCTCCAAGGGATCCCCCAAGGGACCCTCCCAGCACCTGAGACCCCCTCTAAGGGACCCCCAACACCTTTTGCTCCCCCAGCGCCTTTTGCCCCCAGCACCTAGGACCCCAGGACTCCCCAGCACCCATAGGACCCTGTCAAGGACCCCCACTCCTCCATCCCGTTCCCCCCCAGCACCTGTGGCCCCCAGAGGGACCCCCAGCACCTTGGGACCCCCAGCCCCTGTGCCTCCCCAGCCCCTTTTGCTCCCTCCCTCCCCCGAGCCCCCACAGGACCTCCCCCAGCCCCATTCTCCAACGGGGGGGGCTCCCCATCCCCTTCCTTCCCCTTCTCCCCCCCCCTCCCCACGCGTGGGCCTCACCGCGGGGGTCCCGCGGGGCTTCAGCCTCCTCCCCGGGGAGGTCCCGGCCGGGAGGGGGAGGGGTCCATGGTAACGCCGGGGCTGAGCCGGGGGGGGTGGGGTTTCGGGGGGGGTGGGGTCGAAGCCCCCTCCCCCGCCCCCTCCCCCTCCCACGCGCGCGCGCTGGCCCTCCCGTGGCGCCGCCGCTGCCTGCGGGGCGGAAGGCGTCGCGGCCCCGGCAGAGTCATTTCCCCTCCGCCCGGCGGGGGGGGGGAAAAGGGAGGGGGAAAAGGGGAGGCACCCAAAAATCAACCCCACGCGAAGAGGAGGCTCCCCTACCCCCAGGCTCGCCACCCCACGCGGGACCTCGGTTCTGCCTCTCCCCTCCCCTCCCTTCCCCTTCGCCTTCCTCCCTCCCCTCGATGCTGTTCAGGAGTGATCCCCACCCCCACCCCCGCGTGGACCCCGAGCCGCCCCCCCTCCTAGTCACTCCGACCCCCCGTGGGCTCCCACCCCCAACCCCCAGCTGCTTGAGACCCCCAGCCACCCCGGATCCACTCAGGGCTCCACTGAGCTCCTCGGGACCACCCCCCAGGACCCTCCCACGGCCATTCAGGACCCCCACAGTCACTCGGGACCCACTCAGGACCCCCCACAGTCACTCGGGATCCACTCAGGACCCCCAGCCACTTGGGACCCACTCAGGACCCCCACAGTCACTCGGGATCCACTCAGGACCCCCACAGCCACTTGGGACCCACTCAGGACCTCACTGAGCTCCTCGGGATCCCCCAGGACCCTCCCACGGCCACTCGGGACCCACTCAGGACCCCCACCGTCACTCGGGATCCACTCAATACCCCCACAGCCACTCAGGATCCCACTGAGCTCCTCGGACCCCCCAAGACCCCCCTCCAGCCACTCAGGACCCACCCACCATCCCCCAGCCACTGAGGACATCTTCCAGACCCTCCCACAACCACTCAGGACCCACTCAGGACCCTCACAGCCACTCAAGACCCCACTGAGCTCCTCAGGACCCCCCCTCAGGACCCCCCACAGTCACTCGGGACCCACTCAGGACCCTCACAGCCACTCAAGACCCCACTGAGCTCCCGGGATCCCCCAGGACCCTCCCACGGCCACTCAGGACCCCCAACGGTCACTCAGGACCCACTCAGGACCCCCCCCAGCCACTCGGGACCCACTCAAGACCCCACTGAGCTCGGGACCCACTCAGGACCCCCCCCCACGACACCTCCTGACCCTCCCAGGATCCCTCCCAATCCCCTCACAACCTCCCCCAGCCACTCAGGACCCCCTCAGGACCCCCAACCACTCAGGACCACTCCTGGACCCCCGAACCCCCAGCCACTCAAGATGCCCCCGACCCCCTCCCGATCCCCACGACCCCCAGCCCCTCAGGATCCCCCAGACCCCTTCTCGATCCCCACGACCCCCTCAGGACCCCCAGGACCCCCTCCCAATCCCCCGACCCCCAGCCACTCAGGACCCCCACGACCCTCCTGACCCCCAGGACCGCCCTCAACCACCCAGGACCCCCAGACCCCCCAACCACTCAGGACCCCCTGACCCCCCAACCACTCAGGACCCCCAGGACCCCCCGACCCCCTCAACCACTCAAGACCACCCCAGGACCCCCAACCACTCAGGACCCCTGACCCCCCAACCACTCAGGACCCCCAGGACCCCCGACCCCCTCAACCACTCAAGACCACCCCCAGGACCCCCAACCACTCAGGACCCCCGACCCCCAGCCACTCAGGACCCCCAGGACCCCCCAACCGCCCAGGACCCCCAGGACCCCTCCCAATCCCCCACGACCCCCGCCACTCAGGACCCCCCCAACCACTCAAGACCCCAGGACCCCCAACCACTCAGGACCCCCAGGACCCTTCCCCACCCCCCAATCCTCCTCCCCCCTCCCCCATTGCATGTGGGGGGTCCCCATTGTTGGGGGTCCCCCGATTAGAGCGCGGGGGGGGGGTCCCCATTGTTGGGGGGGTTGCCCATTGTTTTGGGGGGGGTGGTCCCCGGAGCCCCCTCCCCAAATGCACAGAGGCCAAACCCGGAGGCAGCCAAAGAGTTTATTGGGGAGGAGGGGGAGATAAATAAAGTCCCAAAGGGGTCCCCAAAACTCGAGGGGGGGGTCCCCATTTTGAGGGGGTCATGGGGGTCCTGCTCACACCTCGATGTAGGGGTCCGAGCCCCCCCCCCTCTTTTTCAGCTGCTCCTCCTGCTGCAGCTTCGGCTTCTCCGTCCGGGTGTGCCACACCAGCACCTGGGGGGGGGGACACACACAGAAATGGGGCTGGGGGCTCCAAATGGGGCTGGGGGCGACCTTGGGGAGCCCCAAATTAGGGGGAGACCCCCCCCCAAATCTAGATGAGCCCTTAGGGACACCCTAACCCCTTCCCTGCTCCCCCCCCCCTGCCCCTCACCTGGGTGCAGTTGGCTGCCTTGGGCTCCAGCTGCCCCCAGCCCCCTTTGAGCCCCTCAAGACCCCCCCAGCCCCCTTCTAACCCCCAGCCCCTCCTAGCCCCCAAGACCCCCAGCCCCCTTCTAACCCCCCAGCCCCCTTTGAGCCCCTCAAGACCCCCAGCCCCCTTCTAACCCCCCAGCCCCTTTGAGCCCTCAAGACCCCCAGCCCCCTTCTAACCCCCCAGCCCCTTTGAGCCCATTCTGACGCCCCCAGTCCCCTTCTAACCCCCCAGCCCCCCTCCTAGCCCCTCAAGACCCCCCAGCCCCTTCTAACCCCCCGACCCCCTCCTAGCCCCTCAAGACCCCCAGCCCCTTCTAACCCCCAGCCCCCTCCTAGCCCTCAAGACCCCCAGCCCCCTTCTAACCCCCCCAGCCCCTTTGAGCCCTCAAGACCCCCAGCCCCCTTCTAACCCCCGACCCCTCCTAGCCCCTCAAGACCCCCAGCCCCCTTCTAACCCCCAGCCCTCCTAGCCCCTCAAGACCCCCAGCCCCCTTCTAACCCCCAGCCCCCTCCTAGCCCCTCAAGACCCCCAGCCCCCTTCTAACCCCCAGCCCCCTCCTAGCCCCTCAAGACCCCCAGCCCCCTTCCAACCCCCAGCCCTCCTAGCCCTCAAGACCCCCAGCCCCCTTTGAGCCCTCAAGACCCCCAGCCCCCTCTAACCCCCGACCCCTCCTAGCCCCTCAAGACCCCCAGCCCCCCTCTAACCCCCGACCCCCTCCTAGCCCCTCAAGACCCCCAGCCCCCTTCTAACCCCCAGCCCCCTCCTAGCCCCTCAAGACCCCCAGCCCCTCCTAGCCCCTCAAGATCCCCCAGCCCCTTTGAGCCCTCAAGATCCCCCAGCCCCCTTCTAACCCCCAGCCCCTTTGAGCCCCTTCTGACGCCCCCAGTCCCCTTCTAACCCCCCAGCCCCCTCCTAGCCCCTCAAGACCCCCAGCCCCCTTCTAACCCCCGACCCCTCCTAGCCCTCAAGACCCCCCAGCCCCCTTCTAACCCCCAGCCCCTCCTAGCCCTCAAGACCCCCAGCCCCCTCTAACCCCCAGCCCCCTTCTAACCCCCGACCCCCTCCTAGCCCCTCAAGACCCCCAGCCCCCTTCTAACCCCCACCCCCTTTAGCCCCCAAGCTCCCTTCCAACCTCCCAACTCCCCTTCCAACCCCTCCCGACCCCCTCCCGCCGCCCCAGCCCCTTTATCCCTCCCTAAGACCCCTTTTAGCCTCCCCCCTCCCCGAATTTCCTCCCCGCTCCCCCCGCCCCTCACCTGGGTGCAGTTGGCCGCCTTGGGCTCCAGCTGCCCAGGGTCACTGCCCCCCGAACCCCAGACCCTCCCCAGCCCCCTTGAACCCCTTCTAACGCCCCAGCCCCACTTCTAATCCCTCCCAGCCCCCTTCCGACCCCCAGCCCCCTTTTAGTCCGCTCCAAGCCTCCTTTCTACCCCTCCCAGCCCCCTCTGAGCCCCTCCCGCCGCCCCCAGCCCCCTTTCAGCCTCGCCCTCCCCGCATCCCCTCCCCGCTCCCCAGCCCCTTTCCCCCGCTCCCCCGGCCCTCACCTGGGTGCAGTTGGCCACCTTGGGCTCCAGCTGCCCAGGGTCACTGCCCCCGAACCCCAGACCCCCAGCCCCCTTTGAACCCCTTCTGACGCCCCCAGCCCCCTTCTAAACCCCCAAGCCCCCTCCTGTCTCCCCCAAGGCCCCTCCCGACCTCCCCAGCTCCCCTTCTAACCCTCCCGACCCCCCAGCCCCCTTTATCCCTCCCTAAGACCCCTTTGAACCCCTTCTAACGACCCCAGCCCCACTTCTAACCCCTCCCAACCCCTTCTAACCCCCAGCCCCCCTTTTAGCCCCCGCCCCCTCCTAACCCCTCCCAGCCCCCTTCCGACCCCCAGCCCCCCTTTAGTCCGCTCCAAGCCCCCTTCTACCCCTGCCAGCCCCCTTGAACCCTTCCTAACGCCCCCAGCCCCACTTCTAACCCTCCCGACCCCCTTCCGCTGCCCCCAGCCCCCTTTAGCCCCCAAGCCCCCTCCTGTCTCCCCAGCCCCACTTCTAACCCTCCCGACCCCCTTCCGCTGCCCCCAGCCCCCGTTTAGTCCGCTCCAAGCCCCTTCTACCCCTCCCAGCCCCTTTGAGCCCCTCCCGCCGCCCCAGCCCCCTTTTACCCCTCCCCCTCCCCGAATCCCCTTCCCCGCTCCCCCAGCCCCTTTCCCCGCTGCCCCGGCCCTCACCTGGGTGCAGTTGGCCGCCTTGGCTCCAGCTGCCCTGCACCCCAGCCCCCGCGAGCCCCAGACCCTCTCCAGCCCCCTTTGAACCCCTTCTGACGCCCCAGCCCCGTTCTAAACCCCCAAGCCCCCTCCTGTCTCCCCCAAGGCCCTCCCGACCCCCAGCCCCCTTTTATCCCTCCCTAAGACCCCTCTGAACCCCTTCTAACGACCCCAGCCCCACTTCTAACCCCTCCCAGCCCCTCCTGACCCCCGCCCCCTTCTAACCCCCAGCCCCCTTTTAGCCTCCCCAAGCTCCCTTCCAACCTCTCCAACTCCTTCCAACCCCTCCCGACCCCCTCCCGCCGCCCCCCAACCCCTTTTATCCCTCCCTAAGACCCCTTTCAGCCCTCCCCCTCCCCCCGCATCCCCTCCCCGCTCCCCCAGCCCCTTTCCCCTGCTCCCCCCCGCCCCTCACCTGGGTGCAGTTGGCGGCCTTGGGCTCCAGCTGCCCGGGGGTGACGGCCAGCCCGCCCAGGAAGCTGCTCTCCAGGTAGCCGCGCTGGGCGCGGGGGTCGAAGCGGGCGCGGGGCCGGGCCAGCAGCAGGGGCAGCCCCACGGCGAAGCCGGCCATGTCCAGGGGGAACGGCCGCTCCGGCCGCCAGGCCGTGCGGAACCCGACCACCCGGCCCCCCTCCACCAGCGGCCGCTCCACCAGCAGCCCCCCCGCCAGCCCCACCGGCCACACCCCCACCCCCCGCGTGCTGCGCATCTGCCCGGGGCGGGGGGGGAGGGGCGGGGGGCGGGGCGAGGAGGAATGAGGCAGAGAGGTTAGAAGGGGAAGGGAGGGGAGAGAAAGGAAGGGGAGGGACAGAGAGGGAGGGACAGAGAGGGAGGAGAACAGAGGGAGGGGAGAGGGAGGGGAGAGGGAGGGGAGAGGGAGGGGGAGGGAGAGGGGAGAGGGAGGGGAGAGGGAGGGGAGAGGGAGGGGGAGAGGGAGGGGGAGAGGGAGGGGAGAGGGAGGGGGAGAGGGAGGGGGAGAGGGAGGGGGAGAGGGAGGGGGAGAGGGAGGGGGAGAGGGAGGGGGAGAGGGAGGGGGAGAGGGAGGGGGAGGGAAGAAGGGGAAGGAAGGGAGAGAGAAGGGAGAAAGGAGAGAGAAGGAGAGAGAGAGGTGAGGAAAGAGGAAGGGAGAAGGAATGAGGGAGAGAAGTTAGAAGGGGGAGGGGGAGAGAGGGGGAGGGAGAGAGGGGAGGGGGAGGGAGAGAGGGGGAGGGAGGGAGAGAGGGGAGGGGGAGGGAGAGAGGGGAGGGGGAGGGAGAGAGGGGAGGGGGAGGGAGAGAGGGGAGGGGGAGGGAGAGAGGGGAGGGGGAGGGAGAGAGGGGAGGGGGAGGGAGAGAGGGAGGGAGGGAGGGAGGAGAGGGAGGGAGGCAGGGAGGAGAAGGGAGGGAGGGAGGGAGGAGAAGGGAGGGAGGGAGGGAGGGGAGAGGGAGGGAGGGAGGGAGGGGAGAGGGAGGGAGGGAGGGAGGGGGAGAAGAGGAATGAGGCAGAGAGGTTAGAAGGGGAAGGAAGGGAGAGGGAAGGGAGAAAGGAGAGAAAAGGAGAGAGAGGTGAGGAAAGAGGAAGGAGAAGGAATGAGGGAGAGAAGAGAAGGGGGAGGGGGGAGAGAGAGGGGGAGGGAGAGAGGGGAGGGGGAGGGAGAGAGGGAAGGGGAAGGAGGGAGAGAGGGGAGGGAGGGGAGGGAGGGGAGGGAGGGGAGGGAGGAGAGGGAGGGGGGGAGGAGGGAGGGAGGGAGGGGAGGGAGGAGAGGAGGAGAGGGAGGGGAGGGAGGGAGGAGAGGGAGGAGAGGGAGGAGAGGGAGGAGAGGGAGGAGAGGGAGGAGAGGGAGGAGAGGGAGGAGAGGGAGGAGAGGGAGGAGAGGGAGGAGAGGGAGGAGAGGGAGGAATGAGGCAGAGTGAAGGAGGGGGAGAGGGTGAAGAAAAGAGAGGGAGAGAGAGAGAGGGGGAGAGAGAAAGTCAGCCATTGGCTCAGGCACCCCCAGGAGGGCCCCGGGGTAGGGGTGGGGCACTCTGGGGGTCCTCCCTGCCCCCAGGGGGTGGTGGTCTCTCCCTCCCTCCCTCCCATCTCACCTCCTCGAAGAGCTGCAGGCTGTAGGTGTTGTCGTCGTCGGCGAAGTAGACCACGCCCTGCCCCGCCCCCTGCCCCGCCCCCAGACGCTCCCGCAGCCAGCTGAGGGCGCGGTTGCGCTGCTCCACCCCCCGGGGGCGGAGCCAGGGCGGGTCCCCGGGGCGGCGGCGCAGCTCGGGCGGGGTCTGGGCGGTCAGGTGGGTGAAGGGCACCCCGCAGGAGGCCAGCAGGGAGACCACCAGGGGGGTGGGCTGGGGGGAGTCCTCCACCACCACCCAGTGCAGCGAGGGGACGTGCAGCAGCGTCTGCGAGAGGCGAACCAGCTCCGCCTTCTGCACCGGCCTGGGGAGAGGGGAGAGGGGAGGGAGGGAGGGGAGGGGAGGTGAGGGGGAGGAGGGAGAGGGAGGGGAGGAGGGGAGAGAGGGAAGGGGGGGAGAGAGGGAAGGGAGGGAGAGAGGGAAGGGAGGGAGAGAGGGAAGGGAGGGGAGAGAGGGGGAGGGGAGAGAGGGAAGGGAGGGGAGAGAGGGAAGGGGAGGGGAGAGAGGGAAGGGAGGGAGAGAGGGAAGGGAGGGGAGAGAGGGAAGGGAGGGGAGAGAGGGAAGGGGAGGGGAGAGAGGGAAGGGAGGGAGAGAGGGAAGGGAGGGGAGAGAGGGAAGGGAAGGAGAGAGGGAAGGGAAGGGAGAGAGGGAAGGGAAGGGAGAGAGGGAAGGGAAGGGAGAGAGGGAAGGGAAGGGAAGGGAGAGAGGGAGGGAAGGGAAGGGAGAGAGGGAAGGGAAGGGAGAGAGGGAAGGGAAGGGAGAGAGGGAAGGGAAGGGAGAGAGGGAAGGAAGAGGGAAGGGAAGGGAGAGAGGGAAGGGAAGGGAGAGAGGGAAGGGAAGGAGAGAGGGAAGGGAAGGGAGAGAGGGAAGGGAAGGGAGAGAGGGAAGGGAGGGGAGAGAGGGAAGGGAGGGGAGAGAGGGAAGGGAGGGGAGAGAGGGAAGGGAGGGGAGAGGGAAGGGAGGGGAGAGAGGGAAGGGAGGGGAGAGAGGGAAGGGAAGGGAGAGAGGGAAGGGAAGGGAGAGAGGGAAGGAGGGGAGAGAGGGAAGGGAGGGGAGAGAGGGAAGGGAGGGGAGAGAGGGAAGGGAGGGGAGAGAGGGAAGGGAAGGGGAGAGAGGGAAGGGAGGGAGAGAGGGAAGGGAAGGGAGAGAGGGAAGGGAAGGGAGAGAGGGAAGGGAAGGAGAGAGGGAAGGGAAGGGAGAGAGGGAAGGGAAGGGAGAGAGGGAAGGGAAGGGAGAGAGGGAAGGGAAGGGAGAGAGGGAAGGGAAGGGAGAGAGGGAAGGGAAGGGAGAGAGGGAAGGGAAGGGAGAGAGGGAAGGGAAGGAGAGAGGGAAGGGAAGGGAGAGAGGGAAGGGAAGGAGAGAGGGAAGGGAAGGGAGAGAGGGAAGGGAAGGGAGAGAGGGAAGGGAAGGGAGAGAGGGAAGGGAAGGGAAGGGAGAGAGGGAAGGGAAGGGAGAGAGGGAAGGGAAGGGAGAGAGGGAAGGGAAGGGGAGAGAGGGAAGGGAAGGGAGAGAGGGAAGGGAAGGGAGAGAGGGAAGGAAGGGAGAGAGGGAAGGAAGGGAGAGAGGGAAGGGAAGGGAGAGAGGGAAGGGAAGGGAGAGAGGGAAGGGAAGGGAGAGAGGGAAGGGAAG
This sequence comes from Melanerpes aurifrons, assembly GCA_011125475.1. Lineage (NCBI taxonomy): Eukaryota > Metazoa > Chordata > Aves > Piciformes > Picidae > Melanerpes > Melanerpes aurifrons. The sequence continues at coordinate 2,727,410 of WWNC01000092.1, forward strand.
GGAGAGAGGGAAGGGAAGGGAGAGAGGGAAGGGAAGGGAGAGAGGGAAGGGAAGGGAGAGAGGGAAGGGAAGGAGAGAGGGAAGGGAAGGGAGAGAGGGAAGGGAAGGGAGAGAGGGAAGGGAAGGGAGAGAGGGAAGGGAAGGGAGAGAGGGAAGGGAAGGGAGAGAGGGAAGGGAAGGGAGAGAGGGAAGGGAAGGGAGAGAGGGAAGGGAAGGGAGAGAGGGAAGGGAAGGGAAGGGAGAGAGGGAAGGGAAGGGAGAGAGGGAAGGGAAGGGAGAGAGGGAAGGGAAGGGAGAGAGGGAAGGGAAGGGAGAGAGGGAAGGGAAGGGAGAGAGGGAAGGGAAGGGAGAGAGGGAAGGAAGGGAGAGAGGGAAGGGAAGGGAGAGAGGGAAGGGAAGGGAGAGAGGGAAGGGAAGGGGGAGGGAGGGAGAGGGAGGAGAGGGAGGGAGGAGAGAGAGAGGGAGAGAGGGAGTGGGGTCTGGGAGAGGTGAACCAGCTTAGCCTTCTGCACAGGCCTGGGGAGAAGGGAGAGGGAAGTGAGGGGAGAGGGAGGGAGGGGATGGGAGAAGAGAGAGGGAGGGGATGGGAGAAGAGAGAGGGAGGGAGAGGGAGGAAGGGGAGGGAGGGAGAGGGAGGAAGGGGAGGGAGGGAGAGGGAGGAAGGGGAGGGAGGGAGAGGGAGGAAGGGGAGGGAGGGAGAGGGAGGAAGGGGAGGGAGGGAGAGGGAGGAAGGGGAGGGAGGGAGAGGGAGGAAGGGGAGGGAGGGAGAGGGAGGAAGGGGAGGGAGGGAGAGGGAGGAAGGGGAGGGCAGAGGAGGGGAGAGGGAGGGAGGGAGAGAGAGAGGGAGGAAGGGGGAGGAGGGAGAGGGGGAGGAAGGAGGGGAGAGGCAGGGGGAGGAAGGAGGGAGAGGCAGGGGAGGCAGGGGAGGCAGGGGAGGCAGGCAGGGGGAGGCAGGGGGAGGCAGGCAGGGGGAGGCAGGGGCTGGGGGTCTCACCTGGTGTAGGTTGGGGTCACCACGTAGATGGGGGAGGGGCTTGCTCGGCCCCTCCCCGCGGGCTGCCGGCCCCCACCTGGGGCCTCCCCCCCCGAAGGCTGCAGGGGGCTGGGGGCAGGGACAGGGCTGGGCTGGGGGAGGGGAAGGCAACCAATGGGGGAGGGGCTTGGGGGGGGGGAGGCCTCAAACACCTCCACCCCACCCCAGCCCCTGGGACCCCAAAGCCCCCAAGCCCCCCAGGACCCCCAAATCCCTCAGCCCTCCCCAACCACCTCCAGCCTCCCAGGACCCCCAGACCCCTTCAGACCCCCAGACCCCCAGGACCCCCAAATCCCTTCAGGTCCCCCCAACCCCTCTGACCTCCCAGACCCCCCAGGTGCCACAAACCCTCCCAGCCTCCCCAACCACCTCCAGCCCCCCAGGACCCCCTGAGACCCCTTCAGGTCCCTCCCAAACCCTCTGAACCCCCCAGACCCTCCCCACTTCAGGACCCCCTGCCCCCAAGGACCCCTCAAATCCTTCTGCCCCCTCCCAAACCCCTCTGACTCTCTAGACCCCCAGACCTCCTAGACCTCTAAGCTCCCCTCTAGACCCCCTCAAATCCCTTCTGCCCTCCCAAACCCTCTGACCCCCCTAGACCCCCCCAACCCCAGGACCCTCTAGACCCCTAAGCCCCCCAGGACCCCCAAATCCCTTCAGCCTCCCCCCACCTCCAGCCCCCAGAGCCCTCAAATCCCTTCTGCCCTCCCAAACCCTCTGACCCCCCAGGCCTCTCAACCCCCCAGGCCTCTCCCAGGCCTCACCCAGCAGCCTGAGGGCAAAGATCAGCCCCAGGGACACCAGGAAGTAGAGGAGGAAAACATTCTTCAGCCTCACCTCATGGCAGCGCCGGGGGCGGGGAGGAGGCGGGGGGGGCGGGGGCTGAGGAGGGCTCCAGGGCTTCCTGGCAGGGTCCAGAGTGAGAGGTTGTGTTGAGGGGGGGGCAGGGCTCTAGGGGAGGGGATGTTGAAGAGAGACTTTGAGTGAGGCTGCAGGAGAGGGTGGGGGGTCCAGGGGGCTTGGGGGGATTTGGGGCCCTGGGGGTCCTGAGGGGGTCTGGGGGTCAGGGGTGAACCTGACAGGGTCCTGAGGGGGTCCAGGGGGCCAGAGGGGGCTTGGGGGAGGATTTGGGGCCCTGGGGGTCCAGAGGGGTCCTGAAGGAGGCTTTGGGGCTCTGGGAGAGGGTTGGGGGTCCTGAGGAGGGATCCAGAGGGGTCCTGGGGGGTCCTGAAGGAGGCTTTGGGGCTCTGGAAGGGTCCTGGGGAGCCTTGGGGGTCCAGAGGGGCTCTGGGTGAAGCTTTGGGGCCCTGGGGGTCCTGAGGGGTCTGGGGTCCTGACAGGGTCCTGAGGGGGTCTGGGGGTCCACAGGGTCCTGGGGAAGGTTTTGGGGCTCTGGGGGTCCTGAGGGGTTCTAGGGGGGTCCTGACAGGGTTCTGAGGGGGTCTGGGGGTCCAGAGGGTCCAGGGTGAAGCTTTGGGGCCCTGGGGGGGGTCCAGAGGGGTCCTGAAGGAGGCTTTGGGGCTCTGGGAGAGGGTTGGGGGTCCTGAGGAGGGGTCCAGAGGGGTCCTGGGGGTCCTGAAGGAGGCTTTGGGGCTCTGGAAGGGTCCTGGGGAGCCTTTGGGGGTCCAGAGGGGTCCTGAAGGAGGCTTTGGGGCTCTGGGGGTCCTGGGGAGGTTTTGGGGGATCCAGAGGGATCTTGAAAGAGGCTTTAGGGCTCGGGGGAGGGCTGGGGGTCCTGAGGAGGGGTCCAGAGGGGTCCTGGGAGAGGTTTTGGGGCTCTGGGGGTCCTGAGGGGTCCTGGGTGAAGCTTTGGGGCCCTGGGGGAACCTGAGGGGTCCTGGGTGAAGCTTTGGGGCCCTGGGGGTCCTGAGGGGTCCTGAAGGAGGCTTTGGGGCTCTGGGAGGGGGTTGGGGGTCCTGAGGAGGGGTCCAGAGGGGTCCTGGGGGTCTGAAGGGGTCAGAGGTGGTCCTGAGGGGGCTGGGGGTCCTGAAGGAGGCTTTGGGGTTCTGGCAGGGGTTGGGGGTCCTGAGGAGGGGTCCAGAGGGGTCCTGGGGGGGTCCTGAAGGAGGCTTTGGGGCTCGGGGGTCCTGAGGGATTCTGGGGGTCCAGAGGGGTCCTGGGGAGGCTTTGGGGCTCTGGGGGTCCTGAGGGAGGTTTTGGGGGCCCTGAGGGGCCTTGAGGGAGACTTTAAGGCTCTGGGGGTCCTGGGGCAGCCTTAGGGGGCTCAGAGGGGCCCTGGGTGAAGCTTTGGGGCTCTGGGAGGGTCCAGAGGGGTCCTGAAGGAAGCTTTGGGGCTCGGGGAGGGGGTTGGGGGTCCTGAGGAGGGGTCCAGAGGGGTCTGAAGTGAAGCTTTGGGGCTCTGGGGGGGTCCTGAAGGAGGCTTTAGGGCTCGGGGGGGTCCAGAGGGGTCTTGGATGAAGCTCTGGGGGGGTCCTGAGGGGGTCAGGGGTGGTCCTGAGGGGTCCTGAAGGAAGCTTTGGGGTTCTGGGGGGGTCCAGAGGGATCCTGGGGGAGGCTTTAGGGCTCTGGAAGGGTCCTGGGGGCCTCGGGGAGGGTCCAGAGGGGTCCTGGGTGAAGCTCTGGGGCTCTGAGGGGTCCAGAGGGGTCCTGGGGGGGGTCCTGGGGGTCCCGAGGAGGGGTCCGGAGGGGCCCTGGGGGAGGCTTTGGGGGTCCTGAAGGGGTCTTGAGGCTCTGGGGGGGTCCCGAGGGGTCCCTTGGGGGGGGGGCTGGGAGCTCCTTAAGGGCCTGCAGCATCCTCCGAGCCCCCCCCCGGGGCCCAGGCCCGGACTGACCTTCGCGGCTGAGGCTCCGCAGGCCCCGAGGGCGGCTCCGGCAGCGTCGCTTGGAGGCTCCCCCGGCTCAGGGCAGGGCCGAGCCGGCACTTTGGACCCGCGGCTCCATCCTTCAGCTTTCAGCTTCCGCTGCGCGGATGGCAACCACCGGCGGCGGCCTCCGCTCCCAGCTCACTTCCGGCCCGAGCTCCGCCCCACTTCCGGCCTTAGCTCCGCCCCACATCCGGTCCCAGCGCTTTACTTGCTGCCACTCCGCGTCTGCGCCCACTTCCGGTCCTAGCTCCGCCCCGCAGCCGGTCTGCCCTCCGGCTCCACCTCCTGACTCACTTCCGCTCTGCGCTCCACCGCCTCCCAGCGGCCACTTCCGGCGTTCCGGCTGCCCTCCCGCGGCCGCGACGCCAAGGTTCCGACCCCCGAAGGTTCCCCTTCCTCCACCCCACCACCCCGGGCGCCCTTTCTCTCCCACCCTGGGACCCTTTCCCTTCCCACACCCCGGGGACCCTTTACCTTCCCCACCCCAGGGACCTTTACCTCCCCCACCCTGGGACCCTTTCCTCCCCACTCTAATTAAACCCAGCCCTCAAAAAGCTTTTTTTTGGTGTTTGGGTTTTTTTCCTCCTTTTATTTTCTTTTATCAAAACTCTGCCTCGGGGCTGTTTCCTCCTCCCCCTACTCCTTCCACCACCCTTCCTCTCCCTCCCCCAAAAAAAAAAAAAAAAAGAACCCCACGGAGGAAGAGGGTATTTGGGTTGGGGGAAGGGAGAGGGGGCACAAACCTCTCCCTCCCTCCCCCTTTGAAATGAGGAGGTGAAAAATGGGGGTGGGGGAGGAAGATGATTGGGGAGGGGGGTACTAATGGGGGTGGGAAGGGGAGGGGACAAAAATCTTGGTCCTCAAGCCCTCCCTCTCAGCCCCACTTTTGGGGTGGGGGGAAAGGGGTCTGGGGAGGGGCAAAGATGGGGGAAGGGGGAGGGGCGAGGCCAACCCCCCCTCCCCCCCCTCAATACAGCAGCCAAAAGGGTGGTGGTGGGTGGAGGGGGAGGACCACAAGAGGAGCAACTCCCTGCCCCTTGAGGGGGGGGGGTGGGGGGGGGTCTGAGCGGGCTGGGGGCGACCCTGAGGGGCTGAGGGGGGGGAAGGGGGGGTGAGGGCGGCGGGGGGGGGTCGCAGAGAGGAGCCCCCCCCCCGCCATTATCGCAGGGCGATGCTCCAGTCCTCCCCCAGGGCCACCCCCGGCTTGCGGAGGGTGAGGACGGAGCCTTCGGCCTCGAACTTGAAGTCCAGGGGGATCTGGGAGCCATCTGGAAGGGGGGAGAGCGTTAAGGGGGGGTTCCCAAGACCCCCACCCAACCTTAAAGCCGGCCCCCAAAGGCAGGGACTCACTGGCAGGCTGCAGCAGGACGGCAGCAGGCTTGGAGGCTCCCAGGATCACAACTCGCTCCAGCCAGGCAGGGCTGGGGAAGGAGCCCTGGGGGTCTGCAGAGCTGGGGGGGAGGGGAGAGAGGGGGAAAAGGAGGGTTAAGAAGGGGCCTGAGGGGGTCCTGAAGGGGTTTGGAGGGTCCTGAGGGGGTCTGAAGGGCTCCGGGGGAAGTCTTGGGGGGTCAGGGAGCAGCCAAGGGGAGGAGGAGGTTGCTGAGGGGGCTAGGGGGTGGCCCTGAGGAGGTTTGGAGGGTCCTGAGGGGGTGTTGAGGGAGTTTGGGGGTCCTGAGGGGTCCTGAAGGGGTCTGAAGGGGTTTGGAGGGGTCCTGAGGGGTCTGGGGGCTCCTGAGGGGGTCTGAAGGGGTTTGGAGGGGTCCAGATGGGGTCCTGAGGGGTCCTGAAGGGGTTTGGAGGGTCCTGAGGGGGTCCTGAGGGGGTCTGAAGGGGTTTGGAGGGGTCCTGAGGGGGCTGAAGGGTCAGGGTGAACCTGACAGGGTCCTGAGGGGGTCTGGGGGTCCTGAGGGGGTCTGAAGGGGTTTGGAGGGTCCTGAGGGGGTCCTGAGGAGGTTCTGAGGGGGTCTGGGGGCTCCTGAGGGGGTTCTGAAGAGGGCTGAGGGGTCCTGAGGGGGTCTGAAGGGGTTTGGAGGGGTCCTGAGGGGGCTGAAGGGGTTTGGGGGTCCTGAGGGGGCTGAAGGGGTCAGGGGTGGAATCCTGACAGGGTCCTGAGAAGGTCCTGAAAAGAAGACCTGAGGGGTCCTGAGGGGTCCTGAAGGGGTCTGAAGGGGCTTGAGGGGTCCTGAGGGGGTCTGGGGGCTCCTGAGGGGTCTGAAGGGGTTTGGAGGGGTCCAGATGGGATCCTGAGGGGTCCTGAAGGGGTTTGGAGGGTCCTGAGGGGGTCCTGAGGGGGCTGAAGGGGTCAGGGGGTGGAACCTGACAGGGTCCTGAGGGGGTCTGGGGGTCCTGAGGGGGTCTGAAGGGGTTTGGAGGGTCCTGAGGGGGTCCTGAGGAGGCTCTGAGGGGGTCTGGGGGCTCCTGAGGGGGTTCTGAAGAGGGCTGAGGGGTCCTGAGGGGGCTGAAGGGGTTTGGAGGGGTCCTGAGGGGGCTGAAGGGGTCAGGGGTGAACCTGACAGGGTCCTGAGGGGGTCTGGGGGTCCTGAGGGGGTCTGAAGGGGCTTGGAGGGTCCTGAGGGGGTCCTGAGGAGGTTCTGAGGGGGTCTGGGGGCTCCTGAGGGGGTTCTGAAGAGGGCTGAGGGGTCCTGAGGGGTCTGAAGGGGTTTGGAGGGGTCCTGAGGGGGCTGAAGGGGTCAGGGGTGGAACCTGACAGGGTCCTGAGAAGGTCCTGAAAAGACTGAGGGGTCCTGAGGGGGTCCTGAAGGGGTCTGAAGGGGTTTGGAGGGGTCCTGAGGGGGTCTGGGGGCTCCTGAGGGGCTGGAAGGGGCTTGAGGGGTCCAGATGGGGTCCTGAGGGGTCCTGAAGGGGTTTGGAGGGTCCTGAGGGGGTCCTGAGGGGGCTGAAGGGGCTTGGAGGGGTCCTGAGGGGGCTGAAGGGGTCAGGGGTGGACCTGACAGGGTCCTGAGGGGGTCTGGGGGGTCCTGAGGGGGTCTGAAGGGGTTTGGAGGGTCCTGAGGGGGTCCTGAGGAGGTTCTGAGGGGGTCTGGGGGCTCCTGAGGGGTTCTGAAGAGGGCTGAGGGGTCCTGAGGGGGTCTGAAGGGGTTTGGAGGGGTCCTGAGGGGGGGGAAGGGTTAGGGGAACTGACAGGGTCCTGAGGGGGTCTGGGGGCTCTTGAGGGGGTCTGAAGGGGTTTGGAGGGTCCTGAGGGGGTCCTGAGGGGGCTGAAGGGTTTGGAGGGGTCCTGAGGGGGCTGAAGGGGTCAGGGGTGGAACCTGACAGGGTCCTGAGGGGGTCTGGGGGCTCTGAGGGGTCTGAAGGGGTTTGAGGGTCCTGAGGGGGTCCTGAGGGGGTGGGGCTCCTGAGGGGAGCTGAAGGGGTCAGGGTGAACCTGACAGGGTCCTGAGGGGGTCTCGGGGCTGAGGGGGCTTGAAGGGGATCCTGAGGGGTCTGGGGGTTCAGGGTGATACCTGACAGGGTCCTGAAGGGATCTGGGGGTCCTGAGGGGGTCCTGAGGGTCTTAGAGGTCCTTGGGGGTCCCTGAGCTGAATTTGGGGAGGGGGCGCTGGGGGGGGTTCTGTGCCTTTCAGCCAAGGCTGAGTGGTGCTGAAGGAGCTTGGGAGGGGGAGGGAGGGAAGGGAAGGGAGAGGAGGGGCTAGGGGGCGGGGGGGGGGCAGGGAATTTGGGGAGGGGTCCCTGAGGGTCTTAGATGTCCCTGGGGGTCCCTGAGCTGAATTTTGGGGGTGGGGGTCTGTGCCTCTCAGTGAAGGCTGAGTGGTGCTGAAGGAGCTTCGGGAGGGGGAGGGAGGGAAGGGGAGGGGCTGGGGGCCAGGGCGGGGGTGAGGGGCAGGAAATTTGGGGAGGGGTCCCTGAGGGTCTTAGAGGTCCCTAGGGGGTCCTGAGCTGCATTTGGGGAGGGGGCGCTAGGGGGCCTCTGTGCCTCTCAGTGAAGGCTGAGTGGTGCTGAAGGAGCTTCGGGGAGGGGGAGGGAGGGAAGGGGAGGGGCTGGGGGCCAGGGCGGGGGTGAGGGGGCAGGGAATTTGGGGAGGGGCCCTGGGGGTCTCTGGGGGGTACTCTGGCTGTCAGGGTGTTGCCACTGAAGGTGAACCTCCTGTGGAGGTACTGGGCCCGGGTCTGGTAGTCAAGCTTCTCCGCTGTCCAGGTACAGATCACCTCGGCTCTGCCCTGGGGAGGGGTGAAAAGAAAGGGGGGAGGGGTCAGGAGAATTTGGGGAGGGGGCTGAGGGGTCCTAGAGGGTTTTGGGGGCGTCTGGGGAGATTTGGGGGGTCTGGAGGGGCTTTGGGGGGATGGGATGGGGGCTGAGAGATGCTTTGGGGAAGGCTCTAAGGGAGAGAGAAGAGGGGAGAGGATGGGGGAGGGGCCAGGGGCGATTTGGGGAGGGGTCCGGGGGAGGGGCAAAGAATTTGGGGAGGGGTCCTGAGGGGATTTTGGGGGTCTGGGGGCGATTTGGGGGGTCTGAGGGGCTTTGGGGGAGGAGAGGAGAGGGCTGAGGGATGCTATGGGGAGGCTCCAGGGGAGGGTTGAGAGGGGGAGGGGATGGGGGAGGGGCCAGGGCGATTTGGAGGGGGAGGGGGCAAAGAATTTGGGGAGGGGGCTGGAGGGGTCCTGGGGGGTTTTTGAGGGGGTCTGGGGTGATTGGGGGTCTGAGAGGCTTTAGGAGGCAGGAGGGGAGAGGGCTGAGGGATCCTTTGGGGAAGGCACTAGGGAGAGAGGAAAAGGGGGGGAGGGGCCAGGGCGATTTGGGGAGGGGTCCTGGGGGAGGGGCAAAGAATTTGGGGAGGGGCTGTGGGGTGCTGGGGGAGCAATTTGGGGAGGGGTCTGCCCGACCTGGGGGTCCAAGGCCACGTAGAGGCTGTAGGGGTCTCCCTTCATGCACTGGGTGGAGCGCCGAGGCCTCTCCTGCCTGGGCACCACCGACCCCCCCCGCTGGAACAGAGGCACCTGGGGGCACGGGGTCAGGACCCCCAAGGAGCCCCAGACCCATTAGGACCCCCCAAGCCCCCAAAGACCCCCAAGCCCCTCCCCAGGGAGCCCCCAGACCCATTAGGACCCCCAAGACCTCCCCAAGACTCTCCCCATGGAGCCCCCAGACCCATTAGGACCCCCCATGACCCTCCCCCAGGGAGCCCCCCAGACCCATTAGACCCCCATGACCCTCCCCAGGAGCCCCCAGACCCATTAGGACCCCCATGACTCTCCCCAGGAGCCCCCAGACCCATTAGGACCCCCCATGACCCTCCCCAGGAGCCCCCAGACCCATTAGGACCCCCCATGACCTCCCCCAGGGAGCCCCCAGACCCATTAGGACCCTCCCCACCCCAAAGCCCCCAAGACCCCTCCCCAACCCACGCTGCTGAGGGTCACAGGCAGGTAGAGGGTCTGGGGGCCCTGATGCTTCTGGGAGGTGCTGAGGTCGTACCACACCTGGGGGGGGTCGAGGGGGGGTTCCCCAAAATGAGGGGGACACACCCACCCCCCAAAACCAGGGGAGGGGTCCAAGGAGGAGCTCGAGCCCTTGACAGCCCCCTCCACTGTCCTCCCAGACCCCTCCCCCAAACGCCTCCCCCGTCACCACCTCCCTGCCTCTCCCAGAGGCACCCCAAAATAAGGGGGACACGGGGTCCAGACCCCCTGCCCCCAGCCCCAAGCCCCTCCAGACCTTTTAGACCCCCAGACCCCCCAAACCCCTCTGCCCTGCCCCCAGGCCCCCAGGACCCCCCAAACCCTCTGCCCCCTGCCCCCAGGCCCTCTAGACCCTTTAGACCCCCCAAGCCCCCCAGGACCCCCAAACCCTCTGCCCCCCAAGCCCCCCCAGACTCTCTCTGACCCCCCAGGACCCCCAGGCCCCTCTGCCCCCACCCATAGGACCCCCAGACCCTTTTGACCCCCCAGACCTCCCCAAACCCCTCTGCCCCCGCCCCAAGCCCCCAGACCCTTTAGACCCCTCCAGCCTCAGACCCCCAAACCCCTCTGCCCCTCGCCCCCAAGCCCTCCCAGACCCTTTAGACCCCTCCAGCCCCCAGGACCCCCAAACCTCTGCCCCACCCCCAAGCCCCCTCCCAGACCCTTTAGACCCCCAAGCCCTCCAGGACCCCCCAAACCTCTCTGCCCCCACCCCAAGCCCCCCCCAGACCCTTTAGACCCTCCAGCCCCCCAGGACCCCCAAACCCCTCTGCCCCCCACCCCCAAGCCCCCAGACCTTTAGACCCTTCCAGCCCCCAGGACCCCCCAAACCCCTCTGCCCCCCCACCCTCAAGCCCCTCCCAGACCCTTTAGGACCCCCAGGACCCCCCGAATCCCCCACCCCCATCTCACCTCCCCCTGCCAGGGAGGTAGATTTGACCTCCAGGCCCCTGCTCCGTCACTGGGTGCACCAGCAAGGACCTGTCTGGGGGAGTGGGGGGTCACTGGGGGTCCTGGGGTTCTAAAGGGTCTGGGGGCTTAGGGGTGGGGGCAGAAGGGTTTGGCGTGTTCCTGGGGGGCTGAGGGAGGTCTTGGGGGCTGGAGGGTCCCAAAGGGTCTGGGGGCTTGGGGGGCAGAGAGGTATGGGGGGTCCTGGGGGGCTTAGGAGTGGGGGCAGAGAGGTTTGGGGGTCCTGGGGGTGGGGCTTAGGAGTGGGGGGCAGAAGGGTTTGGGGGTGGGTCCTGGGGGCTTAGGGGTGGGGGCAGAGAGGTTTGGGGGTCCTGGGGGCTTAGGACTGGGGGCAGAGAGGTTTGGGGGTCCTGGGGGCTTGGGACTGGGGGCAGAGAGGTATGGGGGGTCCTGGGGGCTTAGGGGTGGGGGCAGAATGGTTTGGGGGTGGGTCCTGGGGGTCCTAAACAGTCTGGGGGCTTGGGGGCAGAAGGGTTGGGGGTCCTGGGGGTCCTAAAGGGTCTGGGGGTGTCTTGGGGATGGAGGGGTCCTAAAGGGCCTAGGGGGCTTGGGGGCAGAGAGGTATGGGGGTCCTGGGGGTCTTGGGGGCTGGAGGGATCCTAAAGGGTCTGGGGGGTTGGGGGCAGAAGGGTTTCGGGGTTCCTGGGGGTCCTAAAGGGTCTGGGGGGTCTTAGGGGTGGGGGCAGAGAGGTTTGGGGAGGGGTCCGGGGAGGGGTCAGTTTTGGGGGGTCAAGAGGGGGGGTGTGTGTGTCCCCCCCTCACCGATCAGGTATTGATCATCGATGGCGAAGGTGGAGACGTCCTCCGGGTACTCCATCCAGAGGGGCCTGGAGGGGGGGGGAAGATTTAGGGGGGGGTCCCCACATTTGGGGGGGGTCCCCATGGCTCTTAAGGTGGTCCCCATGAATTTGGGGGGGGATCCCTGTGGTTCTTAAGGTGGTCCCCACAGATCTGGGGGGGGGGGTGGTCCCTGCAGCTCTTAAGGTGGTCCCCATGGATCTTGGGGAGGTTCCTGTGGCTCTTAAGGTGGTCCCCATGAATTTGGGGGGGGGTCCCTGTGGCTCTTAAGGTGGTCCCCATGGATCTTGGGGAGGTTCCTGTGGCTCTTAAGGTGGTCCCCATGAATTTGGGGGGGGGTCCCTGTGGCTCTTAAGGTGGTCCCCACAGATCTGGGGGTGTCCCTGCGGCTCTTAAGGTGGTCCCCATGGTTCTTGTGGGGTTCAGATGGATCTTAAGGTGGCCCCCACAGATCTAAAGGTGGTCCCCACAGCTCTTAAGGTGGCTCCCAGAGATCTCAAGCGCTCCCCACGGCTCTTAAGGTGGCCCCCACGGCTCTTAAGGTGGCTCCCACAGCTCTTAAGGCGGTTCCCACATATCTTAAGGTGGTCCCCACAGATCTTAAGGTGGCTCCCAAGGATCTTAGCGTGGCCTCCACGGCTCTTAAGGTGGCTCCCACAGCTCTTGAGTGGTTCCCACAGCTCTTAAGGTGGCTCCCAGGGATCTTAGCGTGGCCTCCACGGCTCTTAAGGTGGCTCCCACAGCTCTTGAGTGGTTCCCACAGCTCTTAAGGTGGCTCCCAGGGATCTTAGCGTGGCCTCCACAGCTCTTAAGGTGGCTCCCAGGGATCTTAGCGTGGCCTCCATGGCTCTTAAGGTGGCTCCCACAGCTCTTAAGGTGCTCCCCACGGCTCTTAAGGTGGCCACCACAGATCTCGAGCGCTCCCCATGGCTCTTAAGGTGGCTCCCACATATCTTAAGGGGCTCCCCACAGCTCTTAAGGCAGCTCCCAGGGATCTTAAGGTGGCTCCCACAGCTCTCCTGTGGTCCTCACGGCTCTTAAGGTGGCTCCCACAGATCTCGAGCGCTCCCCATGGCTCTTAAGGTGGCTCCCACATATCTTAAGGGGCTCCCCACAGCTCTTAAGGCAGCTCCCAGGGATCTTAAGGTGGCTCCCACAGCTCTCCTGTGGTCCTCACGGCTCTTAAGGTGGCTCCCACAGATCTCGAGCGCTCCCCATGGCTCTTAAGGTGGCTCCCACATATCTTAAGGGGCTCCCCACAGCTCTTAAGGCAGCTCCCAGGGATCTTAAGGTGGCTCCCACAGCTCTCCTGTGGTCCTCACGGCTCTTAAGGTGGCTCCCAGGGATTTTAAGGTGGCCCCCACAGATCTCGAGCGCTCCCCACAGCTCTTAAGGTGGCTCCCAGTGCTGTTAAGGTGGCTCCCACAGCTATTGAGTGGTTCCCACGGTTCTTAAGGTGGCTCCCAGGGATCTTAAGGTGGCTCCCAGGGATCTTAAGGTGGCTCCCACAGATCTCGAGTGCTCCCCACTACTCTTAAGGTGGCTCCCACAGCTCTTAAGGTGGCTCCCACAGCTCTTAAGGTGCTCCCCACTACTCTTAAGATGGCTCCCACAGCTCTTAAGGTGCTCCCCACGGCTCTTAAGGTGGCTCCCAGGGATCTTAAGGTGGCTCCCACAGATCTCGACCGCTTCCCACTATTCTTAAGGTGCCTCCCACAGCTCTTAAGGTGGCTCCCACATATCTTAAGATGGCTCCCCACGGCTCTTAAGGTGGTTCCCACATATCTTAAGGTGTTCCCCATGGGTCTTAAGGTGGCTCCCACATATCTTAAGGTGCTCCCCACAGCTTTTAAGGTGGCTCCCAGGGATCTTAAGGTGGCTCCCACAGATCTCGAGCGCTCCCCACTACTCTTAAGGTGTCTCCCACAGCTCTTAAGGTGGCTCCCACATATCTTAAGGTGCTCCCCACGGCTCTTAAGGTGGCTCCCAGGGCTCTTAACGTGGTCTCCATGGCTCTTAAGGTGGCTCCCACAGCTCTTAAGGTGGTTCCCACAGCTCTTAAGGTGGCTCCCACGTATCTTAAGGTGGTCCCCACAGCTCTTAGGGCGGCTCCCAGGGCTCTTAAGGCGGCTCCCACCGCGGGGGGGGTGGTGCTGCCCCGTACCTGATGACGGGCAGGCCGTGGCGGTGGCAGCGGTAGAAGGCGGTGTACCAGTAGGGCAGGAGGGCGTAGCGGCTGCGGATGGCGTCGCGGATCAGGGCCGTGGTGGCCTCGCCGAAGAGCCAGGGCTCGCGCCGCACCGTGTCCAGGTGGGCGTGGGCCCGGAAGAAGGGCTGGAAGGCCCCGGCCTGGTACCACCGCACCAGCAGCTCCGGGTCCGGGTTCTTGAAGAAGCCTCCGACGTCGGCTGGGGAGGGCAGAGGGGGAGGGAAAGGGGGAGAGGGGGAGGGAAAGGGGAGAGGGGGAGGGAAAGGGGGAGAGGGGGAGGGAAAGGGGGAGAGGGGGAGGGAAAGGGGGAGAGGGGGAGGGAAAGGGGAGAGGGGGGGGAGAGGAGAGGGGGAAGGGGGAGAGGGAGGGGGAAGGGAGAGGAGAGCGGACGGGGAGGAGAGGGGAAGGGGAGGGGGAGAGGGAAGGGGAGGGGGAGAGGGAAGGGGGAGAGGGAAGGGGAGGGGGAGAGGGGAGGGGGAGAGGGGAAGGGGGAGAGGGGAAGGGGAGAGGGGAAGGGGGAGAGGGGAAGGGGGAGAGGGGAAGGGGAGAGGGGAAGGGGGAGAGGGGAAGGGGAGGGGAGGGGGAAGGGGAGGGGGAAGGGGAGGGGGAAGAGAGGAAGGGAAGGAGGAGGAGGGGAAGGGAAAAGGGAGAGGGTGATGGAAGGAGGAGGGGAAGATGACAAGGGAAAGGGGAGATGGGAAGGGGGAGGGGGAGATGGAAGGGGGAGGAAGAGGGGGACAGGGAGGTGGAAGGGGAGGTGGAAGGGGAGGTGGGAGGTGGAGGGGGAGAGGGAGGTGGAAGGGGGAGAGGGAAGAGGGGAAGAGTGGAGGAGGGGAAGGGAGGAAGGGGAGGGGAAGGGGAGGGGAAGGGGAGGGGAAGGGGAGGGAAGGGGAGGGGAAGGGGAGGGGAAGGGGAGGGAAGGGGAGGGGAAGGGGAGGGAAGGGGAAGGGGAGGGAAGGGGAGGGGAAGGGGAGGGGGAGGGGAGGGGAGGGGAGGGGAGGGGAGGGGAAGGGGAGGGGAAGGGGAGGGGAAGGGGAGGGGAGGGAAGGGAAGGGAATGGAAGGGGAGGGAAGGGGAGGGTCAAAGGGACAGAAATTGGGGGTGTTGGGTTAGAAACTCCGACTGGGCCCAGAAGGGCCTGGAGAGGCCTGGGAGGGGCCAGCAAAGGTCCTGCAAAGGGCTCTGCAAGGGGCTGAGCTCTACAAAGGGCCTCCCAAGTCACCTCCGCAGAAGGAGAGGCCGGCGAGGGCGAAGCTGAGGCACATGGGGATGGAGATCTTGAGGTGTCCCCACTCGGCCGTGTTGTCCCCGGTCCACACCGCGCCTGCAGGAGGGGCAGGAGGGGGAGGAGGAGGAGGAGGAAGAGGAGGAGGAGAAAAAGAAGGAAGAGAAAGAGGTGGAGGAGAAGAAGGAGGGAAAAGTAGAGGAGGAGAAGGAGAAGGAGAAGAAAAAAGTAGAGGAGGAAAAAGAGAAGAAAAAAGTAGAGAAGAAAAAGGGGGAGGAAAAAGTGGAGGAGGAGGAGGAAGAGGAAAAAGGAGAAGGAGCAGGAAGAAGAAGGAAAAGGAAGAGGAAGAAGGAGAAGAAGGAGGAAGAGGTGGAGGAGGAGAAGGAGGAGGAAGAGGTGGAGGAGGAGAAGGAAGAGGTGAAGGAGAAGGAGGAAGAGGTGGAGGAGAAGGAGGAAGAGGTGGAGGAGAAGGAGGAAGAGGTGGAGGAGGAGGAGGAAGAGGTGGAGGAGGAGGAGGAAGAGGTGGAGGAGGAGGAAGAGGTGGAGGAGGAGGAAGAGGTGGGAGGAGGAGAGAGGAAGAGGTGGAGGAGGAAAAGAAGGAAAAGGAAGAAGTGGAGGAGAAGAGAGAAGAGGTGGAGAAGGACAAGGAAGAGAAGGAGAAAGAGAAAGAGGAGAAGGAGGAGAAGGAGAAGGAGAAGGAGAAGGAAGAGAAGGAAGAAGAGGTGGAGGTGGAGAAGGAAGAGGAAGAGGTGGAGGAGGAGAAGGAGGAGAAAGAGATGAAGGAGGAGAAGGAAGAGGAAGAGATGAGGGAGGAGAAGGAAGAGGAAGAGATGAGGGAGGAGAAGGAGGAAGAAGAGATGGAGGAGGAAAAGGAGGAGGAAGAGGTGGAGAAGGAGGAGGAGCAGGAGGAAGAGGTGAAGGAGGAGGCGGAGGCGAAAAGGCCTTCCCCAACCCCAAGTCCTCCACAACCCCAACACCTCCAACCCCTTCAACCCCCAAGACCTCCCTCCATCCCCCTCCCCTCCCCTCCCCTCCCCCCTCCCCCCCCAGGCCCTCACCATAGCGCTGGGAGCCGGCGAAGAAAGCTCTGCTGAGGACGAAGGGCCGGAGCCGACCCCCGGAGCGCTGGATCTGCCCCTGGGCCGTGGCCATGTGCTGGGGGGGAGGGAGAAGACCACCCTTGAGGACCCTCCCTGAGGGGGTGGGGGTGGGCTCAGGGTCGGGGGGAGGGTCCCCAACCCACCACGTAGAGGCCGTAGAGGTTGTGGAGGTCGCGGTGCTCCCAGCCCCCGTGGTGCACGGCGTCCTTGTGCATGGTGACCTCGGGGCCGCTGAAGACCGAGGGCTCGTTCATGTCGTTCCAGGTGAAGAGGCTCTCCGTGGAGCCCTGCAGCAGCAGGGGGGGCAAGGCAAGGCGGTGTGGGAGGGGGCTGGGAGGGAGGGGAGAAGGGGGAGGGGCTGGGAGGGAGGGGGGGAAGGGGTTGGGAGGGCGGGAGGGAGGTGCGAGGGAAGGGGAGGGAAGAGGGGGAAGGGGGAGGGAGGAAGGAGGAGGGAAGAGGGAGGGAGGAAGGAGGAGGGAAGAGGGAGGAGGGAAGGAGGAGGGAAGAGGGAGGAGGAAGGAGGGGAAGAGGGAGGAGGGAGGAAGGAGGAGGGAGGAGGGAGGAGGGAGGAAGGAGGAGGAGGAAGAGAGGAGGAGGGAGGGAAGAGGAGGAAGGATGAGGGGAAGGATGAGGGAGGAAGGGAGGGGGGAAGATGGAGGGAAGAGGGAGAAGAGGGAGAAGAGGGGAAGAGGGGAGGAAGAGGGAGGAAGAGGGAGGAAGGAAGAGGGAGGAAGAGGGAGGAGAGAGGGAGGAAGAGGGAGGAAGAGGGAGGAAGAGGGAGGAAGAGGGAGGAAGAGGGAGGAAGAGGGAAGAGGGAGGAAGAGGGAAGAGGGAGGAAGAGGAAGAGGGAGGAAGAGGGAAGAGGAGGAAGAGGGAAGAAGAGGGAAGAGGGAGAAGAGGGAAAGGGAGGGAAGGGGGAGAAGGAGGGGGAGGGAGAGGGGAGGGAGGGGGAGGGAGGGGGAGGGAGGAGGGAGGGAGAGGGAGGGAGGAGGGAGGGAGAGGGGAGGGAGGGAACTGGACTAGAACTGAGTGAACTGGAAGGGGACTGGGGGAACCCCAGGGGGAAGGTGACGAGGAGGAGGTGCCAAGGAGCGGGGGGGGGGAGGGGAGGTGGCAAGGAGTCTCCAGGTGACCCTGGGGGGGAGGGTCTGGGGGGGAGGGTCTGGGGGGGTCCCTCACCTCGTACTGGTCGTAGGCGAACATGGAAGCCCACCAGGCCCTCATCTCGGGGTTGGTGAAGTCAGGGTAGGCAGCGGACCCTGAGAGGGGGAGCACCCAGGGGGGACCTCAGGGGGACAGCCCCCACCCCAAGAAGGTCCCCAAGGTGTCCTCCCCTCCCTCCCCCCTTGAGGGTCTCACCAGGCCAGCACCACCCCTCGTAGTCTCCCCCGTCCTTGCTCTTGACGTAGAGGCCCCTGGAGCGCAGCTCGGTGTGGACCTTGTAGCCTTCGTCCACCTTGATGTGGGGGTCCACGATGGTCACCATCTGGGGGGCAGCGGGGTGGGGTGAGGGGGGCAGGAGAGGGCCTCCCAGAGGAGCCAAAAGGGAGAGGGCAGGAGGGAGGGGGGGAGAGGGAGAAGAGCGTTGAGCTTCCTCCAAGCTTCTCTGAGGTCTTTCAAAGCCTCCCCAGATGCCTCCAACCCTCCCCAGATGCCTCCAACCCTCCCCAGATGCCTCCAACCCCTCCCCAGATGCCTCCAACCCTCCCCAGATGCCTCCAACCCCTCCCCAGCTGCCTCCAACCCCTCCCCAGATGCCTCCAACCCTCCCCAGATGCCTCCAACCCCTCCCTAGCTGCCTCCAACCCCTCCCCAGATGCCTCCAACCCTTCCCCAGATGCCTCCAACCCTCCCCAGATGCCTCCAACCCCTCCCTAGCTGCCTCCAACCTCCCCAGATGCCTCCAACCCCTCCCCAGATGCCTCCAACCCCTCCCCAGACGCCTCCAAACCCTCCTAGTTGCCTCCAACCCTCCCAGATGCCTCCAACCCCTTCCCAGATGCCTCCAACCCTCCCCAGATGCCTCCAACCCCTCCCCAGATGCCCCAAACCCTTCCCAGATGCCTCCAACCCCTCCCCAGACGCCTCCAACCCCTCCCTAGATGCCTCCAACCCTCCCCAGATGCCCCAACCCTCCCCAGACGCCTCCAACCCTCCCCTAGATGCCTCCAACCCCTCCCCAGACGCCTCCAACCCCTCCCCAGATGCCTCCAACCCTCCCCAGATGCCTCCAACCCCTCCCTAGCTGCCTCCAACCCTCCCTTAGCTCCCTCCAACCTTCTCTTAGGTCTTTCAAACTCTTTCCCAGATGCCTCCAACCCTTCCTTTAGCTCCCTCCAACCCTCCCTTAGCTTCCTCCTACCTTGTCTTAGGTTTTCCTATTCCTCCCTAGATGCCTCCAACCCCTCCCTAGATGCCTCCAACTCCTCCCTAGATGCCTCCAACCCTTCCTTTAGCTCCCTCCAACCTTCTCTTAGGTCTTTCAAACCTCTCCCTAGATGCCTCCAACCTTCTCTTAGGTCTTCTAGTCTCTCCCTAGATACCTCCAACCCTCCCTTACCTCCCTCCAACCTTCTCTTAGGTCTTCCAACCCCTCCCTAGCTGCCTCCAACCCCTCCCCACATGCCTCCAACCCCTCCCTAGATGCCTCCAACCCTCCCTTAGCTCCCTCCAACCTTCTCTTAGGTCTTTCAAACCCCTCCCTAGATGCCTCCAACCTTCTCTTAGGTCTTCTAGTCTCTCCCTAGATACCTCCAACCCTCCCTTACCTCCCTCCAACCTTCTCTTAGGTCTTCCAACCCCTCCCCAGATACCTCCAACCCTCCCTTAGCTCCCTCCAGCCTTCTCTTAGGTCTTCCAACCCCTCCCTAGCTGCCTCCAACCCCTCCCCAGATGCCTCCAACCCCTCCCCAGATGCCTCCAAACCCTCCCCAGATGCCTCCAAACCCCTCCCCAGATGCCTCCAACCCTCCCTTAGCTCCCTCCAGCCTTCTCTTAGGTCTTCCAACCCCTCCCTAGCTGCCTCCAACCCCTCCCCTAGCCTCCCTCCCAGATGCCTCCAAACCCTCCCCAGATGCCTCCAACCTCCCCCCTCCAACCTTCTCTTAGGTCTTCCAACCTCCCTAGCTGCCTCCAACCCCTCCCAGATGCCTCCAACCCTCCCCTTAGCTCCTCCAGCCTTCTCTTAGGCCTCCCTAGCTGCCTCCAACCCTCCCTAGCTGCCTCCAACCCCTCCCCAGATGCCTCCAAACCCCTCCCCAGATGCCTCCAACCCTCCCTTAGCTCCCTCCAACCTTCTCTTAGGTCTTCCAACCCCTCCCTAGCTGCCTCCAAACCCTCCTTAGCTCTTCCAACTCCGCCTCCAACCTCCCCAGATGCCCCCTCCCTTAGATCCAACCCCTCCTTAGATGCCTCCAACCTTCTCTTAGGTCTTCCAAACCCCTCCCCAGCTGCCCCCACCCCCTCCCCCGACCCCCCCCCCCCCCCAGCCCCCTCCCACCTTGCGTTTCTTGGCTGCCAGGCGCTGGATCATCTCCCTGGGCCGGGGGAACTTGGAGGGGTCCCAGGTGAAGTATCTCTTGCCGTCGGCGTGCTCGATGTCCAGCCAGAGGACGTCGCAGGGCACCAGGTGCCGGTCGAAGCCTTCCTCCACCGCCGCCACGTCCGCCTCGTCCTGGTAGTTCCAGCGGCTCTGATGGTAGCCCAGGGCGAAGAGAGGGGGCAGGGCCTGGGTGCCTGGCGGGGTGGGGGTGGGGGGTTAAAGGGTCTTGGGGTCATCAGGATCTGACCAAAGAGGTCCTCAAGGTCATCTAAAGGGGTTTCAGGGTCATCGTGGTTGACCAAAGAGGTCCTCGGGGTCGTTGTGGTTGACCCAAGAGGTCCTCAGGGGCACCCAAAGGGGTCCCAGGGTCATCAAGGTTGACCAAAGAGGCTCCCAGGGGCACTGAGGTTGACCCAAGAGGGCCTCTGGGTCATTGTGGTTGACCCAAGAGGTCCTCAGGGTCACCCAAAGGGGTCCCAGGGTCATCAAGGTTGACCAAAGAGGTCCTCAGGGTCACCAAGATTGACCCAAGATTGACCCAAGATTGACCAAAGAGGTCCTCAGGGTCACCAAGAGAGCCTCAGGGGCACCAACATTGACTACAGAGAGCCTTGGGGTCACCAAGGTTCACCAAAGAGGTCCTCAGGGTCACCCAAAGGGGTCCTCAGGGTCATCAAGGTTGACCAAAAGGGTCCTCAGGGTCACCCAAAGGGGTCCCAAGGTCATCAAGGTTGATGAAAGGGGGTCTAAGGGGCACTGAGGTTGACCCAAGAGCACCTCAGGGTCATTGAGGTTGACCCAAGAAGTCCTCAGGGGTACCCAAAGGGGTCCCAAGGTCATCAAGGTTGACCAAAAGGGTCCTCAAGGTCACCCAAAGGGGTCCCAGGGTCATCAAGGTTGACCAAAGAGGTCCTCAGGATCAACCAAAGGAGTCCCAAGGTCATCAAGGTTGACCAAAGAGGTCCTCAGGGTCATCAAGGTTGACCAAAGAGGTCCTCAGGGGCATCAGGGTTGACCAAAAGGGTCCTCAGGGTCACCCAAAGGGGTCCCAAGGTCATCAAGGTTGACCAAAGAGGTCCTCAGGGTCATTGTGGTTGACCAAAGAGGTCCTCAGGGTCACCCAAAGGGGTCCCAAGGTCATCAAGGTTGACCAAAGTGGTCCTCAGGGTCAGCAAGATTGACCCAAGATTGACCAAAGAGGTTCTCAAGGTCACCAACATTGACTAAAGAGAGCCTTGGGATTACCAAGGTTGACCAAAGAGGTTCTCAGGGTAATTGTGGTTGACCAAAGAGGTCCTCAGGGTCACCCAAAGGGGTCCCAGGGTCATCAAGGTTGACCAGAGAGGTTCTCAGGGTCACCAAGATTGCCCAAAGAGGGCCTTGGGGTCATCAAGATTGACCAAAGAGGTCGTCATGGTCATTGTGGCTGACCAAAGAGGTCCTCAGGGTCACCCAAAGGGGCTCCCAGGGATCCCCAAGCACTGGAAGTGATCCCCAAGGCCTGGAGAGGATCCCCAAGGCCTGAAGATGATCCCCAAGGCCTGGAGGGGATCTCCAAGAACCGGAGGAGATCCCCAAGGCCTGGGGAGGATCCCCAAGGACTGGAGGAGATCCCCAAGGCCTGGAAAGGATCTCCAAGGACCGGAGAGGATCCCCAAGGGCTGGAGAAGATCTCCAAGGCCTGGAGAGGATCCCCAAGGACCGGAGATCCCCAAGGACTGGAGGGGATCCCCAAGGCCTGGAGAAGATCCCCAAGGCCTGGAGAAGATCCCCAAGGCCTGGAGAAGACCTCCAAGGACCAGAGAGGATCCCCAAGGGCCGGAGATGATCCCCAAGGGCCGGAGAGGATCCCCAAGGGCCGGAGAGGATCCCCAAGGACCGGCGGAGATCCCCAAGGCCTAGAGAAGATCCCCAAGGCCCGGAGAGGATCCCCAAGGCCTGGAGGGGATCCCCAAGGACCAGAGGGGATCCCCAGGGGGTGTGTGGGGCGCCCCCTACCGGTGAGGGAGGTGTACTGGGCGGTGACCTCGGCAGGGCTGGGCCCCAGCAGGAGGAAGGCGTCGATGACTCCGCTCTCCGACATCCAGCGCACGTCCGTCTGGGGGGTCTCCCCTCCCCCGTGCAGGTAATCCAGCAGCTTCCCAAAGAGGGTCTGGGGGGGGTGGGGAGGGGGGCAAGGGGGTGGTCAGCACCCCAAAGCCCCCCCCTCAGCACTCACCTAGGGGTTAAACCCCCCCCCCCAAGGAGCACCCTGGAAGCAGGAGGGATTTGTGTGTCCTCCCCCCCCCCCCACTGCCTCCCTGACTCAAGGAGCCTCCAAATTGGGTCTGGGGGGGAGAGGGGACATGGAATTGGGTCTGGGGGGGTGGGGGAAGATTAAGCTGGGGAGGGGTCGGCCCCCCAAGGACTGCCCCCCAGTTCCTCCCGGTCCCATCCCAGTTGCCTTCCCAGCGCCGCCCCTGTGCCATCCCACTGCCGCCCAGCCCCTTCTAAGCCCCTCCCACTCCCTCCAATCCCCTCCCACTCCCTCCAATCCCCTCCCATCCCCTCCCATCTCCCTCCCACTCCCTCCTGTGCCCTCCCCACTCCCCATAATGCCCTCCCCATCCCCTCCCACCCCTAATCCCCCCCTGTCCCCTCCCGCTCCCTTCAATCCCCTCCCACTTCCCCCAATCCCCTCCCCCATCCCCCATCCCCTCCCATCTCCTCCCACTTCCCATCCCTCCCACTCCCCATAATCCCCTCCCATCCCCTCCCTCTCCCCATTCCCCTCCCTCCCCTTCCATCCTCCATTCCCCTCCCACTTTCCCCATCCCCCCCCTCCCTTCCATCCCTCCCATTCCTCCCATAATCCCCTCCCAATCCCCTCCCACTCCCTTCCATCCCCTCCCTCTCCCTTCCATCCCCTCCCATTCCCTCCCACCCCCTCCCAATCCCCTCCCACTCCCTTCCATCCCTTTCCTCTCCCTCCCATCCCCTCCCATTCCCCTCCACTCCCTTCCATCCCCACACTCCCCCTCATCTCCTCCCCTCCTTCCCCAGCCCCTCCCACTCTCTCCCAAGCCCCTCCCCTCCCCTCCCACTCCCCCATCCCCTCCCCACTCCCTCCCATCTCCTCCCACTCGCCTCTCACTCCCTCCCGTGCCCTCCCACTCCTCCCAACCCCTCCCACCCACTCCTGTGCCCTCCCACTCCCTCCCACCCCCTCCTGTGCCCTCCACTCCCTCCCAACCCCCTCCCCTCCCTCCCACCCACTCCCCTCCCACTCCCTCCCAACCCCCTCCCACCTCCTGTGCCCTCCCCCTCCCCCTCCCCCCCGGGGCACCTTGCCGGCGGTGTTGGAGCCGATGTCCACCCAGGTCTCGGCGGCGTTGAGCCAGAGGAGGCCGAGGGTGCGGCGGGGGCGGTGGGCCAGCAGCAGGGGCACCGAGCCGTAGAGGGCCATGGGGTTGTGCAGCTCGTACTGGAACACGTCCAGGTTGTACAGCCGGTAGGGCTCCCCCCCCCTGCGGGCACAGCCACCACCCCCCCGGGGCTCAGGGGCGGGGAGGGGGCTGCCGGCGCCGCCCCCCCCGGTGCCGCCGGTGCCACCCCCGCGGTGCCAGCGGGGTCACCTCCAGCACCCCTGTGGTGTCACCAGCACCCCCGTGGTGTCACCAGGGTCACCTCCAGCACCCCCACGCTGCCACCAGCACCCCCGTGGCGTCACCAGGGTCACATCCAGCACCCCCACGCTGCCACCAGCACCCCCGTGGTGTCACCAGCACCCCCGCGGTGCCAGCGGGGTCACCTCCAGCACCCCTGTGGTGTCACCATCACCCCCACGCTGCCACCAGCACCCCCATGGTGCCACCAGGGTCACCTCCAGCACCCCCACGCTGCCACCAGCACCCCCGTGGTGCCACCAGGGTCACATCCAGCACCCCCACGCTGCCACCAGCACCCCCGTGGTGCCACCAGCACCCCCGTGGTGCCACCAGCACCCCCGTGGTGCCACCAGGGTCACATCCAGCACCCCCGTGGTGTCACCACCAGGTCACCCCCATCACCCCGTGGTGCCACCAGCACCCGTGGTGCCACCCCCGTGGTGTCAGGGTCCATCCAGCACCCCGTGGTGATCACATCCAGCACCCGTGGTGTCACCCGCACCCCCGTGGTGTCACCAGGGTCACCTCCAGCACCCCCACGCTGCTACCAGCACCCCTGTGGTGTCACCAGCACCCCCGCGGTGCCACCAGGGTCACATCCAGCACCCCTGTGGTGTCACCAGCACCCCCGTGGTGCCACCAGGGTCACATCCAGCACCCCTGTGGTGTCACCAGCACCCCTGTGGTGTCACCAGCACCCCCATGGCCACCCCCACAGTGCCACCAGGGCCACCTCAGCACCCCCATGGTGCCACCAGCACCCCTGTGGTGTCACCACCACCCCTGTGGCCAGCCCCATGGTGTCACCAGCACCCCTGTGGTCACCCCCATGGCACCTCCAGCACCCCCACGGTGCCACCAGCACCTCTGTGGTCACCCCCATGGCACCTCCAGCACCCTCACAGTGCCAGCACCCCCATGGCCACCCCCACGGTGCCACCAAGGCCACCTCCAGCACCCCCACGGTGCCACCACCACTTCCACGGTGCCACCACTCTCCCACCCTTCCCCTCGCCGATGCCACCAGCCCCCCTCCAGCATCCCCAGCGCCCCCCAAGTGCCCCCCAGGCGCCCCCCGGAGGCCTCACTCGGTGGTGTGCAGCCGCAGGCTCTCGGCGTGCTCGGGGATGCCGTAGACGTGCTCGAAGCCAGGCAGGGAGAAGTCCAACCCCACCGAGGTGGGGCCTGGGGGGGGATAATGGGGACGTTGGGGGAGACCACCTGCAGCCCCCCAACTCCAAGGGGGCTCCTCCTGGCCCCACAGAGGCCTCTGGAAGGCATCTTGGGCAAAGCAACTCAACCTAACCCAACTCAACCCAACTCAATCAACCCAGCTCAACCCAACCCAACTCACCCCAACCCAATCAACTCAACTCAACCCAACCCAACTCAATCAACCCAATGCAACTCAACCCAACCCAACTCAATAAACTCAACTCAACCCAACCCAACTCAATGCAACCCAACTCAACACAACCAAACTCAACCCAACCAACCTAATTCAACCCAACTGAATTCAAGCCAACCCAACCAACCCAATCAACCCAACTCAACACAACCCAATCAACCCAACTCAACACAACCCAATCAATCTAACTCAACCCAACTCAACCCAACCCAATTCAACCCAACCCAAGCAACCCAATTCAACCCAATTCAAACCAACCCAACCCAGTTCAACCCAACCCAAGTCAACCCAACTAACCCAACCAACCTAATTCAATTCAACCCAACCATCCCAACCCAACTCAACCCAATCAACCCAATTAATCTCAACCCAACCAACCCAATTCAACCCAAACAACCCAATTAAACCCAACCCAACTCAACCCAATTCAACCCAACCCAACTCAACCCAACCCAACCAACCCAATTCAACCCAACCCAACTCAACCCAACCCAACCAACCCAATTAATCTCAACCCAACCAACCCAATTCAACCCAACCCAACCCAACACAACCCAACCCAATCCAACTCAACCCAACCCAATCCAACTCAACCCAACCCAATCCAACTCAATCAACCCAAGTCAGCCCAACCCAACCCAACTCAACCAAACTGCCCCCAAACAACCCAACTCAACCCAATCCAACCCAACCAACCCAATTCAACCCAACCCAACGCAATTCAACCCAACCCAACTCAACCCAACCCATCCAAACTCAACCCAACCCAGGTGGATCCTGGGGGCACCATGGGCACACTGTGGTGGTCTCTTGGACCCCCCTACCCCAAACTGCCCCCAGCCCCCCTCCTCACCATTGGGTTTGGAGTCTGTGTGGCTCTTGAAGGTCTCCTCCCAGGCGCCAGGGTCCTCAGGGGGGGTCTTGGGAGGCTACCAGAAGCCACCAGGGGGGTCACTGGGGCCCCCCCAGTGTCACCATGTCCCACCCAGTGCTCCCCCAGCGTCCCCATACCCCCCCAGGGACCCTCCCAGTGTCCCCAGGGTCTCCCCCAGAGTGTCCCCAACCTCCTCCCTGAGTGCCCTTCCGCCATCACCCCACCCTGTGGGCCACCCCCCAATGTCATTCCCCCCCAACCAGTTCCCTTCCCCCCCCAACCACTTCCCTTCCCCCCCCAGGGTCACCTCCTCCTTCTCCTTGTCCCCATCCGCCTCAGGGGTCCCTTCCTGCTGCCCCTCCTCTGCTGGGGGAGGGGTCCTGGGGGGGGGGGCAAAATGGCTTCATTAATTAATGGGGAGGAGGCAATCAGGGGCTCTGGGAACCCCCAAATTACCCCAAGGAGGTTGAAGGAGGAGGAGAGAGGGGGGACAAAAAGGAACATTTGGGGGAGGGCTGAATTTTAGGGGGCTTGGGGGCTCAAGTTGGGGGCTCTGCTTAGTTGGGGGTCAGCTGCTTATTTGGGGGCTCAAGTTTGGGGGGTCAGCTGCTTATTTGGGGGCCTCAAGTTTGGGGGTCAGCTGCTTATTTGGGGGCTCAAGTTTGGGGGTCAGCTGCTTATTTGGGGTGGGGGCTCAAGTTGGGGGGATTGGGGGTTCAGCTGCTTGTTTGGGGGCTCAAGCTGGGGAGGGCCAGCTGCTTATTTGGGGGGTTGGGGGATCAGCTGCTTATTTGGGGTGGGGGCTCAGCTGCTTATTGGGGGTTCAGCTGCTTGTTTGGGGGCTCAAGCTGGGAGGGCCAGCTGCTTATTGGGGGCTCAAGTTGGGGAGGTCAGATGCTTATTGGGGGCTCAAGTTTGGGGGCAGCTGCTTATTGGGGGGCTCAGCTGCTTATTGGGGGCTCAAATTGGGGGTTCAGCTGCTTATTTGGGTGGGGGATTCAGTTGGGGGTGTCAGCTGCTTATTGGGAGGGCTCAGCTCTTTATCAAGTTTGGGTGGAGGCTTAAGTTGGGGGCTCAAGTTTGGGGGTCAGCTGCTTATTTGGGCTCTTTATTTGGGTGGGGGCTCAATTGGGGGCTCAGCTCTTTATTTGGGTGGGGGCTCAAGCTGGGGGTGTCAGCTGCTTATTGGGAGGGCTCAGTTGCTTATTGGGGGCTCAAGTTTGGGGGTCAACTGCTTATTGGGGGTCACCTCCTTATTTTTGGGGGTCCTCCCCCTTCCTCCCCCCTTCCTCTTCCTTCCTCCCCTTCCCCCTCTGCCCTCCTTCCTTCTTCTCTTTCTCCTTCCCCCCACAGCCAATACACGAGGGGGAGGGAGTGAGTCAATTTTGGGGGTGGAGTTGGGGAGAATCCATTGGGGGGGGCTCCCAAATGCTTAGAGGGGTGGGGGAGGGGCAAAAAAGGAGGGGGGGAAAAGGGGAGGGGACCCCTACCTCCTTCCCCCCCCCCCCAATTTACCTATGGAAAAGGCTCCTGAGCTTATCCCACAGGCCCCTAAGTTTATCCATCAAACTTTGGGGGGGCAGGGGGACCGTGGGACAAGAAACACAGCCACAAATCAGCGTGGGCCAGACACAGGGGACCCCCCCCCGGACCCCTCCTGCTCCCCATGGGGCTCCCCAATATTTTGGGGGGGGGTCCTGAGGGGTAGAACCTCCCCCCCCCCGCCTTACTTCTCGGTTAGGAAATGGAAAGCGAAGGGCGGGAGGAAAGGGGGAGGGTTTGGGGGCTGAGGTGGGGGAGGGGGTGCAGAGGGGTTTGGGGGTCTGGGGGTACTCACGAGGGGCGGGGGTTGCTGGGGCTCGAAGAGGAGGAGGCCTCTGGGGTTGATGCTGCAGAGGAGCTCCCGGCCCTGGAGCAGGTCCAGGCGGAAGGGTTTGGAGGTGACCAGGACCCGAGGCCCCCCCGGGCCCAGGGCCAGCTCCAGGGACCCCTCCTCACGGCCTGTCACTGTCACACTGAGGGGGGGGGACACAGGGAAATGAGGGGGGGACACACAGAAATGGGGGACACACACAGAAATGGGGGCACACACAGAAATGAGGAAGGGGAGAGAAGGGGAGGGGGGAAGTCAACACCCCCAAGGCAGCAGCCCTGAAATCCAGCCCCAGCCCCAGCTGCTGCTGGAAGGGTTTGGGGGTCCCCTTTGGGACCCCCCCCCCGCCAAATATCACCTCCCCCCCCCCAACCTGTGCCCCCCCAACCTCCTCCCATGCCCCCCGCCCACCTAGCCCCCCCCCAAGTCCTCATTCCCCCCAATCCCCCTCCTCACCCCCAGTGCCCTCCTGTGCCCACCCCCAGCGCTCCCCAATGTCTCCATGTGCCCCCCAGTGCCCCCTGTGCCCCCCAGTGCTCCCCAATGTCCCCATGTACCCCCAAGTGCCCCCTCCCCCATTTCCCCATCCCCCACCTCCAAACCCCCTCCCCACCCCTCCACTGCCCCCAATGTCCCCATGTGCCCCCAAGTGCCCCAGCCCCCACATCCTCATCCCCCACCTCCAAACCCCCTCCCCACCCTCACCAGTGGCCCCCAATGTCCCCATGGGTCCCCCAAGTGCCCCATGTCCCCCATCTCCAATCCCCTCCCCACTCCCCCAATGCCCTCCTGTGCCCCCAGTGCCCCCATCCCCCATGTCCCACTCCCCTCACTTCCAATCCCCCTCCCCACCCCCCAATGTCCCCTCCTCCCACCCTCCTCGACCCTCTCCCCAACCTCCAATCCCCCCCTACACCCACCAGTGCCCCCAATGTCCCCATGTGCCCCTAGGTGCCCCCATCCCCCGTGTCCCCCCCCCCACCTCCAACCCCTCCCCACTCCCCCAATGCCCCCCCCACTTCCCCTCCCCCACCTCCAACCCCCTCCCCACTCCCCCAATGCCCTCCTGTGCCCCATCCCCCATTTCCCCTCCCCCACCTCCAACCCTCCCCACCCCAACCCCCCCCCCAGTGCCCCCAATGCCCTATCCCCCACGTCCCCCCCAGTGCCCCCATGTCTCACTCCTCCCCACCTCCAACCCTCCCCTCCCCCCAATGCCCTCCCCACTTCCCCCCCACCTCCAACCCCCTCCCCACTCCCCCAATGCCCTCCTGTGCCCCCATCCCCCCCCCAATGCCCCAGTGCCCCCCAAGTGCCCCTATCCCCCCCCGTCCCCCACCAGTGCCCCCATGTCTCACTCCTCCCCACCTCCAATCCCCCTCCCCACTCCCCCTATGTCCTCCCGTGACCCCAGTGCCCCCTTCCCCACATGTCCCCTCCCCCACCTCCAACCCCCTCCCCACTCCCCCCATTGCCCCCCCGTGCCCCAGCCCCCTCCCCCTCACCTGTCGCTCCGCAGCTCCCCCACCAGGACGTCCTGCACCTCGTAGCGGGGCCGGGGGGGCTTGGCCTCGGTCACCCTGACCCTGGCCACCTTCCCCTGCAGCCCCCCCAGCTCCAGCAGCAGCCTCACCTGGGGGGGGGGGCAGAGCCGCTCAGAACCGGTTGGGACCACCCCCGGGCCAGGGGTCTCCCCCTGCCCCCCTCCTCCAGCCGCCCCCCCCTTACCTTGGTGTCCTCATTGAGCAGCTGCAGGCTGGCGCCGCCGGGGCCCAGCTCCAAGGTCTCCAGCAGGGCTCGGTAAGGGGAGAGGCCAGGCTGCAGCGCCCTCTGCCGGCTGGGCGCCGCCACCGCAGGGGGTTGGTACCGGGCAGCGGGCGCCGGCGCCACCCCTCCGGCCCCCCCGGCGGCGTCCCAGCCCCTCCCCAGTCTCCACTAGGGGGTCCCAGTCCCTCCCAGCTGCCCCCAGACCCCCCCCAGTGGGTCTCAGTCCCCGCCAAGTGGGTCCCAGTCCCTCCCCCGTGGGTCTCAGTCTCCCCCAGCCCCTCCCCAGTTGCTCCCAGTCCCTCTCAAGTCTCTTCCCAGTGGGTCCCCAGTGGGTCCCAGTCTCCCCCAGCCCCTCCCCAGTGGGTCTCAGTCCCTCCCCAGTGGTTCCCAGGCTCTCCCTAGTGGGTCCCCAGAAGGTTCCAGTCCCTCCCCATTCTCCCCCAGCCCATCTCCAGTAGGTCTTAGTCTCTTCCAGGGGGTTCCAGTCCCTCCCCCGTGGGCCTCAGTCCCTCCCCCGTGGGTCTCAGTCTCCCCCTGGCCCTCCCCAGTCTCCCTCAGTGGGTCCCACTCCCTCCCCAGTCTCCCCCTGCTTGCTCCCAGCCTCCCCCAGCCTCTTCCCAGCCATCCCCACTGCATCCCTGGACCCCCTCTCTGTCACCCCCAGACCCTCTCCAGGTCACCCCCAGACCCCTCCCTGGCCACCCTGACCCCCCCCAGTCACCCCCTGGTCACTCCCAGTCACCCCAGACCCCTCCCGGTCACCCCCGGACCCCCTCCCAGTCACCCCCAGACCCTCTCCCAGTCACCCCCAGACCCCCTCCCAGTCACCCCCAGACCCTCTCCCAGTCACCCCCAGACCCCCTCCCAGTCACCCCCAGACCCCATCCCGGTGCCCCCAGACCCCCTCCCAGTCACCCCAGACCCCCCGGTCACCCCAGACCCCCTCTTGGTCAATCCCTGTGTCCCCTGGACCCCTCCCAGTCACCCCCGGTGCCCCTGGATCCCTCCCAGTCAATCCCTGTGCCCCCAGACCCCCTCCTGGTGTCCCTGGACCCCATTCCAGTCACCCCCAGACCCCCTCACAGTTACCCCCAGACCCACTCCTGGTCTGGTCACCCTGGACCCCCTCCCAATCACCCCGGTGCCCCCAACCCCCTCCCAGTTACCCCGGACCCCCTCCCGGTCACCCCAGTGCCCCTGGACCCCCTCCCAGTCACCCCCAGACCCCTCCCTGGTCACCCCCAGACCCCCTCCTGGTCACCCCTGTGCCCCTGGACCCTCCAATCCCAGTCACCCCCAGACCCAGTCACCCCGTGCCTCTGGATCTCTGAGCCACCCCAGTCACCCCCGGTGCCCCCTGGACCCCTCCCAGTCAATCCCTGTGCCCCCCGACCTGCCCTGGCCACTCCCAGTCACCCCCAGCCCCCCTCCCGGTGCCCCCCGGGTGCCCACCGGCAGAAGCTGCTCTGCTCGCAGGTCTTGAAGTTGCTTCGGTCGACGGCGAGGACGGCGCCGAGGGAGAGGGCAGCCCCGAGGAGCAGCACCGGGACCGGCGGCCGGCTGCCGGGGGGGAGGGGGAGGGAGAGAAAGAGACACCGGAACCGGGCCGGGGCGGGGGGAGGGAAGGAAACGTGAAAGGAAGATCCCAGCCGCGGGGCAGGGACACCGGCGAGGGGGGGAGGGGGAGGGCAAGCGGCTGGGGTCCCGCGGGGGGCTCGGAGGGGGCCCAAGGGAGGGGTCCTGGGGGGTGGAGTCCTTGGGGGGGATGATGGGGGGGCCCGGTTGGGGGATTACCGGGAAAGGAGGGGGGGGAGGGAAAGGGTCCTGGTGAGTTGGGTCTTGGGGGCAGGGTCCCGGGGGAGGGTCCCGAGGGGAGGGTCCCGAGGGGAGGGTCCTGGTGAGTTGGGTCTCGGGGGGAGGGTCCTGGGGGGAGGGTCCTGAGGGGAGGGTCCCGAGGGGAGGGTCCTGGTGAGTTGGGTCTCGGGGAGGGTCCTGGGGAGGGTCCCCGAGGGGAGGGTCGAGGGAGGGTCCGGGGAGGGTCCTGGGGAGCCTGGGAGCAGGGTCCTGGGGGGAGGGTCCCGGGGGGGTGTCCTGGTGAGTTGGATCTTGAGGGAGAGGTCCGAGGAGAGGGTCCTGAGGGGAGGGTCCTGGAGGAAGGGTCCCGGGGGGGAGGGTCCTGGTGAGTTGGATCTTGAGGGGAGGATCCTGAGGGGGGCCCTGGGGGCAGGGTCCTGGAGGAAGGATCTCAGGGGGAGGGTCCCGAGGGGAGGGTCCCGGGGGGAGGGTCCTGATGAGTTAGGTCTGGGGGAGGGTCCCAGTGAAGGGTCGGGGAGGGTCCTGGAGGAAGGGTCCCGGGGGAGGGTCCTGGTGAGTTGGGTCTTGAGGGGAGGGGTCCCGAGGAGAGGGTCCTGGAGGAAGGGTCCCGAGGGGAGGGTCCTGGGGGGAAGGTGCCAGGGAAGGGCCCGGGGGGAGGGTCCCGAGGGGAGGGTCCCAAGGGGAGGTTCTGATCAGTTAGGTCTCGGGGGAAGGCTCCTGGGGAAGGGTCCCGTGGGGAGGGTCCTGGGGTCGGGTCCCGGGCGGGGGGGTCGAGTCCTGGTGAGTTGGGTCCCGGGGGCAGGGTCCTAGGGGGAGGGTCCTGGGGAAGGGAGCCGGGGGGGGGGGGAAGGCTCGCACCGGGCGGGGGGGGGGTGGGGGGTGGAGGGGATACCGGAAGTGGGGTCGCAAGGGTCCGCGCGGAGGGGGAGGGGCGCCAGGACGCAGGGTTCGGGGGGGGGAGGGGAGAGGGTCCCCGCGCGGTGGGATCCTAGCTGGGGGGGGGGGGAGGGAGGAGGGGGAGCCCAGCAGCGGCTCCCCGGGGGTCCCGGCCGCGGGGCCGCCCCCGGCCCGCGCTCACCTCCGCGCCGCGGCCGCCATCTTGGCTCGAGCCTGACCCTTTCCCCAACCCCCTCCCGCCCCTGACCCCCACGCCGCCGCTCGCCATTGGCTGAAGCGCAGCCCCCGCCCCCCCCCCTCGGGCCTGCCCCTTCCTCCCCCTTCCCCTGGCCGCAAAGGGAGGCCGCCGGCCCGCCCCCGCGCCGCCATTGGGCGGCGGGGAGCGAGCGAAGGGAGCGCCGGCCAATGGGAGGAGCGAGAGCCCCGCGCCTCCCCGCCCCTGCCCCGCCCCCCTCGCCATGGCAACGGCGGCCCAGGCCGGCCCTCGCCCCGCCCCTTTCCGGCGGCGCCAGCGGGCGACCAATCACCGCGCGCTCCTCCCCTCCCCGCGCCCCGCCCCCCGACGAGCGCCGGGAGGCAGGCCCAATGGGCGCGCGCTGCGCCGCCGGGGCCGGCAGCCAATGGGAGCGGAGGGGGCGGGGCTTCGGCTCGGCCGCTTTGCCGTGCGGTGAGTGGGGGGGGCACGGGGCGGGAGGGGGCACCGGGACGGGACCCCCCGGGGCGGGCTCCACCGGGACCCTGTGTGCCAGGATCGCTCCCGCCGGGGCTCCCCGTGCCGGGATAGGCCCCGCCGGGGCGGCCCCGCGGCCCTGTGCGGCTGGGTAGGCCCCGCACCGGGGCTCGGCCGGGGCCTAACGGAGCCCTGCCCGAGCGCCCCCGGGGCTGAGCTGAGCCCTACCGGAGCCGCCTGGGCCTCACCCTGCTCCTCCAACCGCCCTGCCCGGATCCCCGAGGGGTGAAGAGGCCGCAGAGGACTCCCCCCCGGGGTGCTGAGCGGGGCTGGATGGGATACAGTGGGGCTGAGAGCGCCCCGGGGGGGCTGGATGTGTCCCCTGGTGCTGTGTCCCCTGGTGCTGGATGTGTCCCCCTGGTGCTGTGTCCCCCTGGTGCTGTGTCCCCTGGTGCAGGATGTGTCCCCTGGTGCTGTGTCCCCCTGGTGCAGGATGTGTCCCCTGGTGCTGTGTCCCCCTGGTGCTGTGTCCCCCTGGTGCTGGATGTGTCCCCTGGTGCTGTGTCCCCCTGGTGCTGTGTCCCCTGGTGCTGGATGTGTCCCCTGGTGCTGTGTCCCCCTGGTGCTGTGTCCCCCTGGTGCTGGATGTGTCCCCTGGTGCTGTGTCCCCTGGTGCTGGATGTGTCCCCTGGTGCTGTGTCCCCCTGGTGCTGTGTCCCCTGGTGCTGGATGTGTCCCCTGGTGCTGTGTCCCCTGGTGCTGGATGTGTCCCCTGGTGCTGTGTCCCCTGGTGCTGGATGTGTCCCCTGGTGCTGGATGTGTCCCCTGGTGCTGGATGTGTCCCCCTGGTGCTGTGTCCCCTGGTGCTGGATGTGTCCCCTGGTGCTGTGTCCCCCTGGTGCTGGATGTGTCCCCTGGTGCTGTGTCCCCTGGTGCTGGATGTGTCCCCTGGTGCTGTGTCCCCTGGTGCTGGATGTGTCCCCTGGTGCTGGATGTGTCCCCTGGTGCTGTGTCCCCCTGGTGCAGTGTCCCCTGGTGCTGGATGTGTCCCCCTGGTGCTGTGTCCCCTGGTGCTGTGTCCCCTGGTGCTGGATGTGTCCCCTGGTGCTGGATGTGTCCCCCTGGTGCTGTGTCCCCCTGGTGCTGGATGTGTCCCCTGGTGCTGTGTCCCCCTGGTGCTGGATGTGTCCCCTGGTGCTGTGTCCCCTGGTGCTGTGTCCCCTGGTGCTGGACATGTCCCCTGGTGCTGGATGTGTCCCCTGGTGCTGTGTCCCCTGGTGCTGGATGTGTCCCCTGGTGCTGTGTCCCCCTGGTGCTGGATGTGTCCCCTGGTGCTGTGTCCCCTGGTGCTGGATGTGTCCCCCTGGTGCTGTGTCCCCTGGTGCTGGATGTGTCCCCCTGGTGCTGGATGTGTCCCCCTGGTGCAGGATGTGTCCCCTGGTGCAGGATGTGTCCCCCTGGTGCAGGATGTGTCCCCCTGGTGCTGTGTCCCCCTGGTGCTGGATATGTCCCCTGGTGCTGGATGTGTCCCCTGGTGCTGGATGTGTCCCCTGGTGCTGTGCCCCCTGGTGCTCAGCACCCTGCTCTCTAACTCGATGTTGTCTTCCCTCTCCCCTTCCCCTCTCCCTCTCCCTCTTCCTTTCCTTCTTCCCCTTCCCCTCTCCTTCTCCCTCTCCTCTTCCCCTCTCCTTCTCTCTCCCTCTTCTATTTTCTCTCTCCTTCCCCTTTCTCTTTCTCCTTCCCCTTCTCCCTCTCCCCCCTCTCCCTTTTCCCTTCCCCTCTCTCCCTCCTCCTTCCCATCCTCTTCCCTCTCTCCTTCCCATCTCCTCCTACCCCACTCCCTCCTTCTTCCTCCTCTTTCCTTCCCTCTCCTTCCTCCCTTCCCCTCTCCTTCCTTTCCTCTCCTTTCCTCTCTCTCTCTCCTTCCCCTTCCCCTTCCCCTCTTTTCTCCCCTTCCCCTCTCCTTCCTCTTTCACCCTCTCCTTCTCCTCCCTTTCCCTTCCTCTCCCTTTTCCCTTCCCCTCTCTCCTCCTTCCTGTCTTCTCTTCCCCTCTCCTTCTTCCTCTTCCTTCCCCTCCCCTCTCTTCCTTCCCCCCTCTTCCCTTCCCCTCTCCCTTTCCTTCCCCTCTCCCTTTCCTTCCCCTCTCCCTTTCCTTCCTCCCTTTCCTTCCTCCCTTTCCTTCCTCCCTTTCCTTCCTCCCTTTCCTTCCCTTCTCTCTCCTTCCCCTCTCTCTCCTTCCCCTCTCTTTCCTTCCCCTCTCTCTCCTTCCTCTCCTTCCTCTCTCCTTCCCCTCTCTCTCCTTCTCTCTCTCCTTCCCCTCTCTCTCCTTCCCCTCTCTCTCCTTCCCCTCTCTCTCCTTCCCCTCTCTCTCCTTCCCCTCTCTCTCCTTCCCCCCTCTCTCCTTCCCCTCTCTCTCCTTCCCCTTCCCCTCTCTTTCCCTTTCCTTCCTCTCTCTCCTTCCTTCCCCTTTCCTTCTCCTTCCCCTTTCTCCCTCTTCCCTCTCTCCCCTTCTCTTCTCCCCCTTCTCTTTCCCTCTCCCTTTCTCTCTTTCTTTCTCCTTTCCCTTCTCTGTCCTTCCCCTTCCCCTCTCTCCCCTTCCCCTCTCTCCCCTTCCCTCTCTCCCTTTCCCCTCTCTCCCTTTCCCCTCTCTCCCTTTCCCCCTCTCTCTCCCCCTCTCCCTTTCCCCTCTCTCTCCTTCCCCTTTCCCTCTCCTTCTCTTCTCCCCTCCTCTTCCCTCTCCCTTTCCCCTTCCCTTTCCCCCAGTCCCTCAGCCTCCCCTTCACCCTCCTCTCCCTCCTTTCCCCCCTTTTCTCCTCCTTCCTCCCTCTCCCTCGGGGCCCTGCGGCGGGATGGACTTCCCGGAGCACAGCCGGCAGCTGCTGCGGGGGCTGCGGGAGCAGCGGGCGCAGGGCTTCCTGCTGGACTGCACGGTGCTGGTGGGGGGCTCGCCCTTCCCGGCGCACCGGGCGGTGCTGGCCGCCTGCAGCTCCTTCTTCCGCATGTGCTACGCCGAGCGGCTGGACAAGGGAGACCTCCTCTGCCTCAACCAGGAGATCGTCACCCCCGCCGCCTTCTCCCTCCTCCTGGAGTTCATGTACGAGGGCCGCCTGGCCCTGGCCGCCACCACCCCCCTGGAGGACCTCCTGGCGGCCGCCAGCTACCTGCACATGAACGACGTCGTCAAGCTCTGCAAGAGGAAGCTCCAGAGCCGCCCCGGCGCCGGCCCCCCCGAGGCCGACAGCACCAAGCTGGAGGAGGAGGAAGAGGAAGGAGGGGAAGGGGCGGAAGAGCAGCTGCAGCTCCAGCAGCAGCAGCAGCAGCAGCGCCGCCGCCGCGCCCCCCTGCCCCCCGCCCCCCTCACCCCGCCTCCGCCCCTCGCCCCCCAGAGCCTCCTCCTGCCGCCGCTCCCCACCCTCCCCCCTCCCCTCCTTCAGCTCGGAGGAGGAGGAAGGGAGCAGGAGGTGGCGGTGGAGGAGGTGGAGGAAGAGGAGGAGGAAGGCGCTTCCCTCCCCGCCCCCCCTCACCCCCTCCCCGTGGCCTGCGGGGACGTCGCCGACACCACCCAGCCCGGCGTGGAAGCCGAGTGGGTCAGGGCAGCCCCCCCGGACCCCTCGGTC
Organism: Melanerpes aurifrons; assembly: GCA_011125475.1. Lineage (NCBI taxonomy): Eukaryota > Metazoa > Chordata > Aves > Piciformes > Picidae > Melanerpes > Melanerpes aurifrons. The sequence goes on from WWNC01000092.1 coordinate 2,763,097, forward strand.
CCCAGCCCCAGCAGCTCCACCGAGCCCGCCCCGCGGGGGGGGGGGGCGGCGGCGGCTGCTTCCCCGGCGGCGACTTAACGGCGCCGGGCGGGGGCGGCGGGGCCCCGGGGGTGGTCTGCGGGGGTCCCTGGCCTCCGGGGGGGCTCCTGCCCGCCCCCGCCGTCAAGGTGGAGGCCATCGTCATCTCGGACGAGGAAGCCGAAGCCGGCGCTCGCCGCCCCGACGGCGTCTTCCCGGCGCCTCCCCGGGTCCTCCCTCCCCACCCGGCGGCGGCGGCGGCGGGGGCGTTCGGGGAGGCGGCGGCCGAGCCTCCCCCCCTGCCCTTCGGGCTGCCGGGGCTGCGGGAACCTCTCCTCCTGCCTCCCCTCGACCAAGGGCGGGGAGGGTTCGGCCTCTTCGCCGAGGAGGCGCCCACCTGCCCCACCTGCGGCAAGACCTTCTCCTGCTCCTACACCCTGCGGCGCCACGCCACCGTCCACACCCGGGAGCGCCCCTACGAGTGCCGCCACTGCCTCCGCAGCTACACCCAGTCCGGGGACCTCTACCGCCACATCCGCAAGGCGCACAGCCAGGGGCAGCCCCCCCCGCCCCGCGGAGGAGGAGGAGGAGGAGGAGGGGGTGGCCACGGAGACCACGAGCGGGATGCCGCCGAGAACCCTCCTTGAAAGCTTGGGGAAGGGGTGGGGGGGCGGGGGGAGGGAAAGGGAGCGAAGAGGGAGAGGGGTGGGGTGGGGAGAGGGAGGGCGGTAGAGAGCCTGGGGTAGGCGCTAGGACCTTGAGGTGGGGGCTGAGAGCCTGGGGTGGGCGCTAGGACCTTAGGGTGGGGGCTGAGACCTTGAGGTGGGCACTAGGACCCTGGGGTGGGCGCGAGGACCCTGAGATGGGTGCTGAGACCTTGAGGTGGGCGCTAGGACCCTAGGGTGGGCCTAGGACCGTGGGGTGGGCGCTAGGACCTTAAGGTGGGGGCTGAGACCTTGAGGTGGGCACTAGGACCCTGGGGCAGCCAGGCACAGAGCTGGGTGGGCGCTAGGACCCTGGGGTGGGTGCTGAGACCTTGAGGTGGGCACAAGGACCCTAGGGTGGGCACTAGGACCCTGGGGCAGCCAGGCACAGAGCTGGGTGGGCGCTAGGACTCTGGGGTGGGTGCTGAGACCTTGAGGTGGGCGCTAGGACCCTGGGGTGGGCGCTGAGACCTTGAAGTGGGCACTAGGACCCTAGGGTGGGCCTAGGACCGTGGGGTGGGCGCTAGGACCTTGAGGTGGGCACTAGCACCCTGGGGTGGGCGCTAGGACCCTGGGGCAGCCAGGCACAGAGCTGGGTGGGCGCTGAGACCTTGAGGTGGGCACTAGGACCTTAGGGTGGGCACTAGGACCCTGAGGCAGCCAGGCACAGAGCAGAGTGGGCGCTAGGACCCTGGGGTGGGCGCCGGGGCAGCCCGCGGGGGCGGGGTGTGTGCGTCGGTCACGTGGCCGGAATAAAGCGCTGCTATTGGCTGAGGAGCGAGTGGTGGCACCGCGTATGGGGCGGGGGGGGGGGGGGGAGCTGCAGGGACGGAGCCTGGCACAGGAGCGCCGCCCCCAGGCCGTCCCAGTGCCGCCCAGGGCTGGGTCCAGCAGCGCCCAGGGCTGGGGCGCAGTCCCCCCCAGTCCCTCTCCCCTCCCTCCCAGTTCCCCCCCAGCACCTCCCAGTCCCCACCCCCAGCACCTCCCACTCCCCCCCCAGTGCCCCCCAGCACCTCCCACTCCCCCCAGTGACCCCCAGCGCCTCCCAGTCCCCACCCCCAGCACCTCCCACTCCCCACCTAGTGCCCCCCAGCAGCTCCCACTCCCCCCCAGTGACCCCCAGCACCTCCCAGTACCCCCAGTGCCTCCCAGTCCCTCCCTCCCAGTCCCCACGCCCAGCACCTCCCAGTGCCTCCCAGTCCCTCCCCCCTCCCTCCCAGCACCTCCCACCCCTCCCAGTGCCCCCAGCGCCTCGCAGTCCTTCCCCCTCCCCCAGTGCCCCCAGTCCCCCTCATTGCCTCCCACTCCCCCGGCACCTCCCACTGCCTCCCACTCCCCCCGCCAGGCCTCCCAGAGTCCGCCCCCAGCGCTTCCCACTCCCCTCCCAGCACCTCCCAGAGCCCCCACTCCCCCCGAGTTCCTTCCACTCCCTCCCCGTCCCTCTCTCCTCCTCCCAGTCTCCCCCAGCATCTCCCAGCGCCTCTCAGTCCCTCCCCCCTCCTCCCAGTCCTCTCAGTGCCTCCCCTCCCCCAGTGCCCCTCCAGCCTCCCTTCCCCCCCCAGTCCCCCAGCACCTCCCACTGCCTCCCAGTCCCCCCCAGCGCCTCCCACCTCCCCTCTCAGTCTTCCCCAGTGCTTCCCAGTCCCCTCCAGTGCCTCCCCAGCGCCTCCCCCGTCCCTCCCCCCCCCCAGCGCCTCCCAGTCCCTTCCCCCTCCCTCCCAGTCCCCTCCAGTGCTTCCCAGTCCTCGCCCCTCCCTCCCACTGCCCCCAGCCCCTCCCACTCCCCTCCCAGTCCCCCTCAGCGTCCCCCCCAGGACCCTCCCAGCGCCTCCCATTCCCCCCCCCTCCCTCCCAGTGCCTCCCAGTCCCCCAGTGCCTCCTCAGCGCCTCCCTCCCCTCCTAGTCCCCCCAGCGCCTCCCACTCCCCCAGTCCCTCCCCTCCCTCCCAGTCACTTCCTCCCTCCCAGTCTTCCCCAGTGCCTCCCAGTCCCCTCAGTGCCTCCTACTCCCCACCAGGACCCTCCCAGTCCCTTCCTCCTCCCTCCACTCCTCCCATTACCCTCCCAGTCCCCCAGTCCTTCTCCCTCCCTCCCAATCTCCTTAGTGCCTCCCAGCAACTCCCAGTCCCTCCCAGTCCCCCAGCGCCTCCCAGTCCCCCCCCTCCTCCTCCTCCCCCAGCGCCTCCCAGTCCTCCCCCTCCCTCCCAGTCCCCACAGCACCTCCCAGTCCCTCCCCTCCTCCTCCTCCCCCCCAGCGCCTCCCAGTCCCTCCCCCTCCCTCCCAGTCCCCCACAGCACCTCCCAGTCCCTCCCCCTCCCCCCGCAGCGCCCCCCAGCGGCCTGCAGCGCAGTCTGGAACCACTTTAATCACAAAAATAAAGCTCTCTCTCTCTCTCTCTCTCTCTGGGGCTGCCTATAAAAACCGAGGGGGAGGAGGAGGAGGAGGGGAAGGAAGGAGAGAGAGACACGGGCCCCCGCGCACCCCACCCCGCCCCACCCCCTCTTCCCCCCGGGGTCAGGAGGAGCAGCTGGGGGCGTGGCCCGGGCGGAGGAGCCCCGCCCCGAAGTAGGCGGGGTCGGTGAGGGGGTGGAGGAGGAGGAGGAAGAGGCAGACCCCCAGCAGGTAGCAGGGCAGGAGGGTGCGGCGCCGGGGGTGCTCCAGGGCCGCGCCCAGGGCGGGGAACCCCATGGAGTTGCAGAAGGAGTGGCACAGGACGGGGCCCGCCAGGTGACCTGGGGTGGGGGGAGAGGGGGCAGCGCCTGAGCCACGCCCGCCACGCCCAGGACCACACCCAGCCACGCCCGGCCCCACCCCCGGGTCCGCCTTCCTGCCAGGAGCCCCCAGGGAGTTGGTGAAGTGGAACAGAAGGGGCCCCAGGAGGGGACACAGGGGTGGAGCCACGCCCACTGCCACCCCCTGACCACACCCAGCCGCCCCCTGACCACACCCAGCCCTGCCCAGCCCCACCCCAGCGTCGCCTCTCTGCCACTGAAGTCCCAGGGAGCTGCTGGAGTGGCACAGAAGTGGCCCCAGGAGGAGACAAAGGGGTGGAGCCACACCCACGGCCACACCCTGACCACACCCAGCTATGCCTGGCCCCACCCCAGCGTCACCTCCCCGCCGCTAAACTCCCCGGGAGCTGCTGGAGCAGCAGGGAAGGAGACAAAGGGGTGGAGCCCCGCCCCTCGGTCACACCCAGCCATGCCCCAAACCACGCCCATCCACACCCCCGACCACACCCTTGACCACACCCAGCCACACCCTTGACCACAGCCCAGTATCACCTCCCGGCTGCTAAACTCCCCGGGAGCTGCTGGAGCGGCAGAGGACAAAGGGGTGGAGCCCCGCCCCGTGACCACGCCCAGCCACACCCCACTGATCCCCTGGCCACACCCAGCCCTGCCTGGCCCCACCCCAGGTCCACCTTCCTGCCAGGAGCCCCCAGGGAGCTGCTGGAGTGGCACAGAAGTGGCCCCAGGAGGAGACAAAAGGGGTGGAGCCACACCCATGGCCACACCCTGACCACACCCAGCCCAAACCCACTCCCAGCCCCACACCAGTAAACCTCAGGGCGTTGCTTGGGGGGGTGGGCACAGAAACAGCCCCAGAAGGAGGACAAGGGGGTGGAGCCACACCCAACCACGCCCTAACCACACCCCAGCACCGCTTCCACCAGCGGTCAGCTCCCAGGGGGCAGTGGGAGGGGCACAGAAGTGACCCCACCCAAAGACCCAGGGCAGGGGGGAAGAGGGGAAGAGGGGAAGGGGAAGGAGGGGCATTGGGGGGTAGGAAGGGGGGGGCAAAGGGGTGTGGCCACAGCCCAGCCACGCCCTCACCTGTCCTGAGGAAGATGAAGGCTGTGTAGGCCCCGAAGAGAGCAGTGTAGGAGAACTGGAAGGCTGCGGGGGTGGGGAGGGGGGAAGGGGGGAGGGGCATCAGGGTGGGGGGCTGAGGGCACCCCAGGCCCCCAGGCCCCCTTCTAGTCCCACCCACTCCTCCCAAGCTCCTCCCCCAGTCTCTCCTCCCCCTCCCTAATCCCAAGCCCCTCCCCCTCCCCCTCCCACTCCCTTCCAGTCTCTCAGCCCCTCCCCACTCCCTCCTAATCCCCTCCCAAGCCCCTCCCACTCCCTCCCCCAACCACCTCCCAGCCCCTCCCACTCCCCTCTACTCCCTCCTAATCCCCTCCCAACTCTCTCCCACTCCCCTTTCATCCCTCCCCAACTCCCTCCCCTTTAGTCCCTCCCAATCCCCTCCCAGTCTCTCCCGCTCCCTCCTCTCCCAGCCCTTCCCCCATCCCCCCTTTAGTCCCTCCCAACCCTTCCCTTCCCACTCCCTCCCGTTCCCCTTTAATCCCTCCCCTCCCTCCCAACCACCTAGTCTCTCCCATTCCCAACCCCTCCACTCTCTCCCTCCCCCTCCTAATCCCCTTCCAACCCCTTTCCACTCCTAGTCTCTCTCACTCCCTCCCAATCCCCTCCCAGCCCCTCCCCATCCCCCTTTAGTCCCTCCCAATCCCTTCCCAATCCCTTCTAGTCTCCCCCAGCCCCTCTCACTTCCCTCCATTCCCTCCTAATCCCCTCCCACTCCCTCCCAACCCCCTCCCACTCCCTTCTAGTCTCTCCCAGTCCCTCCCCATCCCCCTTCAGTTCCTCCCAACCCTCTCCTACTCCCTTCTAGTCCCTTCCACTCCCTCCCACTCCCCTCCAATTCCCTCCTAATCCCTCCCAAGCCCCTCCCACTCCCTTCTAGTCCCTCCCAATCCCCTCCCAACCCCCTCCCAGCCCCTCCCACTCCTCTCCCAGCCCCTCCCAATCCCTCCCAAGCCTCTCCCACTCCCTTCTAGTCTCTCCCAGCCCCTCCCCACTGCTCTCCCAGTCCCTCCCCATCCCCCTTCAGCCCCTCCCACTCCCCTCCCAACCCCCTCTCACTCCCCTTCCAGTCTCTCCCTCCCCTCCCCCTCCCACTCCCCTCTACTTCCTCCTAATCCCCTCCCAACCCCCTCCCATTCCCCTTTAATCCCTCCCACTCCCCTCCGCTCCCTCCCAGCCCCTCCCCACCCCCTCCCCTCCCCTCCTCCAGCACCAGCAGAGAGGAAGACGCTGCCCAGGGAGCCGTGGCCGAAGCGCAGCTGCTCGAAGATGTGATGGAAGTGAGCTGGGGAGGAAGGGAGGGAGGGAGGAGAGAGGGAGAGAGAGGGAGACACAACCCTGAGCTGAGCCCTTGGGGAGGGGGGGAAGGGCTTGAAGGGGGTCAGGGGGGCTTGGGGGGGGGTCCCCAGCTCACCCACACCGAAGAAGAGAGGGCAGGCCAGGACTGCAGGCCCGGGGCCGGTGCAGGGCAGCAGCAGGGGCAGCATGCAGGCCCTGAACACCAACTCCTCGCTCAGCGGCGCCACCACCTGGTTGCGGAGCCACCGCACGTCCCCCAGGCACAGCAGCCACACCTGGGGGTCTGGGGAGGGGCAGGGAGGGTGGAGGGTTCAGAGGGTGTACCCCAGACCCAATTAGGACCACCCCAAAGCCTCCTGGCCCTGCAGAGCCTGCCCAGACCCTCCCGACCTCTCCAGACCCCCCCTAGGTCTCTCCTGACCCCCCCGCCCCCCCAAGACCCCTCCTGACCCCCCCTGACCCCTCCAAGCCTGTCCAGGGCCCCCCCTGAACCCCCAGATCCTTCCTGAGCCCCTAGACCCTTCCTGACCCCCCCTGACCCCCCTAGGTCTATCCAGATCCCCCCAGACCCCTCCAAGCCTGTCCAGACCCCCCCTGAACCCCCAGATCCTTCCTGACCCCCCCAGACCACTCCTGACCCCCCCAGACCCCTCCTGACCCCCCTTGGCCCCCCCCAGGTCTCTCCTGAACCCCCCTGACCCTCCTGCCCCCCCGAGACCCTTCCTGACCCCCGCCCCTCCTGACCCCTTGACCACTCATGACCCCCTGACCCCTCCCAGACCCCTCCTGACCCCCTCAAACCCTCTCCCCCATCCCCCTCCTCCCAACTCCCCTTCAGCCCCTCCCCAACCCCCTAACCCTCTCTCCTCTCCCTCCCAACCTCTCTCCTCCCTCTCCCCTCCCCCAAAGCCTCTTTCTCCTCCCCCTTCCCCCTCCATCCCTCTCTCCCCTCTCCCCTCCTCCCAACTCCCCCTTCAGCCCCTCCCCAACCCCCAAACCCTCTTTCCCCTCCCCCAACCCCTCTCCCTCCCCTCCCCACCCCTCCCTCTCCCCTCCCCCTCTCACCCAGGGCCACCCTGAGCCCTTCCAGCCAGCGCCAGGAGCAGTCCATGGAGAGCTGCAGCAGAGGCCCCAGGAAGAGAATCTGGGGAGGGGGAGGGGAAAGGAGGGGGAGGGGAGGTCAGGAGGACTCCTGAGGGTGGTCTCTACTCCCCCCAGCCCCCTCCCCACAGCCAGCAGCAGGGGCAGGAGGCTGCCTGGGAGCAGGCCCTCGAGCCTCAGGCCCAGCAGGAGACCCCAGACCCCCAGCCCCCAGCCCCCTCCAGACCCTCCCCACCCTCTCAGCCCCCTCCCACCCTCTCAGCCCCCTCCCCAGTCCCCTCCAGACCCCCAGCCCCATCCCCACCCCCTCAGCCCCTCCACACCAACCCCCAGACCCCCCCAGCCCCTCCCCACCCTCCCAGCCCCCTCCCCATCCCTCCCCACCTCCCAGCCCCCCCCTCCCCATCCTCTCAGCCCTCTCCTAGCCCCTCCCCACCTCCCAGCCCCTCCCCACCCCCTCAGCCCCCTCCTCAGCCCTCCCCACCTCACCATGGTGAGCAGCAGGGGCAGGAGGCTGGCTGGGAGCAGGCCTCGAGCCTCAGGCCCAGCAGGGAGACCCCAGACCCCTCCCCAGCCCCTCTCAACCCCACTCAGCCCCCTCCCCACCCCCTCAGCCCCCTCCCCAGCCCCCTCCCCACCTCACCATGGTGAGCAGCAGGGGCAGGAGGCTGGCTGGGAGCAGGCCCTCGAGCCTCAGGCCCAGCAGGGTGGGCAGGGAGGCCTGGATGGGAAGAGGAGAAGGCAGTTAAAGTGGGGGGGGTGTCAGAACCGACTTGGGGAGGGGTCTCAGAGCCCCCCCTTCCCCTCTGGAGCCCCTCCCCCACCTCACCTTGATGCCTGTCAGCTCCTTCCAGAGCCAGACCAGGGCTGGGGCCAGGCCTGAGACCAGCAGGACGCTGGTGAAGCGACGCTTGATCACCGAGGGGTGGTCCCTGGGGGGGGGGGAGGGGGCTTGGGGAGGGGGCTTGGAGAAGGGGGGTTGGACCCCCCAGACCCCCAGCCCACCCTAAAGGTCCCCACAGCAGCCCCCAGCCTCGTTTAAGCCCCCCCCCCAGGGGAGAACTTGCAGCCCCTGGGGATCCTCCACCCCGAGACCCCCAGGGTCCCCTCCCCCACTAGAGACCCCCAAGGGACCTAGAGACCCCCAGGATCCCCACCCCAGAGACCACCCCCAGGACCCCTCTAGACCCCCCCCCAGCCCCTCTCAGCCCCCTCCAGACTCCCCCTAGGACCCTCCCAGGTCCCCCAGCCCCTATCAGTCCCTTCCAGAGCCCCCAGGACCCCTCTAGACCCCCAGCCCCTTTCAGCCCCCAGCCCCTCTAGATCCTCTCCAGACCCCTCCCCAGCCTCTCCCAGGCCCCTCTAGACTCCCCTAGGACCCCTTCAGCCCCCACCAGTCCCCTAGACCCCTCCAGCCCCTCTTGGACCCCTCCAGCCCCCCAGCCCCCAGACCCCTCCAGCCCCCTAGCCCCCTCAGACCCCCTCCAGCCCTCTTGGACCCCTCCCAACCCCCTAGCCCCCTCAGACCTCCTCCAGCCCCCTCAGACCCCTCCAGCCCTCTTGGACACCTCCAGCCCCCTCAGACCCCTCCAGCCCTCTTGACCCCTCCAGCCCCCAGCCCCTCGGACCCCTCCCAGCCCCCAGCCCCTCAGACCCTCCAGCCCCTCCTAGCCCCCTCCCTCCAGCCCTCTTGACCCCTCCCAGCCCCCTCTAGCCCCCTCAGACCCCTCCAGCCCCCTAGCCCCTCAGACCCCCTCCAGCCCCTCTTGACCCCTCCCAGCCCCCAGCCCCCTCAGACCCCTCCAGGACCCTCCAGCCCCCAGCCCCCTAGCCCCCTCCATCCCCCAGCCCCTCCAGCCCCTCTTGACCCCCCTCAGCCCCCTCCAGCCGCTCTCAGCCCTCCAGCCCCCTAGACCCCCTCAGATCCTCCAGCCCCCCTCAGCCCCCTCAGACCCTCCAGCCCCCTTAGACCCCCTCCAGTCCCCCAGCCCCTCTAAAACGCCTCCAGCCCCTCTAACCCCTCCCCTAGGCCCCCTCCGCCCCCCCCGGCCCCGCACCTGGGCAGGGGGCTGCCCCACACGTAGAGGCTGCCGACGTAGGCGCAGGCCAGGCCGAGGCAGGCCAGGAGCGCGGCCCAGCAGGGCGCCGCGCCGGGGGGGGAGGCGGCCAGCAGCAAGGGGAAGGGGAGGGGGAAGGAGGAGGCGGCGGCGGCGGCGGCGGGGGCAGGGGGCGGCCGCCGCCGCCACCGGAAGCGGAGCCGAAGCTCCGGCAGCCACTTCCGGTCCCGCGCCCGGCGCCGGCCCCAGCCCGCCTCGCGCCGAGCCCAGCTGCGCCGCGCGCTCCGCCAGCGCCATGGCCGCCCGCGGGGGGGCGGGGCCGCAAGGGGAGGGAGGCGGAGGCGGGGCCGAGGCGGAGGAGGGGCCGAGGGAGGGAGGGAGGCGGGGCAGAGGGAGGGAGGGAGGCGGGGCAGAGGGAGGGAGGGAGGCGGGGCCGAGAGAGGCAGCGCCGAGGGAGGGAAGGGGGCGGGGAAAGGGGCGGGGACGAAGAGGAGGGAGGCGGAGGCGGGGCTGAGGGAGGCAGCGCCGAGGGAGGTGGAGGTGGGGCAGAGGGGAGGGAGGAAGGGGGCCGAGGGCGGGAGGCGGGGCCGAGGGGAGGGAGGGAAGGGAAGGAAGGGAAGGGAGGGGGGGGGCCGGGGGGGGCAGCGCCGAGGGAGGTGGAGGCGGGGCAGAGGGGAGGGAGGAAGGCGGGGCCGAGGGAGGGAGGCGGGGCCGAGGAGGAGAGAGAGAGGCGGGGCTGAGGGAGGGAGGGAAGGGGAAGGGAGGGGGCGGGGCTGAGGGGGCAGCGTCGAGGGAGGTGGAGGCGGGGCAGAGGGGAGGGAGGGAGGCGGAGGCGAGGGCAGGGAGGGGCGGGGCCGAGGGAGGGAGGGAAGGGAAGGGAGAGGGGCGAGAACGCCGGTGAGGGAGGCGGAGGCGGGGCCGAGGAAGAGAGGCAGCGCCGAGGGAGGCAGAGGCGGGACCGAGGGGCGGGAGGGAGGCGTGGCCGAAGGAGGCGGAGGCGGGACCGAGGGGAGCGAGGGAGGCGGGGCCGAGAGAGGCAGAGCCGAGGGAGGGAGGCGGAGGCGGGGCCAAGGGAGGGAGGCGGAGGCGGGGCAGAGGGGAGGGAGGGAGGCGGGGCCGAGGGTCACCTCCAGACCCTTGGGGTCACCCTCAGACCTTTGGGGTTACCTTTGGGGTCACCCCAAGACCTTTGGGGTCATCTCCAGGTGGAGGCGGGGGGAGGGAGGAGGCGGGGGGGGAGGGAGGGAGGCGGGGCTGAGGGGAGGGGAGGAGGCGAGGGGGGAGGGTGGAGTGGCCTCAGGAGAGGCTGAAGGGGGAAAAGGGAAAGGCAAAAAGGGGGGCGGAGCCAGGATAGGGGAGGAGGGGAGGGAAAAAGGGGCGGGGAAAGGAGAGCGGCTGAGAGGGACTGGGAGGGACTGGGAGAGGATTGGGGAAGGGATTGAGAGGGACGGGGAGGGGATTGGGGGGGACTGGGAAGGGTCTGGGAGGGGACAGGGAGGGACTGGGAGGGGATTGGGTGGGACTGGAAAGGGACTGGGACCAACTGGGCTGAGCAGGGCTGAATTGGGTTGAACTGGGCTGAGCAGAGCTGAACTGGATTGAACTGGGCTGAGCTGTGAACTGGGCTGAACTGGGTTGAACTGGGCTGAACTGGGCTGAACTGGGGGTCTCAGTCTGTCCACTGAGCCAGCCCAGCCCCCTCCTGCTGCCAGACCTGTGGGGAGAGAACTGAGTTGAACTGGGCTGGACTGGGCTGAACTGGGCTGAGCAGAGCTGAACTGAGTTGAACTGGGCTGAACTGGGCTGAGCAGGGCTGAACTGGGCTGAGCAGGGCTGAACTGAGTTGAACTGGGCTGAACTGGGCTGAGCAGAGCTGAATTGGGCTGAGCAGAACTGGATTGGGCTGAGCAGAACTGGACTGGGCTGAGCAGGGCTGAACTGGGCTGGACTGGGCTGAGCAGGGCTGAACTGGGCTGAGCAGGGCTGAACTGAGTTGAACTGGGCTGAACTGGGCTGAGCAGAGCTGAATTGGGCTGAGCAGAACTGGATTGGGCTGAGCAGAGCTGGACTGGGCTGAGCAGAGCTGGACTGGACTGAACTGGGCTGAGCAGGGCTGAACTGGGCTGGACTGAGCTGAGCAGGGCTGAACTGGGCTGAGCAGAGCTGAACTGAGCTGAACTGGGCTGAGCAGAGCTGAACTGAGTTGAACTGGGCTGGACTGGGCTGAGCAGAGCTGAACTGAGTTGAACTGGGCTGAACTGGGCTGAGCAGAGCTGAATTGGGCTGAGCAGAACTGGATTGGGCTGAGCAGAACTGGACTGGGCTGAGCAGGGCTGAACTGGGCTGGACTGGGCTGAGCAGGGCTGAACTGGGCTGGAACTGGGCTGAGCAGAGCTGAACTGGGCTGAACTGGGCTGGGCTCTCACCTCCTCATTGCTCCTCTGGGGACCTTCTTCTTCCTCCTTCTCCTCTTCTGATGTCTCTGGGGGGGTCCAGGATCAGTCACCAGGGCTCCCAGTTCCACCAGTGCCCCCTCCCAGTCCTTCCCAGTCCCTCCCAGACCCTTCCCAATCCCTCCCAGTCCCCTCCCAGTCCCTCCCAGACCCTTCCCAATCCCTCCCAGTCTCCCCCAATCCCTGCCCAGTCCCTCCCAGTCCCTCCCAGACCCTTCCCAATCCCTCCTAGTCCCTCTCAATCCCTTCCCACTCCCCCCCAGTCCCTCACCCCTGGTGTCACAGGAGGCACAGGCCAGGACTCTCCCCTGGGTGACCTCAGCCAACCTCCTCCTGGTGGCTGCCACCAGCCCTGGGGTGTCCTCAGCCTTGGGAGGGGAGGAAGGGAGGGCTGGGGGGGGGTCAAAGCCCTCCCAGCAGGTCCCAGGGAGCCCTCCCTGGGCTGTCCCCTCCCCTCCTAGCCCCCTCCTCCCCCCCAGACCTGCATGGCCCCCAGGCAGGCCTGCCGGAACCGCTGGCTGCTGCTGGTGGCCACCACGGAGCTGAGGGCAGCCAGGGCCACCCCCAGGGAGCGAGAGAGAGACTCCTGCAGCTGGGGGGAGGGGAGGGGAGGGGGAGGAAGGGGGCAAGGGGGCAGGGGAAGGTGGGGGTGAAGGTGTGAGGGGAAGGGGGAAAAGGGGGAGGAAGGTGGGGAGAGGGAGGAGGGAAGGAAGGGGGAGATAGGTGGGGTGGGAGGGAAGGAGGGGAGAGAGAGGGGGAAGAGGAGGGGGAAGAAGGAGAGAAGAGAGGGGGATGGAGAAGGAGAGATGGGGGAGAGAGGGGGAAGGAGGAGGGAAGAGAAGGGGAAGGAGGGAAGGGGAGGAGGGAGAGGGAGGAAAGAGGGAAGGAGAGAAAAGGAAGGAGAGGGAGAGATGGGGAAGAAGAAGAGAGAGGAGGAAGGGGGGAGGAGAGAGGGGGAAGGAGAGGGGGAGAGAGGGGGAAGGAGGAGAGAAGAGGGAAGGAGGGAGAGAGAGAGAGGGGGAAGGAGGGGAGAAGAGGAGGGAAGGAGGAGAGGAGAGGGGAAGGAGGAGAGGAGAGAGGGGGAAGGAGGGGGAGAGAGGGAGGAAGGAAGAGAGGAGAGAGGGGGAAGGAGGGGTGAGAGAGGAGGAAGAAGAGGAGAGGGGGAAGGAGGGGGAGGGGGAAAGGAGAAAGTGGAAAGGAGGGGGAGAAGGAGGAAAGAGGGAAGGAGAGAGAGGGAAGGGGGAGAAGAGAGGGAGCAGGAGGTGAGGAGAGAGGAAGAAGAGGAGAGGGGAGGAAGGAGGGGAGGAGAGAGGGGAAGTGGGGGGTCAGGGGGGGGAAGGGGGAAGGGCAGGGGGAAGTTGGGGAGGAAAGGGGGAGAGCATGGGGGGTTAGGGTGGGGCTCTGGGTGGGGTCTAGAGAGTGCTCTGGGGAGGGGGTCCAGGGGGCCTGGGCAGGGCTCAGTGTGGGGATCCAGGGATGGGTCAGGGTGGGGGTCCGGGGGGTCAGGGTGGGAGTCGGGGGAGGTCGGGGGTTGGGCAGGGGTCTAAGGGGGCTTCGGTGGGGGGTCCGGGCAGGGGTCTGGGGGAGGGGTTCAGGAAGGGGGTCAGGGTGGGAGTCTCGGGAGGGGTCTGGGGGAGCTCAGTGTGGGGGTCCTGGGGGTGGGGCTGGGCTGGGCTGAGTGTGGGGGTCTGAGGGGGTTTGGGTAGGGGGTCTAAGGGGAAGTTCGGGTTGGGTTGGGCAGGGGGGGTCTGGGCTGGGGTCAGTGGGAGGTCCGTGGGGGAGTCTGGGCGGGGGGTCTGGGGGGGGTTGGGGGGTCGGGCGGGGGGTTTTCCGGTGTGGGGGGTCTGGGCGGGGGTTTGGGCAGTGTGGGGGTCGGGCAGTCTGTGGGGGTCCGTGGGGGAGTCTGGGCGGGGGTCTAAGGGGGGGTTCGGTGTGGGGGGGTCCGGGAGGGGGTCCGGGGGGGGTCTGGGCTGGGCTCAGTGTGGCAGTCCCGGGGGGGGAGGGTTGGGCGGGGGTCTGGGCGGGCGGGGGTCTAAGGGGGGGTGGGGGGGGGCGGGGGGGGGTCCGGTGTGGGGGGTCGGGCGGGGGTCCGCACCTGGCGGCGCCGCAGCTGCTGGCTCAGGAGGGGCTGCAGCAGGGCCCGGAGCCCCCGGGCCAGCCCCCGGCGGCCGCTCCGCAGCAGCTGCTCCAGCTGCGACTGCAGCAGCCCGCGGGTGCCTGCAGGGGGCGCAGCGCAGCCTCGCCGCCGGCCCGGCCGAGGCGGACACCCCCACCAACCCCCGCCGCTGGGGACACCTTGGGGACATCCCCGGACCCTTGGGGGTCACCTTGGGGACACCCTTGGGGTCACCCCCAGACCGTGGGGGTCCACCTTGGGGTCACCCCAGACCCTTGGGGTCACCTCTAGACCTTTGGGGACCACCTTGGGGTCACCCCCAGACCTTTGGGGTCACCCCCAGACCCTTGGGGTCACCTCCAGACTTTTGGGGACACCTTTGGAGTCACCCCAAGACCTTTGGGGACCACCTTGGGGTCACCCCAAGACCTTTGGGGTCACCCCCAGACCTTTGAGGACCACCCTGGGGACACCTCCAGGTCTTTGGGGACCATCTTGGGGTCACCCCCAGACCCTTGAGCGTCACCCCTAGACCTTTGGGGTCACCTTTGGGGACACCCTAAGACCTCTGGGGACACCTCCAGACCCTTGGGGTCACCTTTGGGTCCACCCCCAGACCCTTGAGGTCACCTCCAGACCTTTGGGGACCACCTTAGGGACACCCCCAGACCCTTGGGGTCACCCCCAGACCTTTGGGATCATCTCAAGTCCTTTGGGGTCACCTTGAGGACATCTCCAGACCCTTGGGGACACCTTTGGGGTCACCCTGACCTTTGGGGCCCCCCCTCGGGGTGACCCCCAGCCCCTCACCCAGGTCATAGCTGCGGAAGGGGTCCTGGTGCTGGAGGAAGAGGAAGAGGAGGAGGCTCTGGGGCTGCCCCTCCCCGGCCTGCAGCTCCTCCCCCTGCAGCCTGAAGCTCACATCTGGAGCCACCACATCTGGAGCAGGGGAGGGGGAGACGGGAGGTGACCTCAGGAGGCGCCACAGGGGGGGTGGGGGTCACCCCCAAGCCCACCCCTCCCCTCCTGGACCTTCCTCCTCCTCCTCCTGCTGCCCAGGGGGGCAGGGGGTGGCCTTGAGGCCGAAGGTCTCCCAGTCGGCCACCCAGGAGGGGTCCAGCAGCAGCCTGGGGGAGCCCTGGGGAGCTGCTGGGAGCCCTGCAGGGTCCCACAGGAAGATGTGGCCCAGGGGGTCAAGGTCAAAGGTCAAGGGGTGGTGGACAACCCCCCCCCCCCAAGACCACCATGGACCAAGGTCGAGCCCAGGCCCAGTGTGGCCACCCCAAGGCCAAAGCCAAGGCCAAGACCAAGACTAAGATCAAACCCAAGACCAACACCAAACCCAAGACCAAACCCAAGGCTAAGACCAAACCCAAGACCAAATCCAAAGCCAAGACCAAGCCCAAGGCCAAGGCTAAGACCAAACCCAAGACCAAGACCAAGACTAAGGCTAAGACCAAAGCCAAGACCAAGCCCAAACTCAAGACCAAGGCTAAGACCAAACCCAAGACCAAGACCAAGGCTAAGACCAAAGCCAAGACCAAGCCCAAACTCAAGACCAAGGCTAAGACCAAACCCAAGACCAAGGCCAAGGCCAAGACTAAGCTCAAGGCCAAGACTAAGCCCAAAACCAAATCCAAGGCCAAGACCAAACCCAAGGCCAAGCCCAAACTCAGACCCAAGCCCAGATCCAAGCCCAAGACTAAGCCCAAGGCCAAACCCAGACCCAGATCCAGACCCAAGCCCAGATCCAAGCCCAAGCCCAAACCCAAGGCCAAGACCAAACCCAAACCCAAGGCTAAGACCAAACCCTAGACCAAGGCTAAGACCAAACTCAAGGCCAAGGCCAAGACCAAACCCAAGACCAAGGCCAAGACCAAACCCAAGGCCAAGACTAAGCCCAAACCCAAGACCAAGGCTAAGACCAAACCCAAGACCAAGGCTAAGACCAAACCCTAGACCAAGGCCAAGCCCAAACCCAAGACCAAGGCCAAGACCAAACCCAAGACCAAGACTAAGCCCAAACCCAAGACCAAGGCTAAGACCAAACCCTAGACCAAGGCCAAGCCCAAACCCAAGACCAAGGCTAAGACCAAACCCTAGACCAACACCAAGGCCAAGACCAAACCCAACACCAAGACCAAGGCTAAGACCAAACCTAAGCCCAAGCCCAAGCCCAAACCCAAGGCCAAGTCCAAGGCCAAGACCAAACCCAAACCCAAGCCCAAGCCCAAGCCCAAGCCCAAGCCCACACCCAGGCCCAATGCAACCCCCCTGAGCTCCTCCTCCTCCCCCCCTCCTCCATTCCCTTCCTTCCCCTCCTGCCTGCAGCCCAATCCCAAAGCCAGGCTTAATGTGACCTCCCCAGGGCCATGCCCTCCCTCCCCTCCCCCCTTCCC
This sequence comes from Melanerpes aurifrons, assembly GCA_011125475.1. Classification (NCBI taxonomy): domain Eukaryota; kingdom Metazoa; phylum Chordata; class Aves; order Piciformes; family Picidae; genus Melanerpes; species Melanerpes aurifrons. The sequence continues at coordinate 2,779,113 of WWNC01000092.1, forward strand.
CTCCCCCCAAGGATATGTGGAGGGCCTGGAGGCGGGAGGGCAGGTTGGGGGCAGGGCGCCGGCAGGGGCAGCTGCTGGCCACCGGCAGCAGCCTCAGGTCCCCTCCCAGCCCCAGGGCCACCGCCGGGGGGGGCAGCGGCAGCCAGATGGGAGGCCCGGGGCGGGGGTGCAGGCGGCGGCAGGGCGGGGGAGGGGAGGGGCTGGGGGGAAGGGGAGGGAGGGGTGGAGAAGGGAGGGGGAGAGAGGGGAGACAGGAGAAGGGAGAGAGAGAGGGGAGGAGGAGAAGGGGGAGAGGGCAGAGGGAGGGAGGAGGGGGAGAGGAGAGAGAAGGAGGAGAAAGGAGGGGAGAGAGGGGAGAAAGGAGAAGGGAGAGAGAGAGGGGAGAAGGAGGAGGGGAGAAGGAGGAGAGGAGAGGGGAGAGGGAGGGGGAGGGGGAGAGGAGGAGGGAGGGAGGAGGGGGAGAGGAGAGAGAAGGAGGAGAAAGGAGGGGGAGAGAGAGGGGAGAAAGGAGAAGGGAGAGAGAGGGGGAAAGGAGAAGAGAAAAAGGGGAGAGGGAGGGAGGAGGGGAAGAGGAGAGAAGAGAGGGGAGAAAGGAGAAGGGAGAGAGAGAAGGGAGAAGGAGAAGGGGGAGAGGGCAGAGGGAGGGAGGAGGGGGAGAGGAGAGAGGGAGGGAAAAGGAAAGGGGGAGAAAGGGGAGAAAGGAGAAGGGAGAGAGAAGGGGAAAGGAGAAGAGAGAAAGGGGAGAGGGGAGAGGGAGGGAGGAGGGGAAGAGGAGAGAGGGGAGAGAGAGGAAGGGGAAGGGAGAGAGGGGAGAGAAGGAGAGGAGAGAAAGGGGAGAGGGAGGAGGAGGGGGAGAGGAGAGAGAAGGGGAGAAAGGAGAGGGGGAGAGGGGAGAAAGGAGAAGGGAGAGGGGAGAAGAAGGAGAGGAGAGAAGGGGAGAGGGGAAAGGGGGAGAGGGGGAGGGGGAGAGAGGGGAGACAGGAGAAGGGGAGAGAGAGAGGGAGGAGGAGGGAAGGAAGAAGGGAAGGGGGAGAGAGGGGAGAAAGGAAAGGGGAAGAGAGGGGGAAAAGGAGAAGAGGAGAGAAGGGGAGAGGGGAAAGGGGGGAGAAGGGGGGGGACAGAGGGGAGAGAGAGGAGAAAGGAGAGGGGGGAGAGGGGAGAATGGGAGAAGGGAGAGGGGAGAAGGGAGAGGGGAGAAGGGGAGAGGGAGAAGGGGACAGAGTGGGGAGAGAGGAGGGACAGGGAGGACACAGGAGGGGGACAGGGGACACATGGGGGGACAGTGGGGAGAGGGTTAGGCTCAGAGCCACCCCAGCCCTGTCCCCAACCCTCTCCCCACACCCTAGGGCCACCCCAGCCCTGTCCCCAGTGTCCCCAACCCTCTCCCCACCCTCTAGGGCCACCCCAGCCCTGTCCCCACCCTGCCCCATTGTCCCCAACCCTCTCCCCAATGTCCCCAACCCTCTCCCCACCCCTTTAGGCCACCCCAGCCCTGTCCCCACCCTGTCCCCAGTGTCCCCAACCCTCTCCCCACCCTCTAGGGCCACCCCAGCCCTGTCCCCAACCCTCTCCCCACTGTCCCCAACCCTCTCCCCACTGTCCCCAACCCTCTCCCCACCCTCTAGGGCCACCCCAGCCCTGTCCCCAACCCTCTCCCCAATGTCCCCAACCTCTCCCCAACCCCCTTAGGCCACCCCAGAGCTGTCCCCAGCCCTGTCCCCAGTGTCCCCAACCCTCTCCCCACTCTCTAGGGCCACCCCAGCCCTGTCCCCAACCCTCTCCCCACTGTCCCCAACCCTCTCCCCAATGTCCCCAACCCTCTCCCCAACCCCTTAGGCCACCCCAGAGCTGTCCCCAGCCCTGTCCCCATTGTCCCCAGCCCTCTCCCCACCCCCCAGGGCCACCCCAGCCCTGTCCCCAACCCTCTCCCCATTGTCCCCAACCCTCTCCCCAATGTCCCCAACCCTCTCCCCACCCCCTAGGGCCACCCCAGCCATCCCCAACCCTCTCCCCAACCCCTTAGGCCACCCCAAAGCTATCCCCAGCCCTGTCCCCATTGTCCCCAACCCTGTCCCCACCCCCAGGGCCACCCCAGCCCTCTCCCCAACCCTCTCCCCATTGTCCCCAACCCTGTCCCCAATGCCCCCAACCCTCTCCCCAACCCCTTAGGCCACCCCAGAGCTGTCCCCAGCCCTGTCCCCAGTGTCCCCAACCCTCTCCCCACCCCTAGGGCCACCCCAGCCATCCCCAACCCTCTCCCCAACCCCCAGGCCACCCCAAAGCTATCCCCAGCCCTGTCCCCATTGTCCCCACCCTGTCCCCAGTGTCCCCAACCCTCTCCCCAACCCCTTAGGCCACCCCAAAGCTATCCCCAGCCCTGTCCCCATTGTCCCCAGCCCTGTCCCCACCCCCCAGGGCCACCCCAGCCCTGTCCCCTGTCCCTACCGTGTGTAGTGATGGCTCAGGACCCTCAGCCTCGCTCCTGCCACCTCCCAGCCACTCTCTGGCCTGGGGACAGAGGGACAGGGGGACAGAGGGACAGAGAGGGGCTGGCACCACCCCAGGGCCTGCCCCTGGCCCCTGGCCCCACCCTGGGGGGCAGAAGCCACCAGGGATGGAGATGTCCCCAGGCTGCCCCCAGGCTCTCACCTGTAGCTCTGGGTGGTCACAGCGCCCCCCAGGGTGGCACAGAAGTGAAACAGGACCTGGGGGAGGGGGAGGGGCAGGGTGAGGAAGGGGGCAAAGGGGGGGGGGAGGGCACATGGACCCCCAGTGTCACCCTCTCCCTTCCAGGTACAGCTGGAGGGGTGTGAAGGATGGGGGTCTGAAGGCTCTGGGGGCTCTGGGAGGGTCTCAGGCTGCTGGGGGCTCTGGGGGTTCTGAAGGCTCAGGGGGGCTCTGGGGGCTCAGGGTGCTGGGGAGGGGTCTGGGGGGTCTGAAGGCTCTGGGGGCTCTGGGAGGGGTCTGAGGGTGCTGAGGGGGCTCGGGGAGGGGTCTCAGGGTGCTGGGGAGGGGTCTGGGGGCTCTGAAGGCTCTGGGGGTCTCAGGCTGCTGGGGTCAATTGGGGAGGGGGCTGAGGGGTTCTGAAGGCTCTGGGAGGGGTCTCAGGCTGCTGGGGAGGGGTCGGGGGCTTGAAGTCCCTGGGGGTCTGAGGGTGTTGGGGAAGGGTCTGGGGGCCTGAAGCCATTGGGGGTCTGAAGCCTTTGGGGGGTCTGGGGAGGGCTGAAGGCTTTGGGGGCTCTGGGAGGGGTCTGAGGGTGCTGGGGAGGGGTCTGGGGGGCTCTGAAGGCTCTGGGGGGCTCTGGGGGGTCTCAGGGTGCTGGGGGCTCTGGGGGCTCTGAAGGCCCTGGGGGTCTCAGGGTGCTGGGGAGGGGTCTGGGGGTCTGAAGGCTTTGGGGGCTCTGGGGGTCTGAGGGTGCTGGGGGCTCTGGGGGGTCTGAGGGTGCTGGGGAGGGGTCTGGGCAGGTCTGAAGGCTTTGGGGGCTCTGGGGGGTCTGAGGGTGCTGGGAAAGGGCTCTGGGGGGTCTGAAGGCTTTGGGGGCCTGGGTGGGTCTGGGGGTGTCTCAGGGCGCTGGGGGTCTCAGGGTGCTTGGGGGTGGAATTGGGGGTGGGGTCCGGGGGGTACCTGGGGCAGCCCCAGGCTGCTCCTGTGCAGGAGGCTCCGGAGGGCAGCAGGGGCTGGGGGAGCTCAGCTTTGGGGGAAGCAGTTTGGGGTCCCAGGAGGAGCCTGGGAGCAGATTGGGGGTCCCCACACCCTCCCCACCCCTCCCCAATTCCCCCCTCTCCCCCCTTTGGCCCAGTTGAAATTTTCCTCTTGGCCTACTTTGAACTGGGAGGGGGAGGGTCCCGGGGGAAGGGAAGGAGGCCGGTGGGGGGAGGGAGGGGAGGGAAAGGGGGGGAGGAGGGGGTCCCAGAGGGGTCCCTGACCTCATTTCCCCCTCCCAAGGTCACCCCAGAATGAGGTCGCTCCGGGGGTCCCAAGTGTCCCCCAGCCCCCAAGCCCCCAGACCCTCCCAGCCCCTCCCAGTGCCCCCCAGATCCCCCAGGCCCCCAGACCCTCCCAGTGCCCCCAGACCCTCCCAGCCCTCCCAGTGCCCCCAGATCCCCAGGTCCCCCAGCCCCTTCCCCAGTCGCCCCCAGAACCCCCAGACCCCCAGCCCCCTCCCAGACCCCCCAGACCCCTCCCAGCCCCCTCCCCAGTCCCCCAGCCCCACTCCAGTCCCCCAGACCCTCCCAGCCCCTCCAGCCCCCATTGCCCCTCCCAGACCCCCAGTGCCCCCCAGTCACCCCCAGTCCCCCAGCCCTCCCCATCCCCTTCCATCCCCTCCCAGTGCCCCCCATTGGCCCCCAGGCCCTCCCAGTCGCCCCCACTCCCCCAGCCCTCCCAGCCCCTCCAGTCCCTCACAGTCCCCCCATCCCCTCCCAGCCCCCAGTGCCCCCAGACCCTCCCAGTCCACCCCAGTGCCCCTCCCAGTGCCCCCATTGCCCCCAGCCTCCTCCCAGCTACCACCCAGCCCCCCAGCCCCTTCCAGTGCCCCCACACCCCCAGTGCCTCCCAGTGCCCCCAGCCCCCTCCCATTCCCCCTACTCCTCTCCCACTCCCCCAGTCCCCCATTGCCCCTCCCACTCCTTCCCAGCCCCCCAGTTCCCCTCAGCCCCACTCCAGTCCCTCCCAGCCAGCCCTCCCAGTGCCCCTCCACTCCCCCCAGCCACCCCCATTGCCCCCCTCCCCTCCCAGTGCCCCCAGCCCCCCACTCTCCCCAGCCCCCTCTCATTCCCCCCCAGTGCCCCCCACTCGCTCCCAGCCCTCCAGTCCCTCCCAGCCTCCCAGCCCCCTCCAGTCCCCCCAGCCCCCCCTCCCAGCCCCCCAGCCCCCTCCCAGTGCCCCCATTGCTCCCCAGCCCCTCCCAATCCCCCCACTCCCTCCCATTGCCCCCACAACCCCCAGCCCCCCCAGCTCCTCCCCACCCCCAGCCCCTCCCCCTTACCTGCCAGCCCCACCCCCTCTCAGCCTGCTCCAGCAGGAGGCTGCAGCAAGGTCGCAGCCCGGGGGAGGAGGTCCCCCAAGACCTCCTCTGCCCCCTAAAGCTGCACGGGGGCAGTTCTAGATCGGAGGGGGTCTCGAGACCACCCCGGATTAAACCCCGAGGGGGATCAGGGGGATCTGATCCTTACCCCTTGGAGGCTTGGGGGTCCAGGCCCTGCTCAGCTCCCCGACGGCCACTGGGGGGGCAAAAGGGGGAGGGGGTCAAAGGGGGGAGGGGGAGGGTTAGGACCCCCTCACCCCCCCCACCCCTTCCAAGCTCACCAATGAGGAAGCAGCAGGAGCTGGGCCCCTCCCCCACAGCCAGCAGCAGAGACCCCCCCCGGGGGGGGGAGCCCCCAGCCCGCGGGGGGGGCAGGGCCAGGAGGAGTCGCTCCAGGAGCTGGGGAGGGGGGAGGGGGGAGGGAGGGGGCTGTGAGGGGACCCCTCCCCTAAATACAGCCCCCCCAGAGACCCTCCTCCTCCCCCCCCCTCCCATCAGCCTTCCCCAGTGACCTCTGACCCCCTAAAGAGCCCAGGACCATACCCTCCCCCACAGACCCTCCCCCGGCCTTGACCCCCAATCCCCCTCCCCACTGACCTTTGACCCCCCAGCCCTCTGCCCCCTTCCTCCCCCTCCAGACCACTCCTTGACCACCCCCAGGCCCCCTCCTCAATGACCTTTGACCCCCTCAGGCCTCTACTCCTCCCCCTCCCCTGTCCCCCAGGACCCCTCCTTGACCCCTCCCAGACCTCCCCCTCACCTGAACCCCCAAACCCCCTCCTTGACCCCCCAATCCCCTCCCCACTGACCTTTGACCCCCAGCCCTCTGCCCCCTTCCTCCCCCTCCAGACCACTCCTTGCCCCCCAGGACCCCTCCCCAAGCCTCTGCCCCCATCCCCTTTGCCCTCCCACCCCCCTCCCCTCAACGACCTTTGACCCCTTTGACGCCCCCCCCTCACCGCGCGCACAACCTCTTCCGCCATCTTGGATCCCCCTCCCCTCTACCCCCCGGCCCCCTCCTCCTCTCCGGCTCCCCCTGGCGGCTCCGAGCTGCAGGGGTCGACCCCAGACCCCCCCCCTCTAGCCGCCCCCTCCCAAGCCCCCTCCCCGCCGCGACGGGCGGGGGCGGGGCGGTGGCGGCGGCGGCGAACGGGGCCACGCCATTGGCTCAGCGCGGAGGGGGGGCGGGGCCGGCGGCGGCGGCGGCGGCGAACGGGGCCACGCCATTGGCTCAGCGCGGAGCGGGGGGCGGGGCCGGCGGCGGCGGCGGCGGCGAACGGGGCCACGCCATTGGCTCAGCGCGGAGCGGGGGGCGGGGCCCAGACGGCGGTAGAGCGCGGCAGGTGGGGGGCGGAGCCTCGCCCTCCGAGGGGCGGGAAAGGGGGCGGGGCCTGAGCCGCAGTGGAGATTGAGGAGGGGGCGGAGCCATGCAGCCCTCCCGCCCCGGCCCCCGCCCCCGGGGGTCCTGGAGCCAATGGGGAGGGGTGCCCAGACCCCGGGGGGGTGGTCCTGGAGTCCGGGGGGGGTCCCCAAATCTGAGGGGGGGTCCTCAATAGCCGGGAGGGGTCCCGGACCCCCTGGGGGGATGTCCTGGTGCCCCTTGGGGTCCCCTTCATGGCCGGGGTGGGGGTCTCCAACCCTGAGGAGGGGTCCCCAACCCGTAGGGGTGTCTCCAAGCCTGAGTGGGGGTCCCCAATAGCCGGGAGGGGTCTCGGACCCCCTGAGGGGATGTCCTGGAGCCCCTAGGGGTCCCCTTCCCAGCCGGGGGGGGGTCTCCAACCCTGAGGGGGGATCCCCAAACCCGGGGGGGTGGTCCTGGAGCCCCTGGGGAGGGTCCCCAATAGCCGGGAGAGGTCTCAGAACCCCTGGGGGGGGTCTCCTGGAGACCCTTGGGGTCCCCTTCTTGGCTCGAGGGGGGGTCCCCAAGCCCGGGCCGGGGGTCTCCAGCTCCATTTAGCAACGGGGCTGTCCCCCCCGCACCCGGGGGGGTTCTGCATCCCCTTTAAGGGGTCCCCAAGGCCTGCCCGGGGGTCTCCAGCCCCATTTAGTGTGTGGGGGGAGGTCCCCGTGGGGGTCTCCATCCCCAAGCCCGGCCCCGGGGTCTCTCTGCATCCCCATTTGGGGCGGGGGTCGTCCCCCAACCCGTGGGGGTCTCCATCCCTGAGCCGGGGCCGGGGGTCTCCAGCCCCATTTAGCGACGGGGTTGTCCCCCCCGCTCCCGGGGGGGGGTCTGCACCCCCTTTAAGGGGTCCCCAAGCCCGGCTCGGGGGTCTCCAGCCCCATTTAGTGTGGGGGAGGTCCCCGGTGGGGGTCTCCCTGAGCCGGGGCCGGGGGTCTCCAGCCCCATTTAGCGAGAGGGGTGTCCTTCCCGCTCCCGGGGGGGGGGTCTGCACCCCCTTTAAGGGGTTCCCAACCCTGAGGGGGGGTCCCGAAACCCGGGGGGGGTGGTGGTCCTGGAGCCCCTGGGGAGGGTCCCCAATAGCCGGGAGGGGTCTCGGAACCCCTTTGGGGGATGTCCTGGAGCCCCTTGGGGTCTCCTCCTTGGCCCGGGGGAGGGGTCCTCAAGCCCGGGCCGGGGGTCTTCAGCCCCATTCAGCGAGAGGGGTGTCGCCCCCGCTCCGGGGGAGGGGTCTGCACCCCCTTTAAGGGGTCCCCAAGGCCGGCCCGGGGGTCTCCAGCCCCATTTAGGAGGGGGAGGTCCCCGTGGGGGTCTCTCTGCGTCCCCATTTGGGGCGGGGGTCGTTCCCCAACCCGTGGGGGGGTCTCCATCCCTGAGCCCGGGCCGGGGGTCTCCAGCCCCATTCAGTGTGGGGGAGGTCCCCCCAGCGACCCCCGACCCCTTCAGCTCGCCATTGCCCCCTCCCCACCCCCACCCCTCCCCTCCCCCTTCCGCGCAGGTGCCCTCCCCCCTGCCTCCTCCCTCCCCCCGGGAGACCTGGATTAGGTTAGCCCCGCCCCTCACCCCGCCCCCCGCCAGGCCCCGCCCCCTCCCCGCGGCGTGCGATGAGCGGCGCCGGCCTCAGCTTCAGCCTCAGCTCCGCCGCCGCAGCGCGCAGGTAACGGCGACCCCCAGCTCCGAGCCGGGGCTGAACGACCCCCAAAATTCCCCCACCCCCTCCCCGGGCGATCCTCCTCGCCCCCCCCTCCTGGCTCCTCGCGGGGTCCCTAACCTTGTCCCCAGCCCCCAAAACCTCTCCCCCTCCTCCTTTCCCCAGCACTGCGGCAGCAGCTCCGCACCGGGCGCGGAGCCTGTCCCAGACCCCGGGGCTCCTGTGCCCCTCCCCTAATTGGGGATCCCCCACCCCGGGATGAGCTCAGGACCCCCTCAGAGATGAGCTCAGGACCCTCCCCAATTAGGGACCCCCCCCTCGGGAGGGCAATTGGACCCCGAAGGACTTGGGGACCCCCGGGATGAACTCAGGACCCCCGGAGATGAACTCAGGACCCCCCCAATTAGAGACCCCCCTCGGAAGGGCAATTGGACCCCGAAGGAGTTGGGGACCCCCCGGGATGGGCTCAGGACCTCCTGGCCCCCCAATGGGCTCCGGGACCCCGACTCCCCCCCCCAATTGGGGACCCCCCCTCGGAAGGGCAATTGGACCCCGAAGGAGTTGGGGACCCTCCCCCGGGAGGAGCTCAGGACCCCCCCTCAGGAATGAGCTCAGGACCTCCTGGCCCCACAATGAGCTCCGGGACCCCCCCCTAATTAGAGACCCCCTAGACCCCCCTCGGGCAGGCAATTGGAGCCCGAAGGAGTTGGGGACCCCCCGGGATGGGCTCAGGACCTCCTGGCCCCCCAATGGGCTCCGGGACCCCGACCCCCCCCCCTAATTGGGGACCCCCCCTCGGAAGGGCAATTGGACTCCGAAGGAGTTGGGGACCCTCCCCCGGGAGGAGGTCAGGACCCCCCCCAGAGATGAGCTCAGGACCCCCTCCGAGATGGGCTCAGGACCCCCACGGGGATGAGCTCAGGACCCCCCCCCCGATATGAGCTCAGGACCTCCTGGCCCCACAAGGAGCTCCGGGACCCCCCCCCTAATTGGGGACCCCTCCTCTAAGGGCAATTGGACCCCGAAGGAGTTGGGGACCCCCGGGAAGAGTTGGGGACCCCCGGGATGAGCTCAGGACCCCCACCAGGATATGAGCTCAGGACCCCTCGGGGACGAGCCCCCAGGGACCCCCCCTCGGGATGAACAGTTCAGGACCCCCTGGCCCCCCAGCTCCAGGACCCCCCCCAATTAGGGACCCCCGCCTCGGGAGGGCAGTTGGACCCCGAAGGAGCTGGGGACCCCCCCGGGATGAGCTCAGGACCCCCCCCAGAGATGAGCTCAGGACCTCCTGGCCCCCCCAATGAGCTCCGGGACCCCCCCCCTAATTGGGGACCCCCCCCTCGGGAGGGCGATTGGACCCCGAAGGAGTTCTGGACCCCCCCCGGGAGGAGCTCAGGACCCCCCCGGTGATGAGCTCAGGACCCCCAGGCTCCCACAAGGGGTCCCAGGACCACCCCCTCAATTGGACCCCGAAGGAGTTCTGGACCCCGGGCTCCAGGACCCCCAGGGGGTCCAAGACTCCAGGACCCCCAGAACCCAAGACCCCCTAATTAGGGACCCCCCCTCGGGAGGGCAATTGGACCCCGAAGGAGTTGGGGACCCCCCCCCGGGGATGAGCTCAGGACCCCCCCGGGACGAGACCAGGACACCCCCCCCCCCCCCCAAGTGGTTATGTAGGGGTCTGGGGGAGGGGGGGTAAGGGGGAGGAGACCCCCCCCAAAATAAGAAGCAGGTGGGGGGAAGGGGGAGGGTGACCCCCCCGCCTTAAGGCGCGCGCGGGGGGGGGGGGGGGCAGCTGCTGCTGATCCTCCCTTAAGAGCATTAAGGAGCGGCGCGGGGGGGGGGGAGGGAGGGAGGGAGAGGGATGGGGGGACCCCCCCCCCGGGGCAGGAAGGAGACCCCCAAGGGGCTCCGGGACCCCCCCTCGGCTATTGGGGACCCCCCGGGGCAGGAAGGAGACCCCCAAGGGGTTCCGGGACCCCCCCCGGCTATTGGGGACCCCCCCCGGGGACAGGAAGGAGACCCCGAGGGGCTCCGGGACCACCCCAGGGGCTCCGGGACCCCCCGCGGGACAGGGAGGAGACCCCCAGGGGCTCTGGGACCCCCCCCCCAAGCTATTGGGGACCCCCCCGGGACAGGAAGTAGACCCCCAAGGGGCTCCAGGACCCCTCCCAGGGTCTCCAGGACCCCCCCCGCTATTGGGGACCCCCCCCGGGGACAAGAAGGAGACCCCAAGGGGCTCCGGGACCCCCCCAGGGGCTTCGGGACCCCTCCCCGGGCTATTGGGGACCCCCCCCGAGGTCAAGAAGGAGACCCCCAGGGTGCTCCAGGACCCCCCCAGGGGCTCCGGGACACCCCCCCCGGGGCAGGAAGGAGACCCCCAAGGGGCTCCAGGACGCCCCCCCAGGACAGGGAAGAGACCCCCAGGGGTTCCAGGACCCCCCCAGGGGCTCCGGGACCCCCCCCCCAAAGGGCTCGGGGACCCCTCCCCGGGACAGGGAAGAGACCCCCAGGGGTTCCAGGACGCCCCCCGGGCACTTTGGAGACCCCCCCCAGGGCTTGGAGCCCCTCCCGAGGGACCTTGGGACCTCCCTATCGCGACCCCCCCTTCCATATCGCGATCCTCCCCTTCCATATCGCGACCCCTCCCTTCCATATCGCGACCCCCTCCTTCCATATCGCGACATACCACCCCCAAGCCCCCCCCAACCCACTCCCCCCCCTCAAATGACCTCCTGCGCCCCCCTCCCCCTGCTGCAGCTTCCACGCCCCCCCCCCCGCCGGACCCCCGCCCGGCGCCATGCTGTCCCCCCCCGCCTACGACAGCGCCGAGCTGTCGCGACAGTACGGCGACGGCGTCAACAACCGCTGGGAGGGCAGCGAGGAGGAGGAGGAGGAGGAAGAGGAGGAAGAGGAGGAGGAGGAGGGGGGAGGGGACCCCGAAAGCAGCTCCGCGAGGCGCTTCGAGCGCTCCCGCATCAAGGCGCTGGCAGGTGAGGGCGGATATCGCGATAGGAGGGGCGGGGGTCGCGATCCGGGGAGAGGAGGGAGCCGGGGGGCAGCTCGCGAGGCCAACTCAAGGCGCCGAGGGGGGAGGGGGGAGGGAGGATATCGCGATAGGAGGGGCGGATGTCGCGATAGGAGGGGAGAGGAGGGCTCCCCGGCAGGCAGCTCCGCGAGGCCGGCTCAAGGCGCCCGGGAGGGGGAAAGGGGGGGGGAGAGGGGGAAGGGAGGGGGACGGGGGGGGACGGGGGAAGGATATCGCGATAGGAGGGGAGGGCAGCGCGATAGAGGGGGAGAGAGGCGGGGCACAGTGTGGGGGGAGGGGACCCCAGGAGGGGAGGGGAGGGGAAGGGAGGAATGGGGAGGGGGCACCCAGAATCTCCTCTCCCTTTCCCCCCCTCCTCTTTCCCCCTCCCTCTCCCCCTCCCCTCTTCCCCTCTCCTCCTCCCTTCTTTCCCCCTCCCTTCTTTCCTCTCCCCTCTCCCTCTCCCCCTCCCTCCCCCTCTCCCCTCTCCCCCTCCCCTCTTTCCCTCTCCCTCTCCTCTCTTTCCCTCTCTCCTCTTTCCCTCTTCTCCCTTTCCCTCTTCTTTCTCCTCTTCCCTCTCCCCTGCCCTCTCTTCTCTCTCTTCCCCTCCCCCTTCCCTGTCTCCTCCCTTTCCCCTTCCCTTCCTCTTCCCTTCCATCCCTCTCCTGCTCCCTCTCACTCTCTCCCCTCCCTCTCCCCTCCCCTCTCTTCTCCCCTCCCTGTTGCCCTCCCCTCCTCCTCTCCCCTCCCCTCTCCCTTCTCTCCTCCCTTCTCCCTCTCCCTCCCCCTTCCCTCTCCCTCTCCCTTCCTTGCCCCGTGGCCACGCCCACTCAGAGCCACGCCCACCCCAAGCCACGCCCACGCCCAGCCGAGGCTAATCCCCTCCCCCCCCCAGGCCCTCCAGGCTCCCCTCAAAGCCCTCCCCAAGACCCCCTCAGACCTCCCCAGCCCCCCGGATCCCCTCAGACCCCCAGAGGCCAACCCCAGCCCCCCAAATGCCCCCCAAGACCCCCAGCACCCCCAGACCCTCCATGCCCTCCCAAGCACCCCAAAACCCCTAAGTGCCCCCCAAGCCCCCCCAAGACCCTAATTCCCCCAGAGGCCAGCCCCAGCCCCCAAGACCCCCAAGACCTCCCCAGCCTCCTCCTAAGCCCCCCAAGCCGCCCCCAAAGCCCCTAATTGCCCCCAGAGGCCAGCCCCAGCCCCCAAGACTCCCCCGAACCCCCAAATGCCCTCTAAGACCCCCCAAGACCCCCAGCACCCCCAGACCACCTAAACGCCCCCAAACCCCCAGCCCCCCAAATCCCTCTCCATGGCCCCCCAATGCCCCCTAAGACCCCCTAAATGCCCCCAAGACCCCCAGACCCCCTCCATGCCCCCAAGACCCCCAGGTCCCCTAAATGCCCCCAAGACCCCTCAGCCCCCAAATGCTCCTAAGACCCCTCAGACCCCCAGCACCCCCAGATCCCCCTCCATGGTCCCCCAGACCTCCCCAACTCCCACTCCATGCCCCCCAGACCCCTAATGCCCCTAAGACCCTCTCAGCCCCCAAACGCCCCCAACACCCCCAGCACCCCCAAGCCCCTCAAATCCCCTCCATGGCCCCCCAAGACCCCCCAGCACCCCTCAGACCTCCCCAACTCCCACTCCAGGCCCCCAGCGCCCCCAGGCCCCTCCAAATGCCCCCCAACACCCCCAGCCCCCAGTCCCCTCCATGGCCCCCAGCCCCCAAATCCCCCTCCCTGCCCCCCAAGACCCCCAGCACCCCCAGCACCCCCAGCACCCCTAAATGTCCCCCAAAACGCCCTAGACCCCCTCCATGCCCCCAGACCCTCCCAACTCCCACTCCATGCCCCCAAATGCCCCTAAGACCCCCAGACACCCCCAGCACCCCCAGGGCCCCTCCATGGCCCCCAACGCTCCCCAGCACCCCCAAATGCCCCTAAGACCCCCAGACCCCCAGCACCCCAAGCCCCCAAATCCCCCTCCATGCCCCCATGACCCCAGCACCCCAAATCCCCTTCCATGGCCCCCAGACCCCCACCCCTCAAGACCCCAACCCCTCTCAGACCCCTCTGAAGCCCCCCTTCCCCTCCCCCTCGACTTCTCCCCCCCCCCTCCCCCAAATCCTCTTAGCCCTAATCCAGGCCCAGCCTGGTGCCGGGGGCTGCACTCGGGGGGCTTGGGGGTTGGGGGTTGGGGGGTCTCAGACCTCGGGAGGTTGGAGGGGTCTGGGGGTCTTAGGGGGACTTGGGGGTGCTGGGGGTCTCAGACCTCGGGGGCTTTGGGGTGGTCTTGGGGGACTGGGGGTTAGGGGACCCTGGGGGTTCTTAGGGGATTTGGGGGGCTCAGACCTCGGGGGTCTTGGGGTGGTCTTGGGGGTTAGGGGACCATGGGGGTCTTAGGGGGATTTGGGGGCTGAGGGGGTCTCAGATCTCGGGAGGGGGTCTTGGGGGTCGGGAGGGGCTGGGGGTTAGGGGGTTGCTTAGGGGGATTTGGGGGTCTCAGAGCTCGGGGGTCCTGGGGGTCTTAGGAGGGTCCTGGACCCCCTAAATCCGCGGGGGGGAGGTCCCCAGCTTGGCAGCTCCCAGGCTGGGGTTGAATTGGGGCTGGGGTCCTGGGGCTGGGGGTCTCAGGGTGGGGGTCTCGGGGTGGGGGTCTCGGGGTCAGAGGTCTCGGGGGGTCTGAGGGGTCGGGGAGGGATTTGGGGGTCTCTGAGCCGGGGGTCCTGGGGGCTCTTAGACCTGGGGGGGGGAGGTCCTCAGCTTGGCAGTTTCCAGGCTGGGGTTGAATTGGGGCTGGGGTCCTGGGGCTGGGGGCTGGGGGCTGGGGGTCTTGGGGGTCTTGGCATTTTGGGGGTCTCAGAGCCCAGGGGGCTCTGGGGTCTTAGGAGGGTCCTGGACCCCCTAAATCCGTGGGGGAGGTCCCCAGCTTGGCAGCTCCCAGGCTGGGGTTGAATTGGGGCTGGGGTCCTGGGGCTGGGGGTCTCGGGGTGGGGGTCTCGGGGTCGGGGGTCTCTGGGGGTCTGAGGGTCGGGGGATTTGGGGGTCTCTGAGCCTGGGGGTCTTAGGACCTCGGGGGAGGAGGAGGTCCCAGCTCGGCAGCTCCCAGGCTGGGGTTGAGTCGGGTCGGGGGGCGCCGGGGTCGGGGGTCTCTGGGGGGGGCCGGGGGGGGGTCTGAGGGGTCCGGGGGGGTCGGGCTGAATTGGGGAGGGGTCTCTGAGCCCCCTCCCCCCCCCCCCCCGGGCGGCAGACGAGAGGGAGGCAGTGCAGAAGAAGACCTTCACCAAGTGGCTGAACTCTCACCTGGGGCTGGGGGGCGGCAGCCGCCTGGGAGACCTCTACAGCGACCTGCGGGACGGGAGGCTGCTGCTCAGCCTCCTGCAGCGCCTCTCCGGCGAGCAGCTGGTCAGGGAGACCCCCTCCCCAATTCGGGGAGACCCCCGCCCCGCCCCTGACCCCGCCCACAAAGCCCCCTCCCCACCCAGAGCCCTCCCCCCCTGCCCGGAGCCCCCCGCGGCAGAGCCCTGCCCGGCACAGAGCCTCCTGCAGAGCCTCTCCCGGGGGGCAGCTGGGCAGGGAGACCCCTCCCCAATCTAGAGAGACCCCTCCCCAATCTAGAGAGACCCCTTCCCAAGCCAGGGAGACCCCTCCCCACCCCAGGCCCCGCCCACAAAGCCCCCTGCCCATCCAGACCCCTGCCCCCCTGCCCGGAGCCCCCCGTGGCAGAGCCCTGCCCGGCACAGAGCCTCTTGCAGAGCCCCTCCCGGGGGGTAGCTGGGCAGGGAGACCCCTCCCCAAGCCAGGGAGACCCCTGCCCACCCCAGCGAGACCCCTTCCCAATCTAGGGAGACCCCTCCTCAAGCCAGGCCCCGCCCACAAAGCCCCCTCCCCACCCAGAGCCCTGCCCAGCACAGAGCCCTCCGGGCTGGGAGGCTGCAGCTGAGCCTCCTGCAGAGCCCCTCCCGGGGGGTAGCTGGGCAGGGAGACCCCTCCCCAATCTAGAGAGACCCCTGCCCACCCCAGACAGACCCCTTCCCAATCTAGGGAGACCCCTCCCCACCCCAGGCCCCGCCCACAAAGCCCCCTGCCCATCCAGACCCCCTGCCCCCTGCCCGGAGCCCCCTGCGGCAGAGCCCTGCCCGGCACAGAGCCTCCTGCAGAGCCCCTCCCGGGGGGTAGCTGGGCAGGGAGACCCCTCCCCAAGCCAGCGAGACCCCTTCCCAATCTAGGGAGACCCCTCCTCAAGCCAGGCCCCGCCCACAAAGCCCCCTCCCCACCCAGAGCCCTCCCCAAGGCAGAGCCCTGCCCGGCACAGAGCCCTCCGGGCCGGGAGGCTGCTGCTGAGCCTCCTGCAGAGCCTCTCCTAGGGGGCAGCCGGGCAGGGAGACCCCTCCCCAATCTAGGGAGACCCCTGCCCACCCCAGGGAGACCCCTGCCCACACAGACCCCTCCCCTAATTGCAAACCCCCCCCCCCCCAGGACCCAGCAACCTCCAACCCCGCACCCAGCAACCTCCTCCAGGGCAGCTCCGGAGCTGCTCCTTGGACCCTGGGCAGTCCCCTGGGACCCCTCCCCAAATTGGGGACCCTCCCCCCCCCGGACCTCTCCAACATCCCTCAAGACCCCCCCAGGACCCCTCCCAGACCCCTCAAGACCCCCCAAGATCCCTCAAGACCCCCAAAGGTCCCTTAAGACCCCCGGCCCCCTCCAACCCTCCTCAAGCCCCCAGGACCCCTCCAAGATCCCTCAGGACCCCCAGGAGCCCCTCAAGACCCCCAGGACGCCTCCTACCCTCCTCAAGCTCCCCAGGACCCCTCCAAGATCACTCAGGACCCCCCAGGAGCCCCTCAAGACCCCAGGACCCCTCCCACCCTCCTCAAGCCCCCAGACCCTCAGGACCCTCCAGGAGCCCCTCAAGACCCCCAGGAGCCCCTTGAGACTCCCTCCAGGACCCTTCCAAGATCCCTCAGGACCCTTCAGGAGCTCCTCAGGACCCCCAGGAGCTCCTCAAGACCCCCCAGGAGCCCTCCAGGACCCCTCCAACCCTCCTCAAGCTCCTCCAGAACCCCTCCAAGACCCCTCAGGAGCCCCTCAAGCCCCCCCAGACACCCTCCAACCCTCTTCAAGCCCCCCCAGGACCCCTCCCACCCTCCTCACCCCCCGAGAACCCCTCCAATCCCCCTCAAGCCGCCCCCAGGAGCCCTCCCAGACCCTTCAGGACCCCCAGAACCCCTCCCACCCTCCTCAGGACCCCCCAGGACCCCTTCCACTCTCCTCAAGACCCCCAGGAGCCCTCCCAGACCCCTCAGGACCCTCCAGGGACCCCCCAGGACCCCTCCAACCCTCCTCAAGACCCCCAGGACCCTCCAGGGACCCCTCAGGACCCCTTCAAGATCCCTCAGGACCCTCCAGGAGTCCCTCAAGACCCCCAGCGACCCTTCAGGACTCCTTCCAGATTCCTCAAGCCCCCAGCAGCCCCTCAAGCCCCCAGGACCCCTCCCCTCTCAGGCCCCCAGGAGCCCCTCCAGCCCCTCCCTCCTCCCCTCTCCTTTCCCAGGTTGGGGGTTTGGGGTTGGCTCACTTCCCCCTCCCCTCCCCTTTTCCTCTCTCTCCCCCGCCCCCAGCCCAAGCCCACCAAGGGCCGGATGCGGATCCACTGCCTGGAGAACGTGGACAAGGCGCTGCAGTTCCTGCGGGAGCAGAAGGTTCACCTGGAGAACGTTGGCTCCCACGACATCGTCGACGGCAACCACCGCCTGACGCTGGGGCTGCTCTGGACCATCATCCTGCGCTTCCAGGTGCGGCCGCCAGGGGGCGCTGGGTGTGTGTGTGTGTGGGGTGCGGTGCGCCGCTCTGGACCATCATCCTGCGCTTCCAGGTGCGGCCGCCAGGGGGCGCTGGGTGTGTGTGTGGGGTGCGGTGCGCCGCTCTGACCATCATCCTGCGCTTCCAGGTGCGGCTGCCAGGGGCGCTGGGTGTGGGTGGGTGGGTGTGTGTGTGGGGTGCGGTGCGCGCTCTGGACCATCATCCTGCGCTTCCAGGTGCGGCTGCCAGGGGGTGCTGGGTGGGTGGGGGTGTGTGTGTGTGTGGGGTGCGCGCCGCTCTGACCATCATCCTGCTCTTCCAGGTGCGGCTGCCAGGGGGCGCTGGGGTGGGTGTGGGTGTGGGTGTGGGTGTGTGTGTGGGGTGCGCGCCGCTCTGACCATCATCCTGCGCTTTCAGGTGCGGCCGCCAGGGGCGCTGGTGTGTGTGTGTGGGGTGCGGCGCGCCGCTCTGGACCATCATCCTGCGCTTCCAGGTGCGGCCGCCAGGGGGCGCTGGGGTGTGTGTGTGTGTGGGGTGCGGTGCGCCGCTCTGGACCATCATCCTGCGCTTCCAGGTGCGGCCGCCAGGGGGCGCTGGGTGTGGGTGGGTGGGTGTGTGTGTGTGGGGTGCGGTGCGCCGCTCTGGACCATCATCCTGCGCTTCCAGGTGCGGCCGCCAGGGGGTGCTGGGTGGGTGGGGGTGTGTGTGTGTGGTGCGGCGCGCCGCTCTGGACCATCATCCTGCTCTTCCAGGTGCGGCCGCCAGGGGGCGCTGGGGTGGGTGTGGGTGTGGGTGTGGGTGTGTGTGTGGGGTGCGGCGCGCCGCTCTGGACCATCATCCTGCGCTTTCAGGTGCGGCCGCCAGGGGGCGCTGGGGGACCGCCCGCCCGCCGCGGGGGATGGGAATGCCGGGGGCGGCAGGGGGTGGGAGGCGGCAGGGAGGGGGGGCCGGCAGGAGGTCCTGATGCCCCCAAGAGGTCCCTAGGAGCAATCAGGAGGGGCTGGGGGCTGCCAGGTGGGGCTGGGAGCCAGCAGCAGCTCCTCAGAGCCAGCAGGAGGGTCTGGGGCCTGCCAGGAGGGGCTGGGGGCTGCCAGGAAGGGCTGGGAGGGCAGCAGCAGCTCCTCAGAGCCAGCAGGAGGGTCTGGGGCCTGCCAGGAGGGGCTGGGGCCTGCCAGGAGGGTCTGGGGGCTGCCAGGAGGGGCTGGGAGGGCAGCAGCAGCTCCTCAGAGCCAGCAGGAGGGGCTGGGGCCTGCCAGGAGGGGCTGGGGGCTGCCAGGAGGGGCTGGGAGGGCAGCAGCAGCTCCTCAGAGCCAGCAGGAGGGGCTGGGGCCTGCCAGGAGGGGCTGGGGGCTGCCAGGAGGGGCTGGGAGGGCAGCAGCAGCTCCTCAGAGCCATCTCCAGCTCCTCAGAGCCACCAAGAGGGGCTGGGAGCCAGCAGCAGCTCCTCAGAGCCATCCCCAGCTCCTCAGAGCCACCAAGAGGGGCTGGGAGCCAGCAGCAGCTCCTCAGAGCCATCTCAAGGTCCTCAGAGCTTGCTCCAGCTTCTTGATGCCACCAAGAGGGTCTGGGGGCTGCCAGGAGGGGCTGGGAGCTGCCAGGAGCAGCTGGGAGCCAGCAGCAGCTCCTCAGAGCCACCAAGAGGTGCTGGGAGGCAGCAGGAGGCTCTTGGAGGCACCAAGAGGGTCTGGGAGGCAGCAGGAGGTCCTTGATGCTACCAAGAGGTCCTTGGAGGCACCAAGAGGTCCTGGGAGCAGTCAGGAGGTGCTGGGAGCTGCCAGGAGGTGCTGGGAGGCAGCAGCAGCTCCTCAGAGCCATCTTCAGCTCCTTGAAGGCACTAAGAAGTTCTGGGAGCCAGCAGGAGCAGCTGGGAGGCAGCAGGAGGTCCTCAGAGCCATCTCAAGCTCCTCAGAGCCACCAAGAGCTTCTGGGAGCCACCAAGAGGTCCTGGGAGCAGTCAGGAGGGGCTGGGAGCCAGCAGCAGCTCCTCAGAGCCAGCAGGAGGTCCTTGGAGGCACTAAGAGGTTCTGGGAGGCAGCAGGAGGGGCTGGGGGCTGCCAGGAGGGGCTGAGGGCAATCAGGAGGCTCTCAGAGGCACCAAGAGGGTCTGGGAGGCAGCAGGAGGTCCTTGAAGGCACCAAGAGGTCCTGGGAGCAGTCAGGAGGTGCTGGGAGGCAGCAGGAGGCTCTTGGAGGCACCAAGAGGGGCTGGGAGGCAGCAGGAAGGGCTGGGGGCTGCCAGGAGGGGCTGGGGACCAGCAGCAGCTCCTCAGAGCCACCAAGAGGGTCTGGGAGGCAGCAGGAGGTCCTTGATGCAACCAAGAGGTCCTTGAGGCCACCAAGAGGTCCTAGGAGCAGTCAGGAGGGGCTGGGAGCCAGCAGCAGCTCCTCAGAGCCATCTCCAGCTCCTCAGAGCCACCAAGGGGTCCTGGGAGCAGTTAGGAGGTGCTGAGGGCTGCCAGGAGGTGCTGGGAGCCTGGAGCAGCTCCTCAGAGCCACCAAGAGGGTCTGGGAGCCACTAAGAGGTCCTGGGAGCAGTCAGGAGGGGCTGGGAGGCAGCAGCAGCTCCTCAGAGCCAGCTCCAGCTCCTCAGAGCCAGCAGGAGGGGCTGGGGGCTGCCAGGAGGGGCTGGGAGGCAGCAGCAGCTCCTCAGAGCCATCCCCAGCTCCTCAGAGCCACCAAGAGGTCCTGGGAGCAATCAGGAGGTGCTGGGAGCAGGCAGCAGCTCCTCAGAGCCACCAAGAGGGGCTGGGGGCTGCCAGGAGGGGCTGGGAGGCAGCAGCAGCTCCTCAGAGCCATCCCCAGCTCCTCAGAGCCACCAAGAGGTCCTGGGAGGCAGCAGGAGGGGCTGGGGGCTGCCAGGAGGGGCTGGGGGCCAGCAGGAGGTCCTTGATGCCACCAAGAGGTCCTAGGAGCAATCAGGAGGGGCTGGGAGGAAGCAGCAGCTCCTTGATGCCACCAAGAGGTGCTGGGGGCTGCCAGGAGGGGCTGGGGACTGGCAGGAGGTCCTTGATGCCACCAAGAGGTCCTAGGAGCAATCAGGAGGGGCTAGGGGCTGCCAGGAGGGGCTGGGGAGCAGCAGCAGCTCCTCAGAGCCATCTCCAGCTCCTTGGAGGCACCAAGAGGGGCTGGGAGGCAGCAGGAGGCTCTTGGAGGCACCAAGAGGGGCTGGGAGGCAGCAGGAGGTCCTTGATGCTACCAAGAGGTCCTTGGAGGCACCAAGAGGTCCTGGGAGCAGTCAGGAGGTGCTGGGAGCCAGCAGAAGGTGATGGGAGGCAGCAGGAGGGGCTGGGGGCTGCTAGGAGGGGCTGGGAGGCAGCAGGAGGGGCTGCCCCCACCCCATTTCTCTCCCCCCCCAGATCCAGGACATCAGTGTGGAGACAGAGGACAACAAGGAGAAGAAGTCAGCCAAGGATGCTCTGCTCCTCTGGTGCCAGATGAAGACTGCAGGGTGGGTTGCGGAGGGGCTGGGGGGGGGTCCTGGGGGGGTTCTAGGAGGCCTTGGGGAGGCTCTAGAGGGCTCTTGGGTGGGTTCTGAGAGGTCCTGGGGGCTTCTGGAAGGTCTTGGGTGGATTCTAGAAGGGTTCTAGGAGGTCTTGGGTGGGTTCTAGGAGGTCCTGGGGGGCTTCTGGAGGGGATTTGGAGGTTCTAGGTGGTCTTGGGGAGGTTCTAGGGGGTCTTGGGGGCTTCTGGAGGCACTTGAAGACCCCTGGTGGGGGTCCCAGTCTGACCCTCCCCCCTTTCCTCCCCCCTCAGGTACCCCAACGTCCATGTGCACAACTTCACCACCAGCTGGCGCGACGGCCTGGCCTTCAACGCCATCATCCACAAGCACCGGTGGGGGGCGCCGCTGGGGGGCAGGGTCCTTGGGTCAGGCTCCATGGGGCAGGGTCTGTGGGGCTGGGTCCATGGGTCAGGCTCCATGGGGCAGGCTCTGTGGTCCCTCTATGGGGTAGGCTCCCTGGGTCAGGCTCCCTGGGTCAGGCTCCGTGGGGCAGGGTCTGTGGGGCTGGGTCCATGGGTCAGGCTCCGTGGGGCAGGCTCTGTGGTCCCTCTATGGGGTAGGCTCCCTGGGTCAGGCTCCCTGGGTCAGGCTCCGTGGGGCAGTCTCCTTGGGGCAGGCTCCGTGGGGCAGGGTCCTTGGATCAGGCTCCTTGGGTCAGGCTTCGTGGGGCAGGCTCCATGGGGCTGGCTCTGTGGGGCAGGCTCTGTGGTCCCTCCATGGGTCAGGCTCCGAGGGTCAGGCTCTGTGGTCCCTCCGTGGGTCAGGTTCTGTGGGTCAGGCTCCACGGGTCAGGCTCCATGGGGCAGGCTGCTTGGGTCAGGCTCTGTGGTCCCTCCATGGGCCAGGCTCCGTGGGGCAGACTCCGTGGGTCAGGCTCTGTGGGGCAGGGTCCATGGGTCAGGCTCCGTGGGTTAGGTTCCGTGGTCCCTCCGTGAGTCAGGCTCCGTGGGTCAGGCTGTGTGGGTCAGGCTTCGTGGGGCAGGCTCTGTGGTCCCTCTGTGGGTCAGGCTCCGTGGGGCAGGTTCTGTGGTCCCTCCATGGGTCAGGCTCCATGGGTCAGGCTCCATGGGTCAGGCTCCGTGGGGCAGGTTCTGTGGTCCCTCCATGGGTCAGGCTGCGTGGGGCAGTCTCCATGGGGCAGGGTCCTTGGGGCAGGCTCCGTGGGTCAGGCTCCGTGGGGCAGGCTCTGTGGGGCAGGGTCCTTGGGGCAGGCTCCATGGGGCAGGCTCCGAGGGGCAGGCTCTGTGGTCCCTCTGTGGGTCAGGCTGCGTGGGGCTGAGCCTGCCCTGACCCCCAGGCCGGACCTGGTGGACATGGAGTCGCTGCGGCGCTGCAATGCTCTCCACAACCTGCAGAGGGCCTTCACGGTGGCCGAGCGTGAGCTGGGCCTCACCAAGCTGCTGGACCCCGAAGGTGACCTGCGGGGGGTGCTGTGGGGGCTGCTCCCCAGAGATGGGGGGTGGGGTCTCCCCTGCCTGGGCTCTTGGCCAATGAGCTTCTGGGGTCCCTGACCCTCTCCCCCCAGACGTCAACGTGGAGCAGCCGGACGAGAGGTCGCTGATCACCTACGTGGCCACCTTCTACCACTACTTCTCCAAGATGAAGGCCTTGGCCGTGGAGGGGAAGAGAGTGGGGAAGGTCTGGGGGGCTAGGGGGGGAGAGGGAAGGGCCTGGGAGGGGGCTGGGAGGGAGGGAAGGAGGGAAGGGCCTGGGAGGGAGGGAAGGAGGGAAGGGGGAGAAGGGAGAGGGAGAGGCGGAGAGAAGGTGGTTGGAGGACCGAGGGGTGGGTGGAGGTGGAAGGAGGGAGGGAGAGATGGAGGTGGAGGAGGTGGAGAGAGAGATGGAGGTGGAGAGAAGGTGGTTGGAGGGCTGAGGGGTGG
The DNA here is from genome assembly GCA_011125475.1 of Melanerpes aurifrons. Classification (NCBI taxonomy): domain Eukaryota; kingdom Metazoa; phylum Chordata; class Aves; order Piciformes; family Picidae; genus Melanerpes; species Melanerpes aurifrons. The sequence continues at coordinate 2,801,406 of WWNC01000092.1, forward strand.
AGGGAGGTAGAAAGAGAGAGGGAGGGAGAGATGGAGGTGGAGGAGGTGGAGAGAGATGGAGGGAGAGAAGGTGGAGAGAGGGATGGAGGGAGAGATGGAGGTGGAGAGCAGGTGGTTGGAGGACCGAGGGGTGGGTGGAGGTGGAAGGAGGGAGGAGGGGAAGGGAGAGGCAGAGAGAAGGTGGTTGGAGGACTGAGGGGTGGGTGGAGGTGGAAGGAGAGAGGGAGGGAGGGAGAGATGGAGGTGGAGGAGGTGGAGAGAGAGATGGAGGGAGAGAAGGTGGAGAGGGAGATGGAGATGGAGAGAAGGTGGTTGGAAGGCTGAGGGGTGGATGGAGGTGGAAGGAGATGGAGGTGGGGTAGAGATGGAGGTGGAGGGGGTGGAGAGAGAGATGGAGGGAGAGATGGAGGGGGAGGGAGAGATGGAGGGGGAGAGAAGGTGGTTGGAGGCCCGAGGGGTGGATGTTAGTAAAGGGAGATGGAGGTGGGGGAGAGATGGAGATGGAGGAGGTGGAGAGAGAGATGGAGGTGGAGAGAAGGTGGAGAGAGGGATGGAAGGAGAGATGGAGGGGGAGGGAGAGATGGAGGTGGAGAGCAGGTGGTTGGAGGACTGAGGGGTGGAAGGTGGTAGAGGGAGGTGGAGGGAGAGATGGAGGTGGGGAAGAGATGGAGGGAGAGATGGAGGTGGAGAGAAGGTGGTTGGAGGCCCAAGGGGTAGAGGGAGGTGGATGGAGACGTGGAGACAGATGGAGAGATGGAAGTGGATAAGGTGGAGGGAGGATGAAGGGAGAGGTGGATGAAGGGGGAGGCAGAGATGGAGGTGGAGAGAAGGTGGTTGGAGGACTGAGGGGTGGATGGTGGTACAGGGAGATGGAGGGAGAGATGGAGGTGGGGGAGAGATGGAGGTGGGGGAGAGATGGAGGTGGAGGAGGTGGACAGAGAGATGGAGGAAGAGATGGAGGTGGAGAGAAGGTGGTTGGAGGACCGAGGGGTGGAGGGAGGTGGATGCAGATGGATGAAGATGGAGGTGGAGAAGGTGGAGGGAGAATGGAGGGGGAGGTAAAGGTGGAGGAGAGATGGAGGTGGGGGAGGTGGAGAGAGGGATGGAGGTGGATGGAGGGCTGGAGGTGGGGAAGGGGGAGGGGGGGTGGAGGGAGGTGGATGGAGATGTGGAGACAGATGGAGAGATGGAGGTGGAGAAGGTGGAGGGAAGCTGGAGGGAGAGAAGGATGAAGGGGGAAGGAGAGATGGAGGTGGGGAGAAGGTGGTTGGAGGACTGAGGGGTGGAGGGAGGTGGATGGAGATGGATGGAGATGGAAGGAGGTGGATGGAGAGATGGAGGCGGAGAAAGGGAAGGGAGAGATGGAGGAGGAGAGAAGGTGGTTGGAGGCCCAAGGGGTGGAGGGAGGAGGAAGGAGAGAGGGAGGTGGATGGAGGGACAGAGGTGGGGAAGGGGGAGGGAGGCTGGAGGGAGAGGCGGAGGCCGGCAGGCGGCGGCTGGAGGCGGTCGGCGCCGGCAGGTGCTGGAGACGGCGCGGGAGGCCGCGGGGCTGGTGGCCAAGTACGAGGAGCTGGCCGGGGAGCTGCTGGCCTGGATCCAGCGGACGCTGGGGAGCCTGACGGAGAGGCAGCTGCCCAACGCCCTGCCCGCCCTCCAGAGCCACCTGCAGGCCTTCAACACCTACCGCACCGTCGAGAAGCCGCCCAAGTGAGCACCGCCCCCGCGGGGGGCGCCGGGGCCGGCCTCAACCGGCAGCGGCCAGTCGTGGCCAACCACGGCCAACTGTGGCCAACCATGACCAAGGAGGGTGAACCGTGGCCAACCATGGCCAATCATGAGCAGCCATGGCCAACCATGAGCAGCCATGGCCAACTATGACCAACCATGGCCAGCCATGGCCAGCCATAGCCTATCTTGACCAGCCATAGCCAACTATGGCCGGCCATGGCCAATCATGACCAGCCAAGGCCAACCATGGCCAAGCAGGATGAACTATGGCCAACCATGGCCAATCATGACGAACCATGGCCACCCATGGCTAACCATGGCCAATCATGACCAGCCATGGCCAACCATGGCCAGCCATGACAAACCATGATGAACCATAGCCAACCATGGCCAGCCATGACCACCCATGGCCAACCATGACCACCATGGCCAACTATGGCCAACCAGGACCAGCCATGGCCAACCAGGATGAACTATGGCCAATCATGACCAGCCATAGCCAACTGTGGTCAACCATGGCCAATCATGACCAGCCATGGCCAACAAGGATGAACTATGGCCAACCATGGCCAACCATGATGACCCATGGCCTATCATGACCAGCCATGGCCAACCGTGACCAGCCATGGCCAATTGTGGCCAACCATGGCCAATTGTGACCAGCGATGGCCAACTATGGCCAGCCATGACCACCCATGGCCAGCCATGACCACCATGGCCAACCATGGCCAACCATGGCCAGCCATGGCCAACCATGGCCAACCATAGCCAACCATGGCCAATCATGACCAGCCATGGCCAATCATGACCAGCCATGGCCAATCAGGATGAACCATGGCCACCCATGACCACCCATGGCCAACCATGACCAATTATAAGACACCATCAAACCCTCCTTAGATGCCCTCAAGCCCTCCTTAGCTCCTCCAACCCCTCCTTAGGAGCTCCCACGGTCTCCAGGAGGGTCCTGGGCGCTGAGGACCTCTTCTCCCGGCCAGGTTCATGGAGAAGGGGAACCTGGAGGTGCTGCTCTTCACGGTGCAGAGCAGGATGAGGGCCAACAACCAGAAGGTCTACGTGCCCCGGGAGGGGAAGCTCATCTCAGACATCAACAAGGTAGGGGCAGGGTGGTGGCCATGGGGACGATGGTGGTGCTGGGGATGATGGTGATGGTGATGATGGTTGCGGTGATGATGATGGTGATGATGATGATGGTGATGGTAATCATGCTGCTGCTGGTGATGATGATGATGATGATGGTGATGATGGCCAACCATGACCACCCATGGCCAATCATGACCATGATTGGTCATGATGGTAATGATGGTGGTGATGATGGTGATGATGATGATGGTGATGATGATGGTGGTGGTGATGATGGTGGTGATGGTGATGGTGATGATGGCCATCCATGACCAACCATGGCCAACCATGACCAGCCATGGCCAATCATGACCATGGTTGGTCACGATGGTAATGATGGTGGTGATGATGGTGATGATGATGGTGGTGGTGATGATGATGGTGATGATGGCCAATCATGACCACCCATGGCCAATCATGACCATGGTTGGTCATGATGGTGATGATGGTGATGTTGATGATGATGGTAATGGTGTTGATGATGATGCTGGTGATAATGATGCTGATGGTGATGGTGATAATGCTGATGGTGGTGGTGATGATGATGATGATGGTGGTGGTGGTGATGATGATGATGATGGTGATGGTGGTGGTGATGATGATGATGATGGTGATGATGATGGTGATGGTGATGATGATGGTGATGGTGGTGGTGATGATGATGATGATGGTGATGATGATGGTGATGGTGATGGTGATGATGGTGATGATGGTGATGATAATGGTGATGGGGATGACGATGGTGGTGATGATGATGATGATGGTGATGATGATGATGCTGGTGGTGGCGCCCCCAGGCGTGGGAGCGGCTGGAGAAGGCGGAGCACGAGCGGGAGCTGGCGCTGCGCACGGAGCTGATCCGGCAGGAGAAGCTGGAGCAGCTGGCAGCTCGCTTCGACCGCAAGGCTGCCATGAGGGAGTCCTGGCTCAGCGACAACCAGCGCCTGGTGGCACAGGTGAGGCCGCCAGGCACCCCCAGGGGGCGCTGCGGGACCGCCCAGGGGGCGCTGCGGGACCGGCCGGGGCCTGGAGGTCCAACCCACCTTGGGGCATCTGGGACACAGCTCAGGGCTGGATGGGTCCAGAGGAGCTGAAGTGGTCCTGGAGGGGGCTTGGATGGTCCTGGGAGGTCTTGGGTGGTCTTAGGGGGTCTTGGGTGGTCCTGGGGGTCTTGGGTGATCTTGGATGATCTTAGGGGGACTTGGGTGGTCTTAGGGGGTCTTGGGTGATCTTGGGTGGTCCTGGAGGGTCTTGGATGATCTTGGAAGGTCTTAGGGGGGCTTGGGTCGTCATGGAAGGGTCTTGGGTGGTCTTGGGGGTCTTGGGTGGTCCTGGGGGTCTTGGGTGGTCTTAGACAGTCTTGGGTGATCTTGCATGGTCTTAGGGGGGCTTGGGTGATCCGGGGGAGGGTGTCTTGGGTGGTCTCAGTGAGTCCTCCTGGTTCCAGGAGCTCTGACGACCTCTGAGCTCCTCCTCCTCCTCTTCTTCCTCCTCCTCTTCTTCCTCCTCCCCCTCTTCCTCTTCCTCCCCCCCCCTCTCCCTCCCCCTCTCCCTCCTTCCTCTCCCCTTCTTCTCCCTCCTCCCTCCCCTCCCCTTCCTTCCTCCTCCCTCCCTCCTCCCCTCCCTCCTCCCCTCCCTCCTTCCCTCCCCCTTCCCTCCCCCCTTCCCCTCCCCTTCCCCTTCCCCTTCCTCCTCCTCTGCTTCCTCTTCCCCCTCCTCCCCTTCCTTCTCCCCTTCCCTCCCCCTTCCCCTTCCCCCCTTCCCCTTCCCTTCCTCCTCCTCCTCCTCCCTTCCCTTCCCCCTCCCCTTCCTTCTCCCCCTCCCCCCCCCCTTCCCCCTCCCCTTCCCTTCCTCTTCCTCTTCCTCCTCCTCCTCCTCCTCCCCCCCCTTCCCCTCCTCCCCTCCTCCCCTTCCTCCTCCCCTTCCTCCTCCCCTTCCTCCTCCCCTTCCCTTCCCTTCCTTCCTTCCCTTCCCCTTCCCCTTCCTCCTCCCTTCCTCCTTCCTCCTCCTCTTCCTCCTCCTCTCCTCCTCCCTCCTCCTCCTCCTCCTCCTCCTCCTCCTCCTCTTCCTCCTCCTCTTCCTCCTCCTCTTCCTCCTCCTCTTCCTCTTCCTCCCCCTCCCTGCCCCCCGTCCCCGGCAGGAGGCCTTCGGCTGGGGGCTGCCAGCGGCGGAGGCGGCGCTGCGCAAGCACGAGGCCATCGAGACGGACGTGGAGGCCTACAGCGAGCGGGTGCAGGCCCTGCGGGCCGTGGCCACCGAGCTGCAGGCCGAGGGCTACCACGGCCTGCCCCGCGTCACCGCCCGCCGCCGCCAGGTGGAGCTCCTCTGGGACCGCCTGCGCCACCTGCTGGCCGCCCGCCGCGAGAGGCTCCTCCTCCACCTGGAGCTCCAGAAGCTGCTGCAGGACCTGGAGCACCTCCTGGGCTGGATGGAGGAGATGAAGGTGGGGGAGGGGAAGAGGGATGGGGGGAATGGGGGAAAGGGGATGGGGGCAGGGGGAGAGTGGTGGGAACGGGGGGGGGGGTGGTGGCACCAGGGGCATGGTGGGAAGAGGGGGGTGGTAGGGCTAGGGTGGGGGTGGGACTGGGGTCATGGTGGGAGCAGGGTGGTGGTGGGACCAAGGAACATGGTGGGATTGAGGTCATGGTGGGACCAGGGCCATGGTGGGACCAGGGCCATGGTGGGGCTAGGGTGGTGGTGGGACTGGGGTCATGATGGGACTGGTGGGATCATGGTGGGACCAGGATGGTGGTGGGACTGGGGTCATGGTGGGACTGGGGTCATGGTGGGACTGATGGGGGCATGGTGGGACCAGGGTGGTGGTGGGACCAGGATCATGGTGGGATTGAGGTCATGGTGGGACTGGTGGGGTCGTGGTGGGAGCAGGCTGGTGGTGGGACCAGGAGCATGGTGGGATTGGGGTTATGGTGGGGCTAGGGCCATGGTGGGACTGGTGGGATCATGGTGGGAGCAGGGGGGTGGTGGGACTGGGGTCATGGTGGGACTGGTGTGGTCGTGGTGGCACCAGAGTGGTGGTGGGACTGGGGTCATGGTAGGACTGGGGTCATGGTGGGGCCAGGGCCGTGATGGGGCCAGGGTGGTGGTGAGACTGAGGTCATGGTGGGACTGGTGGGGTCGTGGGGGCACCAGGGTGGTGGTGGGACTGGGGTCGTGGTGGGACTGGGGTCATGGTAGGACTGGGGTCATGGTGGGACTGGTGGGATCGTGGTGGCACCAGGGCAATGATGGGACTGGGGTCACAGTGAGACCAGGGCCATGGCAGTCTGGACATCACCGCAGGCCTGGCGCGGCAGTGGTGGTGGTGGTCTGGGTGGTGGTGGTCACAGGGGTGCTCTGGGTGGTGGTGGTGGTGGTCAGGGTGGTGGTCACAGGGGTGGTCAGGGTGGTTGGTGTTGGTCTGGGTGGTGGTGGTCTGGGTGGTGGTGGTCACAGAGATGGTCTGGGTGGTGGTGGTGGTCTGGGTGGTGGTCAGAGGGGCGCTCTGGGTGGTGGTGGTGGTCTGGGTGGTGGTGGTCACAGGGATGGTCTGGGTGGTGGTGGTGGTCTGGGTGGTGGTCAGAGGGGCGCTCTGGGTGGTGGTGGTGGTCTGGGTGGTGGTGGTCACAGGGGTGCTCTGGGTGGTGGTGTTGGTCTGGGTGGTGTTGGTCTGGGTGGTGGTGGTCAGAGGGGCGCTCTGGGTGGTGGTGGTGGTCTGGGTGGTGGTGGTCACAGGGGTGCTCTGGGTGGTGGTGTTGGTCTGGGTGGTGTTGGTCTGGGTGGTGGTGGTCAGAGGGGCGCTCTGGGTGGTGGTGTTGGTCTGGGTGGTGGTGTTGGTCTGGGTGGTGGTGGTGCTCTGGGTGGCCACCTGCTGACCGCGCGGCGCCGCGGCCCAGGGCCGGCTGCAGTCGCAGGAGCTGGGCAAGCACCTGGGGGAGGTGGATGACCTCCTGCAGCTCCACGGCCTGGTGGAGGCCGACGTGGCCGCCCAGGCCGAGCGCGTCCGGAGCCTCGGCGCCGCCGCCCAGCGCTTCACCAGCACCGGTGAGGCCTCCCCAGCCCAACCCCCCCAGAACCTTCCTGGGCACCACTTGACCCCAAGTCCCCCCCCAGGACCTCCATGGTCACCACTTGACCCCAAACTCCCCCTCAGAGGCTTTCATGGCCACCACTTGACTCCAAGCCCTCCCCTCAAGGACCTTCTTGGTCTCCAGCTGACCCCAAGCCCCTCTCAAGGACCTCCATGGTCATCACTTGACCCCAATCCCTCTCAACGACCTCCATGGTCACCACTTGACCCCAAGCCCCTCTCAGTGACCTCCATGGTCACCACTTGACCCCAAACTCCCCCTCAGAGGCTTTCATGGTCACCACTTGGCCCCAACCGCCCACTCAAAGACCTCCATGGTCACCACTTGACCCCAATCCCTCTCAGTGACCTCCATGGTCACCACTTGACCCCAAACTCCCCCTCAGAGGCTTTCATGGCCACCACTTGACCCCAACCCCCCACTCAAAGACCTCCATGGTCACCACTTGACCCCAATCCCTCTCAGTGACCTCCATGGTCACCACTTGACCCCAAACTCCCCCTCAGAGGCTTTCATGGCCACCACTTGACCCCAACCCCTCCCCTCAATGACCTTCATTGTCACCCCTTGACCCCAATCCCTCTCAGTGACCTCCATGGTCACCACTTGACCCCAATCCCTCTCAGTGACCTCCATGGTCACCACTTGACCCCAAACTCCCCCTCTGAGATTTTCATGGTCACCACTTGACCCCAACCCCCTCAAAGACCTTCATGGTCACCACTTGACCCCAATTCCCCTCAACGACCTTCATGGTCACCCCTTGACCCCAACCCCTCCCCTCAAGGACCTTCTTGGCTCTCCAGCTGACCCCAACCCCCCCTTCCCCTCCTGGTGGTCCCCAGCAGCAGGCTACCAGCCCTGCGAGCCGGCGGTGGTCCAGGCCCGGGTGGCCACCTTGGAGCAGCGCTACCAGGAGCTGGTGGGGCTGGCCGGGGAGCGCCGGCGGCGGCTGGAGGAGTCCCGCAGCCTCTGGAAGTTCTTCTGGGACGCCCGGCGAGAGGAGGCCTGGATGAGGGAGCAGGAGAGGCTGCTGAGCTCCCAGGAGGTCGGCCGGGACCTCAGCAGCTCCCTGCGGCTCCTCAGCCAGCACGACGCCTTCCTGGGCCAGCTGAGCGGCCGCGCCGGCCCCCTGGAGCAGGCGCTGGCCCGGGGCCGCCAGCTGGTGGCCAAAGGCCAGGAAGGGGCAGCCCAGGTGGCCCAGAGGATCCAGGAGGTGGAGGAGCGCTGGAGAGCCTTGGGGCAGCTGGCGGCGCGGCGGGAAGGGCTGCTGCGGGACGCCGCCGGCGCCTTCCAGTTCCAGGCGGAGCTGGCAGACGCCGAAGCCTGGCTGGAGGACGCCTCCCTCCTGGTCTCCAGCCCGGAGCTGGGCCACGACGAGTTCTCCGCCAGGAGCCTGGCCAGGCAGCACCAGGAGCTGCAGGAGGAGCTGAGGAGCCACCGGCGCGGCGCGGAGGCTCTGGGGCGGCAGGCGGAGGGGCTGCCCCCGGCCTGCCGCCAGGCGGCGGCGCGGCTGCCGGCGCTGCGGGGTCGCTACCGGGAGGTGTGGGAGGCGGCGGAGCGGCGGCGCCGGGAGCTGCAGGCCGCCCTGGGCTTCTACACCGCCCGCAGCGAGGCGCAGGCCTGCGGCCTCTGGCTGGCCGAGAAGGAGCAGTGGCTGCACGCCATGGAGCTGCCCGGCCGGCTGGAGGAGCTGGAGGTGGTGCAGCAACGGTGAGGGGCGGCAGGGGGGGCAGCCAGGGGGGCAGTCAGGGGGGACAGCAAGGGGGGAGGGCCATGGAGGGGGTCCCTCAGTGGTGGCTGTCGTGGTGATCATCATTGGGTCCCTCAATGGTGGCTACCATTGGGTCCATCCCTGGTGGCTATCAAGGTGGTCATCATTGGCTCCATCTCTGGTGTCCACCATTGGGTCCATCTCTGGTGGCTATCAGGATCTCTGGTGGCTACCAAGGATGATCATCATTGGGTCCCTCAATGGTGGCTATCAAGAGAGATCATCATTGGGTCCATCTCTGGTGGCTACCAAGGGTGATCATCATTGGGTCCCTCAATGGTGGCTACCATTGGGTCCATCCCTGGTGGCTATGAAGATCTCTGGTGGCTACCAAGGTGATCACCATTGGGTCCATCCCTGGTGGCTACCAAGGTGATCACCATTGGGTCCATCCCTGGTGGCTACCAAGGTGATCACCATTGGGTCCATCCCTGGTGGCTACCAAGGTGATCACCATTGGGTCCATCCCTGGTGGATACCAAGGTGATCATCATTGGGTCCATCCCTGGTGGCTACCAAGGTGGTCATCATTGGCTCCATCTCTGGTGTCCACCATTGGGTCCATCCCTGGTGGCTATCAAGATCCCTGGTGGCTACCCTGGTGATCATCATTGGCTCCATCTCTAGTGTCCACCATTGTGTCCATCCCTGGTAGCTATGAAGATCTCTGGTGGCTACCAAAGTGATCACCATTGGGTCCCTCAATGGTGGCTACCAAGGTGATCACCATTGTCTCCATCTCTGGTGTCCACCATTGGGTCCATCCCTGGTGGCTATCAAGATCTCTGGTGGCTACCAAGGTGATCATTATTGGCTCCATCTCTAGTGTCCATTGGGTCCATCTCTGGTGGCTATCAAGGTGATCATCATTGGGTCCCTCAATGGTGGCTATCAAAAGAGATCATCATTGGGTCCATCTCTGGTGGCTATCAAGGTCTCTGGTGGCTACTAATGATGATCATCATTGGGTCCATCCCTGGTGGCTACCAAGGTGCTCATCATTGGGTCCATCCCTCGTGGCTACCAAGGTGATCATCATTGGCTCCATCTCTGGTGTCCACTGTTGGGTCCATCCCAGGTGTCCACCCCTGCTGTCCCTCAGGGGGGCGCTGTGGTCAGTCTCCATCTCTCCACCCTGCCCAGGTTTGAGACCCTGGAGCAGGAGATGACCTCCCTGGGGGCTCGCGTGGCGCGGTCAACCAGGTCTCCGAGGAGCTGCTGGCCACCGACTGCCGCAACCAGGAGAGCATCCAGGCCACCCGCCAGGAGCTCAACGCCAGGTGGGGCTGGGGGTGGCCTGGGGGGGCTTGAAGGCTTCTCCAGGTGGCTTCTCTAACCTGGGGTGGGTCCTCCAAGGGGAGTTTTGGCTCCTCCAGCTGGGTTCTCCTGGCTGGGTTGGGTTCTCCAGGGAGGTTCTCCAGGCTGGGTTGGGTTCTCCAGGGAGGTTCTCCAGGCTGGGTTGGGTTCTCCAAGCTGGGTTGGGTCCCCCAGCCTGGGTTGGGTTCTCCAGGGAGGTTCTCCAAGCTGGGTTGGGTTCTCCAAGCTGGGTTGGGTTCTCCAGGCTGGGTTGGGTTCTGCAAGCTGGGTTGGGTTCTCCAGGGAGGTTCTCCAGGCTGGGTTGGGTTCTCCAGGCTGGGTTGGGTTCTCCAGAGAGGTTCTCCAAGCTGGGTTGGGTTCTCCAAGCTGGGTTGGGTCCCCCAGCCTGGGTTGGGTTCTCCAGAGAGGTTCTCCAAGCTGGGTTGGGTTCTCCAGGGAGGTTCTCCAGGCTGGGTTGGGTCCCCCAGCCTGGGTTGGGTTCTCCAGGGAGGTTCTCCAGGCAGGATTGGGTTCCTCAGGCTGGGTTGGGTTCTCCAAGCTGGGTTGGGTCCCCCAGCCTGGGTTGGGTTCTCCAGGGAGGTTCTCCAGGCAGGATTGGGTTCCTCAGGCTGGGTTGGGTTCTCCAGGGATGTTCTCCAGGCTGGGTTGGGTTCTCCAGGGAGGTTCTTCAGGCTGGGTTGGGTTCTCCAGGGAGGTTCTCCAGGCAGGATTGGGTTCCTCAGGCTGGGTTGGGTTCTCCAAGCTGGGTTGGGTCCCCCAGCCTGGGTTGGGTTCTCCAGGGAGGTTCTCCAGGCAGGATTGGGTTCCTCAGGCTGGGTTGGGTTCTCCAGGGATGTTCTCCAGGCTGGGTTGGGTTCTCCAGGGATGTTCTCCAGGCTGGGTTGGGTTCTCCAGGGAGGTTCTTCAGGCTGGGTTGGGTTCTCCAGGGAGGTTCTCCAGGCTGGGTTGGGTTCTCCAGGCTGGGTTGGGTCCCCCAGCCTTGGTTGGGTTCTCCAGGGAGGTTCTCCAGGCAGGATTGGGTTCCTCAGGCTGGGTTGGGTTCTCCAAGCAGGGTTGGGTTCCCCAGGCTGGGTTGGGTTCTCCAAGCTGGGTTGGGTTCCCCAGGCTGGGTTGGGTTCTCCAGGGAGGTTCTCCAGGCTGGGTTGGGTTCCCCAGGCTGGGTTGGGTTCTCCAAGCTGGGTTGGGTTCTCCAGGGATGTTCTCCAGGCTGGGTTGGGTTCTCCATGGAGATTCTCCAAGCCGGGTTGGGTTCCCCAGGGAGGTTCTCCAGGCTGGGTTGGATTCTCCAAGCCGGGTTGGGTTCCCCAGGCACGGAGAGCTTCTCCAGGCAGGTCCATGCCCCAGGCAGGCCGCCTGGGCCCTCGTTGGTCACCTCCCTGCCCTCTCTTCCCCTCCCAACCCCCCCCCAGGTGGGAGAGCTTCCGAGCCGTGGCCGAGCAGAAGAAGGAGAAGGTGACCTCTGCCCTGGCCCTCCAGAACTTCCACCTGGAGTGCCAGGAGACCACGGCCTGGATGAAGGAGAAGACCCAAGCCATCGAGGCCGCCCAGCCCCCGGGCGGCGACCTGGCGGCGGTGCTGGCCCTGCGGCGCCGCCTGGCGGGGGTGGCCCGGGACCTGGAGGCCGTCCAGGGCAAGGTGCAGGAGCTGCAGGCCGAGGGCCGCCGCCTGGGGGCGCCCCAGCCCCTGGGGGCCGTCGACGCCCTCTGGCAGGAGCTGCGGCGCCGCCTGCGGGAGAAGGAGGAGGCCCTGGGGGAGGCCAGCCGGCTGCAGGCGTTCCTGGGGGACCTGGGCGGCCTCCAGGCGTGGCTGAGCCGCGCCCAGGTGGCGGTGGCCTCCGGGGACCTCCCCGGCAGCCCCGCCGAGGCCGAGGGGCTGCTGGGGCAGCACCGCAGCCTCCGCGCCGAGATGGCGCAGTACGGCCGCGACTACCACGGGGCCAGGGCCAGGGGGCTGGAGCTGGCCGGGGGGCAGCGGGACCCCCAGCAGGGCCTCCTCCTGCGGCAGAGGCTGCAGGCGCTGGAGGAGGCCTGGGAGGAGCTGGGCAGGCGGTGGGAGAGCAGGCAGCAGCTCCTGGCCCAGGCCTTCGCCTTCCAGCTCTTCCTCCGCGACGCCAGGCAGGTGGAAGGGGTCCTGGGCAAGCAGGTGGGTGGAGGGGGAGGGAGGGAGGGAGGGAGAGGGGAGGGAGGGGAAAAGTGGGGGAGGGGGTGGGGAGGAGGAAGGTGGAGGGGGTGGGGGAGGTGGAGGGGCCCTGGAGGTGGAAGCGGCGAGGACCTCGTGGTGGTGGCACTGGTGGGGACCTCATGGAGATGGTGGTGAGGAGCTCAGGGGGGAGGTGGTGAGCTCAGGATGGTGAGGAGCTGATGATGGAGGTGGTGAGCTCAGGATGGAGGTGGTGAGGAGCTCTGGGGGGGTGGGGGAGCTCGGGTGAGGAGCTCAGGATGGAGGTGGTGAGGAGCTCAGGATGGAGGTGAGGAGCTCGGGGGGAGGTGGTGGTGAGCTCAGGATGGTGATGGTGAGGAGCTCAGGGGGGGAGGTGGTGAGCTCAGGATGGTGAGGAGCTGAGGGGGGAGGTGGTGAGGAGCTCAGGATGGTGATGGTGAGGAGCTCAGGGGTGAGGGTGTGAGGAGCTGAGGATGGAGGTGGTGAGGAGCTCAGGGTGGTGGTGGTGAGGAGCTGAGGGTGGTGATGGTGAGGAGCTGAGGGTGGAGGTGGTGAGGAGCTCAGGGTGGAGAGGGTGAGGAGCTCAGGATGGAGGTGGTGAGGAGCTCAAGGGGGTGGTGGTGAGGAGCTCAGGGGGGAGATGGTGAGCTGAGGGGGGTGGTGGTGAGCTCAGGATGTTGAGGAGCTGAGGATGGAGGTGGTGAGGAGCTCGGGGGGAGGTGGTGAGGAGCTCAGGATGGAAGTGGTGAGGAGCTCAGGGTGGAGGTGGTGAGGATCCCAGGGTGGAGATGGCACTGGTGAGGACCTCCTGGTGGCAGTGGGGACCTTGTGGTGGTGGTGACCCTGGCGGGGTGGCACCGGTGGGGACCTCGTGGTGGTGATGGTGGTGGTGACCACAGTGAGGACCCCCTGGTGCCACCCAACCCCCTTAGGAGCATGCCCTGTCCCACACCGAGCTGCCCAGCGGCCTGCCAGGGGCTGAGGTGGCCCTCAAGAAGCAGGAGGACTTCATGGCCACCATGGAGGCCACCGGGGAGAGGCTGCAGGGGCTGGTGGCCAGCGGCCGCAAGCTGGTGGCCGAGGGAGGCCTCCACGCTGAGAAGGTGCAGGAGATGGTGGAGAAGGTGGAGAGCAGGTGAGGAACCTCCCCTCCCCCACCACTCCCACCCTCCCCCCCCCCTCCTCTGGGGCCACCTGGGGCCTTGGGGTGGCCGCTGGTGGGGCTGGCACCAACCCCTGCCCCCGTGGCCACAGGCACCAGAGGAACTGGGAGGTGGCCCAGGAGCTGCTGGGGAAGCTGAGGGACAACCTGGAGCTGCAGAGGTTCCTGCAGGATGGGCAGGAGGTGAGGAAGAGGAGGAGGAAGAGGAGGAAGAGGAGGAGGCGGGGGGAAGGTGGGAGAAGGGAGGGTGAGGAGGAGGAGAAAGGTGGGGGGAAGGTGGAGGGAGGGGGATGAGGAAGAGGAGAAGGGTGGGGGGAGGGGGATGAGGAGGAGGAGGATGGGGGAAGGTGGGGAGAGGGAGGAGGAGGAGGGTGGGGGAAGGAGAGGGAAGGAGGACAAGGAGGAGGAGGAGAAGGGTGGGGGGAAGGTGGAGGGAGGGGAATGAGGAGGAGGAGAAGGGTGGGGGGAAGGAGGGGGAAGGGGGAAGATGGGGAGGGGAAGGAGGAGAGTGAGAGGGAAGTGGGTGGTGAGGAGGAGGAGCAAGAGGAGAGAGGAGGGGGAGAGGGAGGTGGGACCAAGGGCTGGGCTGAAGGTCTGGGGGGCGTTTGAGGGGGGTGGTGGGTGGTGAGGAGGGGGGCTGTGACCTCTCTGCCCCCACCCCAGCTGACCCTGTGGATGGAGGAGAAGATGCTGAGGGCGCAGGATGTGTCCTACGAGGAGGCCAGGGACCTCCACACCAAGTGGCAGAAGCACCAGGCCTTCGCCGCCGAGCTGGCGGCCAACAGGGGCTGGCTGGAGAAGATGGAGAAGGTGGCACCAGGGGGGCACCAGGGGGGCACCAGGCAGGGGGATGGGGAGGGTGGAGGCTGCAGCGAGATGGTCGCTGTTTGAGGTTGGTCGAGGCAGAGGTGGTAGGGGTGGAGGTGAAGGTGGAGAAGGAGAAGGGGGAGGAGGAAGAGAAGGAGGAGGAGGAGGTGGAAGAGAAGGAGGAGGAGGAGAAGGAGAAGGAGGAGGAGGTGGAAGAGAAGGAGGAGGAGGAGAAGGAGAAGGAGGAGGAGGAGAAGGAGAAGGAGGAGGAGGAGAAGGAAGGAGGAGGAGAAGGAGGAGGAGATGAAAGGAGAAGGAGGAGAAGAAGGAGAAGGAGGAGCAGGAGATGAAAGGAGAAGGAGAAGGAGGAGAAGGAGAAGGAGGAGGAGGAGAAGGAAGAGGAGATGAATGGAGAAGGAAGAGGAGGAGAAGGAGGAGGAGGAGAAGGAAGAGGAGGAGAAGGAGGAGGAGGAGAAGGAGGAGGAGATGAAAGGAGAAGGAGGAGGAGGAGGAGAAGGAGGAGGAGGAGAAGGAGAAGAGAAGGAGGAGGAGGAGAAGGAGAAGAAGGAGAAGGAGGAGAAGGAGAAGGAGGAGAGGAAGGAGAAGGAGAAGGAGAAGGAGAAGGAGAAGGAGGAGGAGGAGGAGAAGGAGAAGGAGAAGGAGAAGGAGAAGGAGAAGGAGGAGGAGGAGGAGGAGAAGGAGAAGGAGAAGGAGAAGGAGGAGGAGGAAGATCCGGAGCTGACCTCCTGCCCTGCCCCTGTCCCCTCCTCCCCCCAAGGAGGGCCAGCAGCTGCTGTCGGCCAAGCCGGAGCTGGCGGCGGTGGTGCAGGAGAAGCTGAGCGCCTGGAGGAGGCTGTGGGCGGCGCTGGAGGAGAGCAGCGGCGCCAAGGCCAGGAGGCTGTTCGAGGCTGACCGAGCAGCGCTCTGCGGCCAGGCCTGCGCTGCCCTCCTGGCCTGGCTGGGGCCGGTCCGAGCCCAGCTGCGCTCCGAGGACTACGGCAAGGACCTGACCAGCGTGGGGATCCTCCTGAAGAAGCAGCAGGTGAGGGGAGGTGGGAGGAGGGATGGGGAGGGAGGGGATGGGGGAGGGAGGAGAGGGATCAGGGGGAGGGAGGGGATGAGGGGAGGGAGGAGAGGGATCGGGGATGGGGGAGAGGGGATGGGGGAGAGAGAGGATGAAGTGGGGCAGGGAGATGGGAGACAGGAGGACAAGGAGGGGACAGGGGAGAGGGATAGAGGAGAGGGGACAGAGGGGTAGGAGGATGAGGAGGGGAGAGGAGGGAGGGATGGAGGAGAGGGGACAGAGAGATAGGAGGACGAGGAGGGGAGAGGAGGGAGGGATGGAGGAGAGGGAACAGAGAGATAGGAGGACAAGGAGGGGACAGGGTGGGAGGGGTGAGAGGAGTGGAGATGGGGGGACAGGGGGACAGGGGATGGAGGAGAGGGGACAGGGGGACCAGGGGCAGGGTGACAGGAGAGAGGAGGACAGGAGGGCAAGGAGGGGACAGGGTGGGGGGGGAGAGGGAGAGGGGTTGAGGGGACCAGGGGCAGGGGGACAGGAGAGAGGGGGATAGGAGGACAGGGAGGGGACAGGGTGGGAGGTGTGAGAGGGTAGGGGATGGGGGGACAGTGGGACAGGGGATGGAGGAGAGTGGACAGGGGGACCAGGGGCAGGGTGACAGGAGAGAGGGAGACAGGAGGACAAGGAGGGAAGAGGGGGGCAGCAGGACAGATGGGCAGAGGAGAGAGGAGAGGGAACAGGGGGACAGAGGGGAGAGGGGGTCAGGGGATGGAGGAGAGGGGAGCAGGGGCCAGGGGAAGGTGGGGAGAGGGGGCCAGGCGGTATCCCCCAGCCCTCTGCCGCCCCCCAGCCCTGACCTGCCCCTCTGTGTCCCCTCCCTGCCCCGGGGGGCAGCTGCTGGAGAAGCAGCTGGAGGAGCAGGAGCGGGAGGTGGCGGCGGTGCGGGCGCAGGCGGCGGCGCTGAGCGCCCAGGCTCCGGGGGGCGCCGCCCTGCAGGGCCGCCTGAGGGCGCTGGAGGAGCACTTCCGGCAGCTGCGGGAGCCCCTGCGGCAGCGCCGGCGCCGCCTGCTGGAGGCCCGCGAGGGGCACCAGCTCCAGAGGGACCTGGAGGACGAGATCGTGAGTGGGGAGAGGGGCAGGCAGCACAGGGATACTCACCCCTGGGGATACTCCCCCTGGGGATACCCACCCTGGGGACACTCCCCCTGGGGATACCCACCCTAGTGATACTCCCCCTGGGGATACCCCCCCCCGGGGATACTCCCCCTGGAGATACTCCCCCTGGGGATACCCACCCTGGGGATACCCCACCCTGGGGATACTCCCCCTGGGGATACTCACCCTGGGGATACTCCCCCGGGGGATACCCCACCCTGGGGATACCCACCCTGGGGATACCCCACCCTGGGGATACTCCCCCTGGGGATACCCACCCTGGAGGCCCTCAACCCAGTGTCCTGGGCCCCAATGTCTCTGATCCTGGGGACCCTCTCCTTGGGGACCCTCCCCTCTAGGAACCCTCCCCCTGGGGATATTCCCCCTGGGGACCCTCCCCCTGCTGGAGGCCCATGAGGGGCACCAGCTCTAGAGGGACCTGGAGGATGAGATCGTGAGTGGGGAGAGGGGGAGGCAGCCTGGGGATACTGCCCCGGAGATACTCACCCCTGGAGACCCTCCCATTGCTGACCCTCCCCCTGCTGACCCTCCCTCTGCTTACTTCATCCTGGGGACCCTCCCCCTGCTGACCCTCCCCCTAATGACCCTCTCCCTGTTGACCTCATCCTGGGGACCCTCCCCCTGGGTCATCCTCATCCCAGTGTCCTTGACCATGGTGACCCTCCCCATCCCTCCCCTGCTGAACCATCCTGTGACCCTCCCCCTGGAGACCCTCCCCCTGCTGACCCTCTCCCTGCTGACCTCATCCTGGGGACCCTCCCCCTGGGTCATCCTCTCCCATCCCAGGGTGACCCTCCCCTAGTGACCCTCCCCTGCTGACCTCCCCTGCTGGCCCTCCCCTGGGTCATCCTCATCCCAATGTCCTTGACCATGGTGACCCTCCCCCTAGTGACCCTCCCCCTGCTGACCTCATCCTGGGGACCCTCCCCCTGGGGATGCTCACCCTGCTGACCTTCCCCCCAGCCTCCCTGCTCCTGGTTGACCTTCTCCCCCTCTCTCTCCCCCTCTCTCTCCCTCTCTCTCTCCCCCCTCCCCTCTCTCTCGCCCCCCCCCTTCCCCCTTCCCCCGCTGTGCCCCCAGCTGTGGGTCCGAGAGCGCCACCCCCTGGCCACCTCCATGGACCATGGCAAAGACCTTCCCTCCGTGCAGCTGCTGCTCAAGAAGAACCAGGTGGGACCCCCGGGGACCCCCTGCCACCCCTGTGCCCCCTGATCCCCTGTGTCCCCCTGGCACCCCCTGTGCCCCCCTGCAGCCTCCACCCCCTGTGGTACCACCTGGGGCTCCCTCCCCACCCCCCTGCCACCCCCTGTGCCCTCTTGATCCCCTGTGGCCCCCTGGCACCCCTGGGGCTCCCTTCCCACCCTCTTGCCACCCCTGCAGCCCCCTGCAGCCCCCACCCCCCCCCCAGCCCCCACCCCCGGCACCCCTGGGGCTCCTTCCCAACCCCCTGCCACCTCCTACCTCACTCCCCTGGCACCCCCTAGTGCCCTCTTCCCACCCCCATGCCAACCCCTGGGGCTCCTTCCCACCCCCTACCACCCCCTGCAGCCCCCTGATCCCCTGTGCCCCCTGCAGCCCCCACCCATCCCCCTCCATGACACCCCTGGGGGCCTCCCTTCCCCGCACCCCAGCCCCCACCTCGTGTCCTGTGTCCCCCTGGTGTGCGCCCCCTCCCCCTCCCTGCAGCCCCCTACCCCCCACCTCTGCCAAGCCCCTGACCCTCTCCCCCCGACCCCTTTTTCCCCCTTTCCCCCCCCGGGCAGAGCCTGCAGAAGGAGCTGCAGGGCCACGAGCCGCGGGTGCAGGAGCTGCTGGGGCGGGGGCAGGGCCGGGGCCCCGCGGCGGCGGCGGCGGCGCAGGAGCTGCAGGAGGCCTGGCAGCAGCTGGGGCTGCAGCTGCAGCTGCGGCAGCGCCGCCTGCAGCTGGCCCAGGCCGCCCAGCAGTTCTACAGCGACGCCGCCCAGGCCGAGGCCTGGATGGGGGAGCAGGAGCTGCACATGAGGGGGCAGGAGAAGGCCAAGGTGGGAGAGGGGGAGAGGGGAAAAGGGGAGGGTGGGGGAGGAGAAGGTTTAGGGAGGTGGGGGAGGGGGTAGGGAAGGGCTGTGGGGTGGTGGAGGTGGGGATGGGAGAGGGGGAGGGGAGGAGAGGGTCAGGAGAGGTGATGGAGGGGGAGGAGAGGGTCAGGAGGGTGGTGGATATGGGGGTGGGAGGGGGTGGAGGGGGAAGAGAGGGTAAGGGGAGGTGATGGAGGGGGAGGAGAGGGTCAGGGGAGGTGATGGAGGGGGTAGGGAAGGGCTGTGGGGTGGTGGAGGTAGGGATGGGAGAGGGTGGAGGGGGAGGAGAGGGTCAGGGAGTGGTGGGAAGGGGAAGGAGAGGGTCAGGGGGTGGTGGTAGAGGGGAAGGAGAGGGTCAGGGTGGTGGTGGGAAGGGGAAGGAGAGGGTCAGGGGTGGTGGTAGAGGGGAAGGAGAGGGTCAGGGGGTGGTGGGAAGGGAAGGAGAGGGTCAGGGGTGGTGGTAGAGGGGGGAAGGAAGGTCAGAGGCGGTGGAGGTGGGGATGGGAGAAGGTGGAGGGGGAGGAGAGGGTCAGGGGATGGGGGGAGAAGGAAGGTGGTGGTGGTAGAGGGGAAGGAGAGGGTCAGGGGGTGGTGGGGGAGGGGAAGGAGAGGGTCAGGGGGTGGTGGTAGAGGGGAAGGAGAGGGTCGGGGGGTGGTGGGTGGGGATGGGGAGGGTGGAGGGGAGAAGAGGGTCAGGGGATGGTGGGGAGGGGAAGGAGAGGGTCAGGGGTGGGTGGGGAAGGGGGTCAGGGGTGGTGGTAGGGGAAGGAGAGGGTCAGGGGGTGGTGGTAGAGGGGAAGGAGAGGGTCAGAGGGTGGTGGAGGTGGGGATGGGAGAGGGTGGAGGGGGAGAAGAGGGTCAGGGGATGGTGGGGGAGGAGAAGGAGAGGGTCAGGGGGTGGTGGTAGAGGGGAAGGAGAGGGTCAGGGGGTGGTGGGGGAAGGGAAGGAGAGGGTCAGGGGGTGGTGGTAGAGGGGAAGGAGAGGGTCGGGGGGTGGTTGTGGAGGGGCTGG
Source organism: Melanerpes aurifrons (assembly GCA_011125475.1). NCBI lineage: Eukaryota > Metazoa > Chordata > Aves > Piciformes > Picidae > Melanerpes > Melanerpes aurifrons. The sequence goes on from WWNC01000092.1 coordinate 2,820,848, forward strand.
GAGGTGGTGCTGGGTGGGCAGGGGGTGGTCAGGGGGGCTGGGGGTGACCCCGGGTGCCCCCTCCCCAGGACGAGCTGGGGGCCCAGGCCCTGGTCAAGCGCCAGGCGGTGCTGGAGCAGGAGCTGCACAACTACAGCCACAGCCTGCAGCTGCTGGCGGCGCAGAGCAGAGCCATGGTGGAGGGAGACCACCCTGAGAGGTGGGCAGGGGGCTAGGGGCACCCCTAACACCCCCCCTCCCCCCTCCCAGACCCTCCTCCCATACCCCTCCCCCCCTCAGCTCACCCTGGAGACCATCAGACCCAGACCCCCATCCAGCATCTCCTCCTCCTCCTCCTTCTCCCTCTCCTCCTCCTCCTCCTTCTCCTCCTCCTCCTTCTCCTCCTCCTTCTCCTCCTCCTTCTCCTCCTCCTTCTCCTTCTCCTTCTCCTTCTCCTTCTCCTTCTCCTTCTCCTTCTCCTTCTCCTTCCTTTCCCTCCTCCCTCCCTCTCCTCCTCCTCCTCCTCCTCCTCCTCCTCCTCTCCTCCTCCTCTCTCCTCCTCCTCTCCTCCTCCTCTCCTCCTCCTTCTCCTCCTCCTCCTCCTCCTTCTCCTTCCTCCTTCCTCCTCCTCCTCCTTCTCCTCCTCCTTCTCCTTCCTCCTCCTCCCTCTCCCTCTTCTCCTTCTCCTCTCCTCCTTCTCCTTCTCCTCTCCTCCTTCTCCTCCCTCCTCCTCCTCCTCCTCCTCCTCTTCCTCCTTCTCCTCCTCCCTCCTTCTCCTCCTCCTCCTTCTCCTTCTCCTTCTCCTTCCTCCTCCTCCCTCTCCCTCTTCTCCTTCTCCTTCTCCTTCTCCTTCTCCTTCTCCTTCTCCTCCTCCTCCTCCTCCTCCTCCTCCTTCTCCTCCTCCTCCTCCCCTCCTCCTCTCCTTCTCCCCCTCCTCCTCCTCCCTCTCCTTCTCCCCCTCCTCCCTCTCCTCCTTCTCCCCTCCCTCTCCTCCTCCCCGGAGCCACCCCTCTGACCCCAGGTGCGACTCCCCTGCCCCTTCCCCCCTCCATCCTCCCCTCCCGCGGGGGCTGACCCTGCCTATTCTCCCTCCCTCCCCCTACCCCCCCGGGGCAGCGAGCGGCTGCGGCTGCGGCAGTCGGAGCTGGAGCAGCTGTACGGCAGCCTGCGGGAGCTGGCCCGGGAGCGGCGCCAGGCCCTGCAGCAGCAGCAGAGGCTCTGCCAGCTGCGCCGCGACCTGGACGACCTGGAGCAGTGGATCGCCGAGAGGGAGGTGGTGGCAGCCTCCCACGAGCTGGGGCAGGACTTCGAGCACGTCACGGTGAGGGGAGGGGGCAGCGGGGAGGGGGACAGCGGGAGGGGGACAGAGGGAAGGGGCAGCGGGGAGGGGGACAGCGGGGAGGGGACAGGGGGAGGGAGGAGCTAGAGGGGGGAGGGTACCAGGATGGGGATGAAGGGTGTCAGGATAGGGATGGTGGCACCAGGATGGGGTTGAAGGACATCAGGGTGGGGATGGTGGCACCAGGGTGGGGATGGTGGCATCAGGGTGGGGATGGTGGCACCAAGGTTAAGGGACACCAAGGCTGAAGGACACCAGGCTGGGCTCGGTGGCACCAGGCTGGGTTCAGTGGCACCAGGCTGGGGTTGGTGGCACCAAGGTTGAAGGACACCAGCCTGGGTTCAGTGGCTCCAGGCTGGGTTCGGTGACCTTAGGCTGGGTTTGGTGACCCTAGGCTGGGCTCAGTGACCTTAGGCTGGGTTTGGTGACCCTAGGCTGGGCTCAGTGGCACCAGGCTGGGCTCAGTGACCTTAGGCTGGGTTTGGTGACCCTAGGCTGGGCTCAGTGGCACCAGGCTGGGCTCGGTGGCACCAGGCTGGGTTCGATGACCTTAGGCTGGGTTCAGTGCCCCCAGGCTGGGTTCAGTGGCACCAGGCTGGGCTCGGTGACCTTGGGCTGGCCTCGGTGCCCCCAGTCTGGCCTCGGTGGCCCCCAGCTGCGCTTGCCCACCCCCCCCAGCCCCTCTCCCCCCGCCCTGGGCACCACCCCCAAGCCCTCCCCCCCCCCCCCACCCTTCCTCTCCCCTCCCCACGGCAGCTGCTGCGGGAGAAGTTCCGGGAGTTCTCCAGGGACACCTCGGGGCTGGGGCAGGAGAGGGTGGACAGCGCCAACGCCGCGGCCGAGGCGCTGCTGGCCGGCGGCCACCCCGCGGGCGCCGCGGTGGCCGAGTGGAAGGACAACCTGAACGAGGCCTGGGCCGACCTGCTGGAGCTGATGGACACCAGGGGCCAGATGCTGGCGGCCTCCTACGAGCTGCAGCGCTTCCACCACGAGGCGCGGCTGACCCTGGCCCAGGTGCGGGAGAAGGAGCAGCAGCTGCCCCAGGAGCTGGGCAGGGACCTGGCCACGGCCCAGGCCATGGAGAGGCAGCACAGCGCCCAGGAGAGAGACATCCAGGCCCTCAGCGCCCAGGTGGGGCAGGGGGCAGGGGGCAGGGGGTGGGGAAGGGGGAGGGAGGGGATTGGGGGTGGCATGGAGGTGCTGGCAGCAGTGGGCAATGATAGAGCACAGTAGACCCCAGACTCAAGAGACCCCAGACCCAATAGACCCCAGTGGAGCCCAATAGACCCCAACAGACCCCAGACTCAATAGACCTCAATAGAACTCAATAGACCCCAATAGAGCCCAGACCCAATAGGTCTTAAGAGACCCCAATAGACTCCAATAGACCCCAGACTCAATAGGCCCCAATGGACCCCAATAGACCCCCAATAGAGTCTAGACTCAATAGACCCCAGACTCAATGGGCCCCAATAGGCCCCAGACCCAATAAGCCCCAGACTCAATAGGCCCCAATAGAGCCTGGACTCAATAGACCCCAATAGACCCCAGACTCAATAGGCCCCAATAGACTCCAGTAGAACCCAATAGACCCCAATAGAGCTCAATAGACCCCAGACTCAATAGACCCCAGACTCAATAGGCCCCAATAGAGCCCAGACTCAAGAGACCCCAGACTCAATAGGTCCCAATAGACCCCAATAGAGCCCAATAGACCCCGGACTCAACAGACCCCAACAGACCCCAATAGAGCCCAATAGACCCCAGACTCAATAGGCCCCAATAGACTCCAGTAGAACCCAATAGACCCCAATAGAGCTCAATAGACCCCAGACTCAATAGACCCCAGACTCAATAGGCCCCAATAGAGCCCAGACTCAAGAGACCCCAGACTCAATAGGTCCCAATAGACCCCAATAGAGCCCAATAGACCCCGGACTCAACAGACCCCAACAGACCCCAATAGAGCCCAATAGACCCCAGACTCAACAGACCCCAACAGACCCCAATAGAGCCCAATAGACCCCAGACTCAATAGGCCCCAATAGATCCCAATAGACCCCAGACTCAAGAGACCTCAATAGACCCCAATAGAGCCCAATAGATCCCAGACTCAATAGACCTCAATAGACCCCAATAGACCCCAGACTCAATAGACCCCAATAGACCCCAATAGACCCCAGACTCAATAGACCCCAATAGACCCCAATAGACCCCAGACTCAATAGGCCCCAATAGACCCCAGACCAAATAGATCCTAGACTCAATAGACCCCAGACTCAATAGGTCCCAATAGACACCAATAGAACCCAATAGCCCCCAGACTCAATAGTCCCCAATAGCCCCCAGACTCGAGACCCCAACAGACCCCAGACTCAATAGTCCCCAATAGCCCCCAGACTCGAGACCCCAACAGACCCCAGACTCAATAGGCCCCAAGAGACCCCAGACTCAATAGACCCCAACAGCCCCCAGACTCAATAGGCCCCAACAGACCCCAGACTCAATTGACCCCAACTGACCCCAACAGCCCCCAGACTCAATAGACCCAAACAGACCCCAGACTCAATAGGCGCCAACAGACCCCAGACTCAATAGACCCCAATAGAGCCCAATAGAGCCCAATAGACCCCAGACTCAATAGACCTCAATAGACTCCAATAGAGCTCAATAGACCCCAATAGATCCCAGACTCAATAGACCTCAATAGACTCCAAGAGAGCCCAATAGACCCCAGACTCAATAGACCCCAATAGAGCCCAATAGACCCCAATAGATCCCAGACTCAATAGACCTCAATAGACTCCAATAGAGCTCAATAGACCCCAGACTCAAGAGACCACAATAGACCCCAGACTCAATAGACCACAATAGAGCCCAGACTCAATAGACCACAATAGACCCCAGACTCAATAGACCACAATAGAGCCCAATAGACCCCAGACTCAATAGACCTCAATAGACCCCAGACTCAATAGACCTCAATAGACCCCAATAGAGCTCAATAGACCCCAGACTCAAGAGACCCCAATAGACCCCAGACTCAATAGACCACAATAGAGCCCAATAGACCCCAGACTCAATAGACCTCAATAGACCCCAGACTCAAGAGACCCCAATAGACCCCAGACTCAAGAGACCACAATAGAGCTCAATAGACCCCAGACTCAATAGACCTCAATAGACTCCAATAGAGCTCAATAGACCCCAGACTCAAGAGACCCCAATAGACCCCAGACTCAATAGACCACAATAGAGCTCAATAGACCCCAGACTCAATAGACCACAATAGAGCCCAATAGACCCCAGACTCAAGAGAGCCCAATAGACCCCAGACTCAAGAGACCCCAATAGACCCCAACAGACCCCAACAGCCCCCAGCCTCCCCCTCTTGCCCCCCCAGGTGCGGCAGGTGCAGGAGGACGCCGCCCGGCTGGCGCAGGCCTATGCCGGGGAGCAGGCGGCCGCCATCCGCCGGGAGGAGCTGGGGGTGAGCCAGGCCTGGGCGCAGCTGCGGGGCCGCAGCCAGAGCCGCCGCCGCCTCCTGCGGGACGCCGTGGAGCAGTTCGGCTTCCTGCGCAGCGCCCGCGACCTCCTGCTCTGGATGGAGGGAGTCCGGCTGCAGATCCAGGCCCAGCAGCGGCCCCGGTGCGGGATGGGGGCTGGGGGCACCCCGGGGGAAAGAGAGGAGGAGGAGGAGGGGGAAGGGGAAGGAGGAGGAGGAAAGGGAGAAGGAGGGAGGAGGAGGGGAAGGGAGGAGGAGGAAAGGGAGAAGGAGGAGAGGGAGGAGGAGGTGGAAGGGAGGAGGAGGAAAGGGAGAAGGAGGAGGTGAAATGGAGGAGGAGGTGAAAGAGATGGAGGAGGAGATGGAAAGGAAGAGGAGGAAGAGAGGCGGAGGAGGAGGAGGAAGAGAGGAGGAGAAGGAGGAGGAAGAGAGGAGGAGGAGGAGGAGGAAGAGAGGAGGAGGAGGAGGAGGAAGAGAGGAGGAGGAGGAAGGGAGGAAGGGAGGAGGAGGAGGAAGGAGGAGGAGGAGGATAGGAAGGAGGAGGATAGGGAGGAGGAGGATAGGGAGGAGGAGGAGATGAAAGGGAAGAGGAGGAGGTGGAAGGGAGAAGGAGGAAAGGAGGAGGACAAAAGGGAGGAGGAGGAAAGGAGGAGGAAAGGAAGGAGGAGGAGGGAAAGGAGAAGGAGGGAAAGGAGGAGGAGGAGGAGGAGGAGGTGGAGGGGAGGAAGGAGGAGGAGGTGAAAGGGAGGAGGAGGTGAAAGGGAGGAGGAAGAGGTGGAAGGGAGAAGGAGGAAAGGGAGGAGGACAAAAGGGAGGAGGAGGAAAGGGAGGAGGAGGAGGTGGAAGGGAAGAGGTGGAAGGGAAGAGGTGAAAGGGAGGAGGAGGTGGAAGGGAAGAGGAGGAGGTGGAAGGGAAGAGGAGGAGGTGGAAGGGAGGAGGAAGAGGTGAAAAGGAGGAGGAGGAGGTGGAAGGAGGAGTTTGGGGAGGGAAACATCTCCAAGGGTCCCCAGATGCTGCAGGAGGTCCCCAGATGACCTCCAAAGCTTCCCCACCCCCAGGGCGATCCTTTGGGGGGCTGCCCAGGGAGACTTCCCCCAGGCAGGGCTGGGGGGTAGGTAAAGGGGGTGGCAGAGGTGGGGGAAGGGGGTGGCAGGGGTTGGCCCTGATGCCCCCCAACCCCCTCCCTGCTCCAGGGATGTGTCCTCTGCTGACCTGCTGATCAAGAGCCACCAGAGCATCAAGGCCGAGCTGGAGGCTCGAGCCGACAGCTTCGAGGCCTGCGTGGCCCTGGGCAGCGCCCTGCTGAGCCGCGGCCACCACGCCGCGGACAAGGTGAGGGGGCGGGGGGGGGGGGGAGGGGGCAGGAGGTCACCAGGGGTCGTCATGGCCAGCAGGGGGTCCCCACGGTCCCCAGGGGGTCCCAACAGCGTCGCCGTGGCGTCCCGACGGGGTCGCCGTGGCATCACCACAGGGTCCTGCTGGGGTCACCACAAGGTCACCATAGGGTCCCCCAGGGGGTCACTGCGGTGCCACCCAGACTATGGGGTCCCCACGGTGCCACCGTGGCCACAGGGTCCCCCAGGGGGTCACTGGGGGGCCACCAGGGCCATGGGGTCCCCACGGTGCCACCATGGCCACAGGGTCCCCAGGGATTCACCATGGGGTCCCCAGGGGTCCTGATGGGATCACCATGGCCAGGGGGTCCTGCTGGGGTCATCATGAGGTCACCATGGGGTCACCACAGGGTCCTCCAGGGGGTCACTGCAGTGCCACCAGGGCCAGGGGGTCCCCACGGTGCCATCATGGCCACAGGGTCCCCAGGGGGTCACCCTGGGGTCCCAACAGGGTCACCATGGCATCACCACAGTGTCATGATGGGGTCACCACAGGGTCCCCAGGGGGTCACCATGGTGTCCCTACAGGGTCCCCAGGGGGTCACCACAGAGTGCCCCAGGGGGTCACTGTGGGGCCACCAGAGCCATGGGGTCCCCACGGTGCCATCATGGCCACAGGGTCCCCAGGGGGTCACCACAGAGTGCCCCAGGGGGTCACTGTGGGGCCACCAGGGCCATGGGGTCCCCATGGTGCCACCATGGCCACAGGGTCCCCAGGGGGTCACCATGGCATCCCAACAGGGTCACCACAGGGTCCTGCTGGGGTCACCATGGGGTCCCCACAGCCAGGGGGTCACCAGGGGCTCACCCTGGTCATAGGGTCCCCAGGAGGTGTGCATGGCCAGAGGGTCCTCAGGGGGTCCCTAGGGAGCCCCCAGCGGGGTCACCACGGCCAGGGGGTCCCCCTGTGGTGTCCCCATGGTCCCATCTCCATCTCCTCAGCCCTGTCCCCACGGTGTCCCCACAGCCACAGGGTCCCCAGGGGGTTCACCATGGTCAAAGGGTCCCAACAGGGTCCCCAGAAGGTCACCACAGGGTCCCCCAGGGGGTCACTGTGGGGCCACCAGGGCCAGGGGGTCCCCATGGTGCCACCATGGCCACAGGGTCCTGAAGGGATGACCATGGGGTCCCCATAGGGTTACCATAGACACAGACTCCAGCCCCCTCCCAGCCCCCTCCCAGTCCCCTCCCAATCCCCTCCCAGCCCCCTCCCAGCCCCCTCCCAGTCCCCTCCCAGCCCCCTCCCAGTCCCCTCCCAATCCCCTCCCAGCCCCCTCCCAGTCCCCCCTCCCAGCCCCCTCCCAGTCCCCCCAGTCCCCTCCCAGCCCCCTCCCAATCCCCTCCCATCCCCTCCCAGTCCCCCTCCCAGTCCCCTCCCAAGTCCCCCTCCCAATCCCCTCCCCCTCCCAATCCCCTCCCAGCCCTCCCGCCCCCTCCCAGCCCCCTCCCAATCCCCCCTCCCAGCCCCCTCCCAGTCCCCCTCAGTCCCCTCCCAATCCCCTCCCAGCCCCCTCCCAGCCCCCAGCCCCCCCAATCCCCTCCCATCCCCTCCCCCCTCCCAGTCCCCCTCCCAGTCCCCTCCCAATCCCCTCCCAATCCCCTCCCAGTGCCCTCCCAGTCCCCTCCCAATCCCCCTCCCAGCCCCCTCCCAATCCTCCCCTCCCAGTCCCCTCCCAGTCCCCTCCCAATCCCCTCCCAAGCCCCCTCCCCTCCCAGTCCCCTCCCATCCCCCCCCAGCCCATCCCCTCCCAGCCCCTCCCAGCCCCCTCCCAGTCCCCTCCCAGCCCCCTCCCAGTCCCCTCCCAGTCCCTCCCAGTCCCCTCCCAGCCCCCTCCCAATCCCCTCCCATCCCCTCCCAGCCCCCCTCCCAATCCCCTCCCAGCCCCCTCCCAGCCCTCCCAGCCCCCTCCCAATCCCCTCCCAGTCCCCTCCCAGCCCCCTCCCAATCCCCCCCCCTCCCAATCCCCTCCCAATCCCCTCCCAGCCCCCTCCCAATCCCCTCCCAGCCCCTCCCAGCCCCCAATCCCCTCCCAATCCCCTCCCAGTCCCCTCCCAGCCCCTCCCAGCCCCCCCCAGCCCCTCCCAATCCCAGCCCCCTCCCAGTCCCCTCCCCTCCCAGTCCCCTCCCAGTCCCCTCCCATCCCCCCCCCCTCCCAGCCCCCTCCCAATCCCCTCCCAGTCCCCTCCCAGCCCCCTCCCAAGCCCCCTCCCAATCCCCTCCCAGTCCCCTCCCAGTCCCTCCCTCCCAATCCCCTCCCAGTCCCTCCCAGTCCCCTCCCAATCCCCTCCCAGCCCCTCCCAGTCCCCTCCCAATCCCTCCCAGCCCCCTCCCAATCCCCTCCCAGTCCCCTCCCAGCCCCCCCCTCCCAGCCCCTCCCAGCCCCCTCCCAATCCCCTCCCAGTCCCCTCCCAGCCCCCTCCCAGTCCCCTCCCAATCCCCTCCCAGTCCCCTCCCAGCCCCCAGTCCCCTCCCAGTCCCCTCCCAGTCCCCTCCCAGTCCCCTCCCAGTCCCCTCCCAATCCCTCCCAGTCCCCTCCCAGTCCCCTCCCAATCCCCCCCAATCTCCCAGTCCCCTCCCAATCCCCTCCCAGTCCCCTCCCAGCCCCTCCCCAGCCCCCTCCCAATCCCCTCCCAATCCCCTCCCAGTCCCCTCCCAGCCCCCAGCCCCTCCCAATCCTCCCAGTCCCCTCCCAGCCCCCTCCCAATCCCCTCCCAGTCCCCTCCCAGTCCCCTCCCAGTCCCCTCTCAGTCCCCTCTCAGTCCCCTCCCAATCCCCTCCCAGTGCCCTCCCAATCCCCTCCCAGCCCCCCCCAGCCCCCCCACGGTGTCCCTCGGGGTCCCCAGATCTCGGCGCAGCTCTCGGAGCTGCAGGAGCGGCGCAGGGAGGTCGGAGAGCGCTGGAAGGAGAAGATGGACTGGCTGCAGATTGGTGAGCACTGGGGGGCGCTGGGGGGCACTGGGAGGGGGCTGGGAGGGGGCTGGGAGGGGATTGGGAGGGACTGGGAGGGGCTGGGAGGCACTGGGAGCTTCCCAGTGAAGGCATTGGGGACACAGGGTGGGCACTGGGGCGTACTGGGGGGCACTGGGGCAAACTGGGGGGCACTGGGATGGCTCTGGGGCACACTGGGCAGCACTGGGGCACACTGGGGGGCACTGGGATGGCTCTGGGGCACACTGGGAGGGCACTGGGAGGGCACTGGGGGGGACTGGGCAGGCACTGGGAGGGGACTGGTGGGGACTGGGGCACACTGGGAGGCAGTGGGGCACACTGGGGGGCACTGGGATGGCTCTGGGGCACACTGGGGGGCGCTGTCCGCCTGGCAGTGCCCGCTGGGTGCCAGCTCCGGGCTCTGGCCAGCAGTGCTGGAGGTGCTGGGGGGCACTGGGGCACACTGGGGGGCACTGGGGCACACTGGGAGGGCACTGGGGGGCACTGGGGGCACTGGCAGCCTGGCAGTGCCCGCTGGGTGCCAGCCCCGGGCTCTGGCCGGCAGTGCTGGAGGTGCTGGGAGGGCACTGGGGGGCACTGGGATGGCTCTGGGGCATACTGGGCCATACTGGGAGGCACTGGGAGGGCACTGAGAGGGCACTGGGGCACACTAGGAGACACTGAGAGGGCACTGGGAGGGCTCTGGGGCACTGGGGGCAAGGGCACTGGGGCACACTGAGGCACTGAGAGGGCACTGGGGGCACTGAGGCACTGGAAGGCATTGAGAGAGGGCACTGGGGGCATAGCCTGGTAGTGGCACTGGGATGGCTCTGGGGCACACTGGGGGGCACTGGGGGGCGCTGTCTGCCTGGCAGTGCCCGCTGGGTGCCAGCCCCGGGCTCTGGCTGGCAGTGCTGGAGGTGCTGGGGGGCACTGGGGGGCGCTGCCCGCCTGGCAGTGCCCGCTGGGTGCCAGCCCCGGGCTCTGGCCGGCAGTGCTGGAGGTGCTGGGGGGCACTGGGGGGCGCTGCCCGCCTGGCAGTGCCCGCTGGGTGCCAGCCCCGGGCTCTGGCCGGCAGTGCTGGAGGTGCTGGTCTTGGGCGCGACGCCAGCGCCGCCGAGGCCTGGCTGTGCAGCCAGGAGCCGCTGCTGCGCTGCCCGCAGCTAGGGGGCAGCCTGCAGGAGGTGGAGGCCCTGCTCAAGCGCCACCAGGGCCTGCAGAAGGCAGCGGCCGCCTGGGAGGAGAGGTTCCGGGCCCTGGGACGCCTCACCACGGTCGGAGGGAGGCGCTGCAGGGGGTGGGGGGTTGGGAGGGGTTGGGAGGGGCTAGGAGGGGCTGGGAGGGGCTGGGGGGGACTGGGAGGGGACTGGGAGGGCTGGGAGGGGCTGGGAGGGGATTGGGAGGGGCTGGGAGAGGCTGGGAGGGGACTGGGAGGGGCTGGGAGGGGGCTGGGAGGGGCTGGGAGGGGTTTGGGAGGGGCTGGGAGGGGACTGGGAGGGGTTGGGAGGGGGCTGGGAGGGGCTGGGAGGGGTTGGGAGGGGCTGGGAGGGGGCTGGGAGGGGCTGGGAGGGGACTGGGAGGGGGTTGGGAGGGGCTTTGGGGGTCTGGGGGTCGGTCTGGGGCTCATGCCCCCTCCTCCCCCCCCTCCCCCCCCAGCTGGAGGAGCAGGAGCGGCGCCGGCGCCAGGAGGAGGAGGAGGAGGAGGAGAGGAGGAGGAAGAAGCTGAAGGGTCCCCCGACCCCACCCCCACCCCCGAGCAGGAGGAGGAGGCCGGGGGAGGGCCCAAGTGCTGCCCCTCAGCTGCAGAACGGGGCTGGGGGAGGGGCAGAGGTAAAGGGGGGAGGGGGCTGGGAGGGGTCCTTGGGGGCTGGGGGCTGGGGAGGCTCTGGGGGAGTCCTAGGGGATTTGGGGGCTATTGGGGTCTGGGGAGGATTTGGGGGCTCTGAGGGAGCTCTAGAGATTTGGGGGCTGGGGGTCTAGGGAGGATTTGGGGGCTGGGGGATTAGGGGAGCTCTGGGGGTCTGGGGGTCTGGGGGTCCTAGGGAGGATTCGGGGGTTCTGGGGGTCTGGGGAGGAGGGGTCTAGGGGGCTCTGAGGGAGATTTGGAGGGCTCCTAGGGAGATTTGGGATGGAGTCTAGGGAGGATTTGGGGGGGGGGGGCCTAGGGGGATTTGGGTGGGGGCCAGGAGGGTCAAGGGGCATTTGGGGGTCTGGGGGTCTAGGGAGGATTGGGGGCTGGGAGGGGTCCTTGGGGGATTTGGGGGCTCTGGGGGAGTTATAGGGAGGATTTGGGGGTCTGGGTGAGGCTTAGGGAGGATTTGGGGTCGGGGGATTTGGGGGGGGGGTCTGGGGAGGATTTGGGGGCTGGGAGGGGTCCTTGGGGGATTTGGGGAGGAGTCTGGGGGAGTCCTAGGGAGGATTTGGGGTGGGGGCTGGGGAGGATTTGGGGGGTCTGGGGAGGGTCTGGGGAGGGGGGAGGTTGGGGGAGGTCTAGGGGGGGGGCTGGGGGCCGGGGGATCTGGGGAGGGCTTGGGGGTCTGGGGAGGTGGGGGACAGGGGGAATCTAGGGAGGATTTGGGGGTCTAGGGGTCCTAGGGAGGATGGGGGTCTGGGGGAGGTCCTGGGGGGTCTAGGGGGGTTTTGGGGGGGTCTAGGGGTGTCTGGGGGGGACGTGGTGGTTGGGGTGGGGTCTGCAGGGGGGGAGGGGGCTTTGGGGGGGGAGGTGTTTGGGGGGATCCCATTGGTCTCCCCCTCCTCCTCCTCCTCCCCCTCCCCTCCCCCCCCAGGCCCCCCGAGGCTCCAACCCTCAATGGGATCTGCCCCGAAGCTGCCACGCCCCAGGTAGCCACGCCCCCCGGCTCCCCGGGACCACGCCCACTTCGGGGGCGTGGCCATCTCGCATACCCCACCCCCCCCGCCCATGGTCCCACAACCTCCCCCCTCCAAACCTCCTCCTCAGGCTCCCGTGGGGCCAGCGCTGACCAATGGGGCGCGAGAGGAGGCGGAGCCAGGCCGGGGATTGGGGCAGGCCCCGGCTGACCCCGCCCACGCCGCCACCCTGCCCCCCCCCTCCCGCGGCCCCCCCGCCGCTCCTGATTGGCTGGAGGGAGGCCTCTGCCGCAAGCACGAGATGGAGGCCCAGGGCAAGAAGGCTCCCAACAGGTGAGGCCACGCCCCCCCCGGGAGTGGCCCGGCCACGCCCAGCTCGGCCACGCCCATTTCTCCCCCGGTCTGGGCAGGGTCCTCCTCCCCCAACCCTCCCCCGCCCTTCAGTGACATCATAACCTCCTTGATGACATCACACACCCCTTGATCGCGTCACCCATTCCTGGATGACGTCACTTCCTGCCCCGCCCACACCTGGCAGTGCCTTTTCTGTGTCCCCCGGCCCCATTCCCACCCCCTCCCCAACCCCTTTCCCTCTCCCTCCCTCCACCCCATACCTTCCCTATGAAGCGCCACACCTTCCCTATGACCTCCCCACCCCCTCAATGACGTCACCCGCCCCCTGATGACATCACTTCCTGCCCCACCCAGGTCCTGCAGTGCCCTTTCTGCGTCCCCCAGCCCCATTTCCACCCCCCACCCAACCCCTTGCCCTCCCCCCCTCTCTGCTCCATGACCTCCCCACGACCTCCCCACCCCCTCGATGACGTCACACACCTTCTAATGACATCACTTCCTGACGCCTGCCCCCACCCAGGTCCTGGCAGTGCCTTTCTGCATCCCCCAGCCCCATTCCCACCCCCCCAGCTCCTTGCCCTCCCCCTCCCTCTGCTCCATGACCTCCCCACGACCTCCCCACCCCCTCGATGACATCACACACCCCCCACTTGACAACGTCACACACCGCTGATGACATCACTTCCTGTCCCCTGCCCCACCCAGGTCCTGGCAGTGCCTTTTCTATGTCCCCAGCCCCATTCCCACTCCACCCCAACCCCTTTCCCTCCCCCTCCCCAGCCCCACACCCTCCCTACGACCTCCCCGCCCCCTCAATGACGTCACCCGCCCCCGATGACATCACTCCCGGCCCCCTGCCCCGCCCAGGTCCTGGCAGAGAGTATTCTGTGTCCCCCCAGCCCCATTTCCACCACCCCCCCAATCCCTTTTCCTTCCCCCTCCCTCCACCCCCACCCTCCCCACCCCCTTCAGTAACGCACGCCCCCCCCCGATGACGTCACTTCCGCCCCCCCTGCCCCGCCCAGGTCCTGGCAGAGCGTCTTCTGCGTGCTCCGGGGGGGGTCCCTGAGCTTCTTCAAGGACGCCAAGAGCGCCGGGGCCGGGGGTCGCTTCCACGGGGAGCCCCCCCTGGCCCTGCGGGGGGCCCGGGCCCAGCCCGCCACTGGCTACAAGAAGCGCAAACACGTCTTCAGGCTGGGGTGGGCGGGGCCTGGGGGGCGGGCAGGCGGCGGGGGGGGGAGGGGAGGGGAGTGGGAGGGATGTGGGGGGGCTGGGAGGGGAATGGGAAGGACTGGGGGATTGGGAGGACTAGAGAGGGGCTGGGGAGGGGTTGGGAAGGACTGGGAGTGAATGGGAGAGGCTGGGAGGGGACATGGGGGGCTGGGAGGGGCTTGGGAGGGGTTGGAAGGGGACTGGGAAAGGCTGGGGGGGATTGGGAGGGACTGGGGGCATTGGGAGGGACAGGGAGGAGAGTTGGGGGCTGGGAGGGACTGGGAGGGGACTGAAGGACTGGGGGATTCGGAGGGACTAGGGAGGGGCTTGGGAGGACTGGGGGGGATTAGGAGGGACAGGGCGGAGAGTGAGAGGGACTGGGAGGGGAATGGGAAGGACTGGGGGATTGGGAGGGACTGGGGGATTAGGGGGACTGTGGGGATTTGGGAGAGGGTGGGAAGGGGCTTGGGGGTCTGGGAGGTACTGGGAAGGGATTGGGAGGGGATTTGGAGGGATGTGGGAGAGGCTGGGAGGGGCTTTGGGGTCTGGGAGGGGCTGGGAGGGGATTTGGGGTGGGTAGGAGGGGGCTTGGGGAGGCTGGGAGGGACTGGGAAGCACTGGGAGGGACTGGGAATGGACTGGGAGAGGATGGGAGGGGTGGGAGAGGGTCTGCAGGGGCTAGGAGGGGATTTGGGGGTGCTGGGAGGGGACTGGGAGGGGCTGGGAGAGGATTGGGGTCGCTGGGGGGAGACTGGGAAGGACTGGGAGGGCTGTGGGGGCACCGGGGAGGGGCTGGGAGGCACAGGGAGAGGGTTGGGAGGGGCCCTAGGGTGGGGCTGAGGCTGTGCCACACCCCCTCCAGGTTGAGTGACGGCAAGGAGTTCCTGTTCCAGGCCAAGGACGAGGTGAGGGACACGCCCCTCCCCCTGGCCACGCCCAGACCGCACCCTGGCCACACCCACCCAGGCCGCACCCCTTAGGACCCATTCCCCACCCCTGGGCACGCCCCTGCCACACCCGAGGCAGGCTGACCCCCCAGACCTCCCTCCCTGTAGCCACGCCCCTGCCACGGCCCCACCGGTGCCACGCGCCCATCACAACCAGGCCACGCCCTATGGCCACACCCTTGCCGCGCTCTAACCCCTCCCCTCCCCCCTCCCCCAGGCCGAGATGGCCACCTGGCTCCGCGTCCTCCAATCCGCAGCCTCCCTGCCCCCGGCGCCGCCGCGGGAGGGGCTGGGCGCGGCCCCGGGCGGGGGCGGCAAGGGCGTGGCCCGCGCCATGAGCATGCCCCCGGTCCAGCCCCCCCCGGCGCAGGGCCCCGCCCAGGCCCCGCCCCCCAAGCGCTTCAGCTTCTTCAAGAAGAGCAAATAGGGGTGGGGCCGGGCGGGGCGGGGCCGGCGGAGGGGCGTGGTCCTGAGAGGAGGAGGAGGAGTCGAGGGGGACCCTCCAGCCACGCCCTGGTGATGTCACTGCCCTGCCCCCCACCCCCCCCCCCAAAATGCCTCCAATAAAACCAGAGGAGAAAGAGAAAGGCTGAGAGGAGCTGCTGGGAGGGGCTGGGGGGGATGGGAGGGGATTGGGAGGGGGATGGGAGGACGATGGGAGGGGGATGGGAGGGGACTGGGAGGGGATGGGAGGATGATGGGAGGGGGATGGGAGGGGACTGGGAGGGGATGGGAGGGGATGGGAGGGGATTGGGAGGGCGATGGGAGGGGGATGGGAGGGGACTGGGAGGGGATGGGAGGGGGATGGGAGGATGATGGGAGGGGGATGGGAGGGGACTGGGAGGGGATGGGAGGACGATGGGAGGACGATGGGAGGGGACTGGGAGGGGATGGGAGGGGATGGGAGGGGATGGGAGGGGGATGGGAGGGGATTGGGAGGGCGATGGGAGGGGGATGGGAGGGGGATGGGAGGGGGATGGGAGGGGACTGGGAGGGGGATGGGAGGGGATGGGAGGATGATGGGAGGGGATGGGAGGGGACTGGGAGGGGATGGGAGGATGATGGGAGGGGGATGGGAGGGGACTGGGAGGGGGATGGGAGGATGATGGGAGGGGATGGGAGGGGACTGGGAGGGGGATGGGAGGGGGATGGGAGGGGATGGGAGGACGATGGGAGGGGGATGGGAGGGGACTGGGAGGGGATGGGAGGATGATGGGAGGGGGATGGGAGGGGACTGGGAGGGGATGGGAGGACGATGGGAGGGGGATGGGAGGGGACTGGGAGGGGATGGGAGGATGATGGGAGGGGGATGGGAGGGGACTGGGAGGGGATGGGAGGGGGATGGGAGGGATTGGGAGGGCGATGGGAGGGGATGGGAGGGGACTGGGAGGGGGATGGGAGGGGGATGGGAGGATGATGGGAGGGGGATGGGAGGGGACTGGGAGGGGGATGGGAGGACGATGGGAGGACGATGGGAGGGGACTGGGAGGGGATGGGAGGGGATGGGAGGGGATGGGAGGGGATGGGAGGGGATTGGGAGGGCGATGGGAGGGGGATGGGAGGGGGATGGGAGGGGGATGGGAGGGGACTGGGAGGGGGATGGGAGGGGATGGGAGGATGATGGGAGGGGGATGGGAGGGGACTGGGAGGGGATGGGAGGGGGATGGGAGGGGCTGGGAGGGGCTGGGAGGGGGACTGGGAGGGGGATGGGAGGGGATGGGAGGGGGATGGGAGGATGATGGGAGGGGGATGGGAGGGGACTGGGAGGGGGATGGGAGGACGATGGGAGGGGATGGGAGGGGGATGGGAGGGGATGGGAGGGGGATGGGAGGGGACTGGGAGGGGATGGGAGGGGATGGGAGGGGGATGGGAGGGGACTGGGAGGGGATGGGAGGGGATGGGAGGACGATGGGAGGGGACTGGGAGGGGGATGGGAGGATGATGGGAGGGGGATGGGAGGGGACTGGGAGGGGGATGGGAGGGGGACTGAGAGAGGACTGGGAGGGGACTGGGAGGGGATTGGGAGGGGGATGGGAGGGGATTGGGAGGGGACTGGGAGGAGGATGGGAGGGGATGGGAGGGGATGGGAGGGGATGGGAGTTAGGTTCTCAGTCCCTCCATGGCCTCCCCTCTTGGGGCTCCCTCCCTGTGCCCCCCAGGCCCCCCCAGCAGCACAGCTCCTGCTGGGCCTAGGCAGAGCTCCTGCTGGTTCAAGGCCTGGGTTTGAGACCTGGTTCAGCCCTGGGTTTTAGGCCTGGTCTGGAGCCCCAAGGCCAAGCCTGACTCTGAGTTTTGATCCTGTTTGGTCTTTTATTGGGGACTCAGTTCCATTCCCCCCTGCAGCTCTCTGCTGCCTCTCTCCTTCTGCCTCTCCTCCTAAGGGGGGGTAGGCAAAGACCTCCTGCCCCAGCTCACAGCAGGACTAACGCCATCCACGGGGGGGGGGAGCAGGCTGGGAGCCGTCTGGGAGGTCCTGACCAGTTTGGGGCCAGTCTGGGAAGGTCCTGAGCAGCCTGGGACCAGTTTGGGACCAGTCTGGGAGGTCCTGACCAGTTTGGGACAAGCTTGGGACCAGTCTGGGAGGTACTGACCAGTTTGGGACCAGTTTGGGACCAGTTTGGGACCAGTTTGGGACCAGTTTGGGACCAGTTTGGGACCAGTTTGGGAGGTCCTGACCAGTTTGGGACCAGCTTGGGACCAGTCTGAGAGGTCCTGACCAGTTTGGGACCAGCTTGGGACCAGCTTGGGACCAGTCTGGGAGGGTCCTGACCAGTTTGGGACCAGTTTGGGACCAGCTTGGGACCAGTTTGGGAGGTCCTGACCAGTTTGGGACCAGTTTGGGACCAGCTTGGGACCAGTCTGGGAGGTCCTGACCAGTTTGGGACCAGTTTGGGACCAGCTTGGGACCAGTCTGGGAGGGTCCTAACCAGTTTGGGACCAGTTTGGGACCGGCCTGGGAGGTCCTGACCAGCCTGGGACCAGTTTAGGACCAGCTTGGGACCAGTTTGGGACTAGTTTGAGACCAGTTTGGGACCAGCTGGGGAGGTTCCTGACCAGCTTGGGACCAGTTTGGGGGGGTCCTGACCAGTTTGGGTCCAGTTTGGGACCAGACTGGGACCAGTTTGGGAGGTCCTGACCAGTTTGGGGCCAGTTTGGGACCAGTTTGGGAAGATCCTGAGCAGCCTGGGACCAGTCTGGGAGGTCCTGACCAGCTTGGCACCAGTTTGAGACCAGTTTGGGACCAGTTTAGGACCAGCCTGGGACCAGTCTGGGAGGTCCTGACCAGTTTGGGACCAGCCTGGGACCGGTTTGGGACCAGTTTGAGAGGTCCTGACCAGTTTGGGACCAGCCTGGGACCGGTTTGGGACCAGTTTGAGAGGTCCTGACCAGTTTGGAACCAGTCTGGGACCAGTTTGGGAGGTCCTGACCAGTTTGGAACCAGTCTGGGACCAGTTTGGGAGGTCCTGACCAGTTTGGAACCAGTCTGGGACCAGTTTGAGAGGTCCTGACCAGTTTGGAACCAGTCTGGGACCAGTTTGGGAGGTCCTGACCAGTTTGGGACCAGGTTGGAAGCAGTTTGGGACCAGCTTGGGACCAGCCTGGGACCAGCCTGGGAGGGTCCTGGGCTCCCACTCTGGGGTCTCCCTTTGCCCCCTCCCAAGCTGCTCAACCTCCCTGGGAGGTCCTTTTGTGCAGCCCCCCCCAGCTCTATGCCCCCTCCCCAGGCTCTGTGCCCCCCCCCTCCGACTTTTGGGGGCCCCCTTCCCCACTTTTGGGGGGTCCCTCTCCCCCCCCCCTCCCCAAGCCCCTGCTCGGCCTCCAACCTCCACTCCTGAGCCGCTCAAGCTCCTTTCCTGGACCCCCCCCCCGACTCTCTGCCCCCCCCCCCAGCCTCCAAGCCCCCCCCTCCGTTTTTGGGGGTCCCCCTCTCAATGTGGGGGTCCCCCCTCGGCGCTGGGGGGGTCCTGGGGGGGGGGTCAGTCGTGGTACATCCTCAGCAGGCAGGGGGTGATGGCAGCCATGTAGCGCTCCCACAGGGCCTGGTGCCTGGGGGAAAGGGGGGGAGGGGTCAGGTTTTGGGGGACCCCCAAATTCTCGACCCAACCCCCCTCCCCCCCCCAGAGCTTCATTCTTAGACCCAACCCAACCCCTCCAGAGGGACTGGGAGGGCTGGGGCTGGGGGAGGGGCTGGGTTTGGGGGTCAGGGGGTGGGTTTGGGGGCTGGGTTTGGGGGTCAGGGGGTGGGGGGTTTGGGGGGGGGGTCTGGGGAGTGGGTTGGGGGGGCAGTGGGGCTGGGTTGGGGGGTCAGGGGGCTGGGTTTGGGGGTGGGTTTGAGGGGGTCAGGGGCTGGGTCTGGGGGGTTGGGGGGGTGGTTTGGGGGGGGGTCAGTGGGGCTGGGTTTGGGGGCAGTGGGGCTGGGTTAGGGGGGTCAGAGGGCTGGGGTCAGGGGTGGGCTTTGGGGGTCTGGGTCTGGGGGGTCAGAGGGGCTGGATTTGGGGGTCAGAGGGCTGGGTTTGGGGGTTCAGTGGGTTCTGGGTTTGGGGGTCAGTGGGGTGGTTTGGGGGGTTCAGTGGGGGCTGGGTTTGGGAGGGTCAGTGGGGCTGGGTTTGGGGGGCAGTGGGGCTGGGTTGGTTTGGGGGGTCCGGGGCTGGGGTTGGGGGGTCAGTGGGGCTGTGTTTGGGGAGGGGGGCTGGGCCTGGGGGGCTGTGCTTTGGGGGGTCAGGGGCTGGGTCAGGGGGTGGCTCTGGGTGGGCTGTGTCGGGGGCTTTTGGGGGTCAGGGGCTGGGTCGGGGAGGGTGGCTCTGGGGGGCTGTGTTTTGGGGGTCCTCTGGGTTGGGGGTCTCACCTGAAGCCAGGCAGGTTTCTGGGGGGCTATGCTTGGGGGTGGCTCTGGGGGCTGTTTTTGGGAGGCTGTGTTTTGGGAGGGGGGGGGTCAGGGGGCTGGGTCAGGGGGGGCTGGCTCTGGGGGGCTGTGTTTTGGGGGGGTTTTGGGGGCTCAGGGGGTGGCTCTAGGGAGGCTGTGTTTTGGGAGGGGTCAGGGGGGGGTGGCTCTGGGGGGCTGTGTTTTTGGGGGTCAGGGGGCTGGGTCAGAGGGATGGCTCTGGGGGCTGTGTTTTGGGGGCTCAGGGGCTGGCTCTAGGGGGCTGGGGGAGCTGATGTTTTGGGGGTCTCTGGGTTGGGGGGTCTCACCTGAAGCCAGGCAGGTTTCGGGGGGCTGCTGTGTAGCAGCCCAGGAAGAGCTGCAGGTCCCCAGGGCTCCACCTGTCAGCCTTGCAGGGCTCAATCACCTGGGGGGGGAGACCCCAAAAGCAGCTCAGGACCCCCAAAGATCTTCTGGCCCCCAATCGTTTTAGGACCCCTCCCCATTTTAGACCCCCACAAAGACCATAGCCCCCCAAATCCCCCAGGTGCCCAGCTCCCAGTTTGGGCTCCCAGCCCCTCCCAGCCCCATCCCAGAGCCCTCCCAGCCCCTCCCAGCCCCTCCCAGCCCCTCCCAGCCCCTCCCAATCCCCTCCCAGCCCCTCCCAGCCCCTCCCAGCCCCTCCCAATCCCCTCCCAGCCCCTCCCAGCCCCTCCCAATCCCCTCCCAGAGCCCTCCCAGCCCCTCCCAATCCCCTCCCAACCCCTCCCAGCCCCTCCCAATCCCAGAGCCCTCCCAGCCAATCCCCTCCCCCCCTCCCAGCCCCACCTTCTCCACCAGCTCCAGGAAGAAGTCTCTGACGTCCCTGGCATGAGTCAGCTTCCCCCCAACGTTCACCAGGGCCCTGGACAGGGGCTGGGGGCAAACCAGTAGCTCCCAGTCCCTCCCAGTCCTCTCCCAGTCCCTCCCAGTAGCTCCCAGTCCCTCCCAGTCCCTCCCAGTAGCTCCCAGTCCCTCCCAGTCCTCTCCCAGTCCCTCCCAGTAGCTCCCAGTCCCTCCCAGTAGCTCCCAGTCCCTCCCAGTCCTCTCCCAGTCCCTCCCAGTGCCTCTCAGTTCCCTCCCAGTCCCTCCCAGTCCCTCCCAGTAGCTCCCAGTCCCTCCCAGTGCCTCTCAGTTCCCTCCCAGTCCCTCCCAGTCCACTCCCAGTGGCTCCCAGTCCCTCCCAGTCCACTCCCAGTCCCTCCCAGTTCCCTCCCAGTCCACTCCCAGTCCTCTCCCAGTCCCTCCCAGTTGCTCACCTTGAAGTTGGTCTCCATCTCGTTGTAGACTGAGATCTTGCCCCGCAGGGCTGAGCACACCAGGCTGGGGGCACCAGTTCAGACCAGTTTAAACCAGTTTAAACCAGTTCCTCCCACTTAAACCCAGTCCAGGCCCAGTTTAAACCAGTTCCTCCCAGTTAAACCCAGTCCAGGCCCAGTTTAGCCCAGTTCCTCCCAGTTAAACCCAGTCCAGGCCCAGTTTAGCCCAGTTCCTCCCAGTTAAACCCAGTCCAGGCCCAGTTTAGCCCAACTCCTCCCAGTTAAGCCCACTCCAGACCCATTTAGCCCAGTTCCTCCCAGTTAAGCCCACTCCAGACCCAGTTTAGCCCAGTCCAGACCTAGTTTAGCCCAGTTCCTCCCACTTCAGACCCAGTTTAGCCCAGTTCCTCCCAGTTAAGACCACTTCACACCCAGTTAAGCCCAGTCTAGACCCAGTTTAGCCCAGTTCCACTTCAGACCCAGTCCAGACCCAGTTTAGCACAGTTCCTCTCAGTTAAGCCCAGTCCAGACCCAGTTTAGCCCAGTTCCACTTCAGACCCAGTCCAGACCCAGTTTAGCCCAGTTCCTCTCAGTTAAGCCTAGTCCAGGCCCAGTTTAGCCCAGTTCCTCCCAGTTAAGCCCAGTCTGGACCCAGTTCAACCTCATTTAGGCCAATTTAGACCAATTGATCCCAGTTCAATCCAGTCTAGCCCACTTCAGACCACTTCAACCCTCCCAGTCCCCTCCCAGTCCCTCCCAGTCACCTCTTGTGCTGGTCCAGCAGCTCCTTGTCCCCCACCAGCACCTTCAGCTCCTTCAGGTCCTGCAGGAAGGACTTGGGCAGGTCCCCATCCGCGGCCTCCGGCGCTGCCCCACCAGTAGGCACCAGTTGGAGACCAGTTTGGCTCCCAGTGCTCCCAGTTTGGCTCCCAGTGCTCCCAGTCTGGCTCCCAGTGCTCCCAGTTTGGCTCCCAGCCCTCCCAGTTTAGGTCACATTTGCTCCCAGCTCTCCCAATATGCTCCCAGTCCCCTCCCAGTGCTCCCAGTTCCCTCCCAGTCCTTTCCCAGTCCCTCCCAGCTCCCTCCCAGTGCTCCCAGTCCCCTCACTGTCCCCTCCTAGTGCTCCCAGTCCCCTCCCAGTGCTCCCAGTCCCTCCCAATCCCTTCCCAGTCCCCTCCCCAGTCCCCTCCCCCAGCTCCCTCCCAGTCCCCCCCTCCCAGTGCTCCCAGTCCCCTCCCAGTGCTCCCAGTTCCCTCCCAATCCCTTCCCAGTCCCCTCCCAGCTCCCTCCCAGTCCCCTCCCAGTGCCTCCCAGTTCCTTCCCAGCCCCCTCCCAGTGCTCCCTATTCCCTCCCAGTCCTTTCCCAGTGCCTCCCAGTGCTCCCAGCTGCCTCCCAGTTCCCTCCCAGTCCCCTCCTAGTGCTCCCAGTCCCCTCCCAGCTCCCACCCAGTTCCCTCCCAGTTCCCCTGCCAGTGCCTCCCAGTCCCTCCCAATCCCTTCCCAGTCCCCTCCCAGTGCTCCCAGCTGCCTCCCAGTCCCCTCCCAGCGCCTCCCAGTCCCCTCCCAGCGCCTCCCAGTCCCCTCCCAGCGCCTCCCAGTCCCCTCCCAGCGCCTCCCAGCGCCGTGGCCGCGCACCCAGCGCCCCCTGTGTCCAGTGCTCCATCATGTGCTGGGCGCAGGCAGCCAGGTCGGCGAAGCTGAGGAACTGCAGCCGGCGTTTGCCGGTCTCGAAGCGGCTGCTGGCGAAGAAGACGATGGCAGCGTAGTCCCTGCGCGGGCACAGCACCCAGGGGTGCCCCCCCGGGGTCAGGGGGACACACACCCAGCACTCACAGCACCCACAGCACCCAGGGGTGCCCCCCAGAGCCACCACAGAGCCTCCATGCCCATGGGTGCCACACAGCACCCACAGCACCCACGGGTGCCCCCCCAGGGCCACCAGAGCCTCTGAGCCTATGGGGACCACCCCATCCCCATGGGTGCCCCTATGGACTCCCTGTGACCATGGGTACCACCCAGCACCCACAGCACCCAGGGGTGCTGCCCAGAGCCACCACAGAATCCCTGTGCCCATGGGTGCCACCCACACCCATGGGTGCCCCTACAGAGTCCCTGTGCCCATGGACGCCACCCAGCACCCACAGCATCCAGGGCTGCCACCCAACACCCATGGGTACCCTTGCAGAGCCCCTGTGCCCATGGGTGCCAATTGGCACCCACAGCACCCATAGGTGCCCCTATAGAGTCCCTGTGCCCATAGGTGCCACCCAGCACACACAGCATCCATGGGTGCCACTACAGGGCCTCACAGCCTATGGGTTCCACCCAGCACCTGCAGCACCCATGGGTGCCACCCAACACCCACAGCACCCAGGGGTGCCCCCTAGAGCCACCACAGAGTCCCTGGGCCCATGGATGCCACCTGGGACCCACAGCACCCAGGGGTGCCCCCCAGGGTCAGTGGGGGACACCCAGCACTCACAGCACCCACAGCACCCAGGGGTGCCCCTCGGGGTCAGGGGGACACACACCCAGCACTCACAGCACCCACAGCACCCAGGGGTGCCCCTCGGGGTCAGGGGGACACACACCCAGCACTCACAGCACCCACAGCACCCAGGGGTGCATCCACAGAGTCCCTGTGCCCATGGGTGCCTTCCAGCACCCACAGCGCCCAAGGTGCCACCCAACACCCATGGTTGCACCTACAAAGTCCCTGTGCCCATGGGTGCCACCCAACACCCATGGGTCCCCCTATGGAGCCCTTGTGCCCATGGATGCCTCTGCAGAGTCCCTGTGCCCATGGGTGCCACCCAGCACCCACAGCACCCAGGGGTGCCCCCCGGGGTCAGGGGACACCCAGCACCCACAGCAACATGGGTGCCGCCCAGAGCCACCACAGAGGCCCTGCACCTCTGGGTGCCACCTAACACCCATGGGTGCCCCTACGGAGTCCCTGTGCCCATGGATGCCACCCAGCACCTGCAGCACCCAGGGGTGCTACCCAGAGCCACCACAGAGCCTCCGTGCCCATGGGTACTACCCAGCACCCACAGCAACCAGGGGTGACCCCCTGGGTCGCAGGGGGGACACCCAGCACCAACAGCACCCAGGGGTGCCCCCAGTGCTACCACAGAGCCCCTGTGCCCATGGGTGCCATCCAACACCCATGGGTGCCCTTATGGACTCCCTGTGCCCATGGGTGCCCCTGCAGAACCCCTGCGCCCATGGGTGTCAATTGGCACCCACAGCACCCATAGGTGCCCCTACAGAGTCCCTGTGCCCAGGGGTGCCACCCAGCACTGACAGCACCCAGGGGTGCCCCTGGAGCCACCCCAGAGCTCCTGTGCCCATGGGTGCCACCCAACACCCCTGGGTGCCCCTGCAGAGTCCCTGTGCCCATGGGTGTCTCCAGTGCCACCACAGAGTCCCTGTGCCCATGGGTGCCCCCCAACACCCATGGGTGCCCCTATGGACTCCCTGTGCCCATGGGTGCCACCCAGCACCCACAGCACCCAGGGGTTTCTGGGGCAGGAACCCTTCCCACTGCTTCCAGTCCCTCCCAGTCCCCTCCCAGCCCCTCCCAATCCCCTCCCAGTCCCCTCCCAGCCCCTCCCAATCCCCTCCCAGTCCCTCCCAGCCCCTCCCATTCCCTCCCAATCCCCTCCCAGCCCCTCCCAGTCCCCTCCCAGCCCCTCCCAATCCCCTCCCAGCCCCTCCCAACCCCCTCCCAGCCCCTCCCAGTGCTCACCGGGCCAGGGGTGGGGGCAGGAGGAAGAGCTGCTGGATGTTGTCAGCCAGAGGCCCCCTGAGCTCCTCCACTGCCTTGAAGACCCTCTTGAAGTTATCAAACTGGGGGGGGGGGGGGACAGGACAGTTTGGGGAGGGGTCCCCAGTGAGAGGAGGAGTCCCCAGTTTGGGGAGGGGGTCCCCGGTGAGGGCAGGGGGTCCCCAGTTTGGGGAGGGGGTCCCCAGTGAGGGCAGGGGGTCCCCAGTTTGGGGAGGGGGTCCCCGGTGAGGGCAGGGGGTCCCCAGTTTGGGGAGGGGGTCCCCAGATTGGGGAGGGGGCTCCCAGTTTGGAGAGGGGTCCCCACGAGCCCCCACTCCCCCCTCCCCCCACTGCTCCACCTCAGGTCCAGGCTGGGTCCTGCTCTGCCCCTCTCAGACCCCTCCCAGTTAAGACCACTTCAGACCCAGTTTAGCCCAGTCCAGGCCCAGTTTTGCCCAGTTCCTCCCAGTTAAGCCCAGGCCAGGCCCAGTTAAGCCCACTGCAGACCCAGTTCAGCTCAGTTCCTCCCAGTTAAGACCACTTCAGACCCAGTTTAGCCCAGTTCAGACCCTGTTTAGCCCAGTTCCTCCCAGTTAAGCCCAGGCCAGGCCCAGTTAAGCCCACTTCAGGCCCAGTTTAGACCAGTTCCTCCCAGTTAAGCCCAGGCCAGGCCCAGTTAAGCCCACTTCAGACTTAGTTTAGCCCAGTTCCTCCCAGTTAAGCCCAGGCCAGGCCCAGTTAAGCCCACTTCAGGCCCAGTTTAGACCAGTTTCTCCCAGTTAAGCCCAGGCCAGGCCCAGTTAAGCCCACTTCAGACCCAGTTTAGCCTAGTTCCTCCCAGTTAAGCCCAGTCCCTCCCAGTTAAGACCACTTCAGACCCAGTTTAGCCCAGTTCAGACCCTGTTTAGCCCAGTTCCTCCCAGTTAAGCCCAGGCCAGGCCCAGTTAAGCCCACTTCAGGCCCAGTTTAGTTCAGTTCCTCCCAGTTAAGCCCAGTTCAGCCCAGTCTGGACCCAGTTCAACCTCATTTAGGCCAATTTAGACCAGTTCAGCCCAGCTCAATCCAGTCCAGCACACTTCAGACTGCTTCAACCCTCCCAGTCCCCTCCCAGTCCCCTCCCAGGCCCCTCCCAGCCCCTCCCAGGCCCCTCCCAGCCCCTCCCAGCCCCTCCCAGCCCCCCCAGCCCCCCCAGGGCCTGACCTGCCTGCGGCAGCTGCGGATGGTGACTCCTGTCCTGGCGCTGACCTCATCCAGCTCCTTCTTGGTGCCCTTGGAGAGCTTCCTGCCCAGCAGCTCCCTGGCCAGGCCTGGGTCGAAGGCATAGTACCTGGGGGACCCCAGGCGCCGGTTCAGACCGGTTCAGACCGGTTCAGAGCAGCAGAAACCAGTTCAGAACAGCTCCCTTCCCGCTGGGCCTCTCCCAGCCCTTCCCAACCCTTCCCAGTCCCCTCCCAGTCCCCTCCAACCCTTCCCAGTCCCTCCCAGTTCCCATCCAATCCCTTCCCAATCCCTTCCCAGTCCCTTCCCATTCCTTTCCAGTCCCCTCCCAGCCCCCTCCCAGTCCCCTCCAACCCTTCCCAGTCCCTCCCAATCCCCTCCCAATCCTTCCCATTTCCCTCCCAGTCCCTTCCCAGTCCCCACCCAGTCCCTCCCAATCTCTTCTCAGTACCTCTCAACCCCTTCCAACCCCTCCCAGTCCCTCCAGTCCCCTCCCAGTTCCCATCCAATCCCTTCCCAACCCCTCCCAGTCCCTTCCCATTCCTTTCCAGTCCCTCCCAGTCCCCTCCCAGTCCCTCCCAATCCCCTCCAGTCCCCTCTCAGTCTCTCCCTAGTGCCTCCCAGTTCCCTCCCAGTCTTCTTCTTCTCTTCTTCTTCTCCTCTCTCTTCAGTCTTCTTCTCTTCCCAATCCCTTCCCATTCCCCTTCCAACCCCTCCCATTCCCTCCCAGTCTCTTCCCAATCCCCTCCCAGTCCATCCCAGTCCCCGCCCAACCCCTCCCAGTCCCTTTCCAGTCCTTCCCAATCCCTCGCAGTCCCTCCCAATCCCCTCCCAATCCCCTCCCATCCCCTCCCATTCCCTCCCAGTCCCTTCCTAGTCCCTTCCCTGTCCCATCCAGTCCCCTCCCAGCCCCTCCCAGTCCCTGCCCATTCCTTTCCAGTCCCTCCCAACCCCTCCCAGCCCCTCCCAGTCCCTCCCCAGTCCCTTCCCTGTCCCATCCAGTCCCCTCCCAGCCCCCTCCCAGTCCCTCCCATTCCCCTCCCAGCCCTTTTCAGTCCCTCCCAGTCCATCCCAGTCCCTTTCCAGTCCTTCCCAACCCCTCCCAGCCCCCTCCCAGTCCCTCCCAACCCCTCCCAGTCCCCTCCCATTCCCTTCCAACCCCTCCCAGTCCCCTCTCTTTCCTTTCCAGTCCTTCCCAATCCCCTCCCAGTCCCTCCCAGTCCCCTCCCAGTCCCTCCCAACCCCTCCCAGTCCTTCCCAATCCCCTCCCAATCCCCTCCCAGTCCCCTCCCATTCCCTTCCAACCCCTCCCAGTCCCCTCTCTTTCCTTTCCAGTCCTTCCCAACCCCTCCCAGTCCCCTCCCAGTCCCTCCCAGTCCCCTCCCAGTCCCTCCCAACCCCTCCCAGTCCTTCCCAATCCCCTCCCAATCCCCTCCCAGTCCCCTCCCATTCCCTTCCAACCCCTCCCAGTCCCCTCTTTCCTTTCCAGTCCTTCCCAATCCCCTCCCAGTCCCCTCCCAGTCCCTCCCAGTCCCCTCCCATTCCCTCCCAATCCCCTCCCAGTCCCCTCCCATTCCCTTCCAACCCCTCCCAGTCCCCTCCCATTCCCTTCCAACCCCTCCCAGTCCCCTCTCTTTCCTTTCCAGTCCCTCCCAACCCCTCCCAGTCCTCTCCCATTCTCTTCCCAATCCCCTCCCAGCCCCTCCCAGCCCCCCCCAGTCACCTCTGGACCAGCATGGCCTGCCTGGAGGGGGGGATCTGGAAGAGGAGCTGCTGGAGCAGGCGGGGGGGGGCGTGGAGCAGCCGCTCCAGCATCTGGAAGGTCCGGAAGTGGTCTCTGGTGTCCGACTGCAGCACCCCCAGGGAGGTGCCCGAGCGCTCCAGCACCCCCCCCCGCAGCCGCCGCGCCACCGCCTCCGCCACTGGGGGGCGACAGAGAGCAGCAGCGGCCTCAGCGCCGGCAGGCAGGGAGGGAGGGCAGCAGGAGGCCATGGGGAGGGGGGCAGGGAGGGAGGGAGGGCAGCAGGAGGCCATGGGGAGGGGGGCAGGGAGGGAGGGAGGGCAGCAGGAGGCCATGGGGAGGGGGGCAGGGAGGGAGGGAGGGCATCAGGAGGCCATGGGGAGGGGGGCAGGCAGGGAGGGAGGACAGCAGGAGGCCATAGGAGAGGGACAGGAAGGGTTGAGGACATCATGGGAGGGAGACAGGCAGGGATGGAGGCCACCAGGAGGCCACCAGGAGGCCATGGAAAAGGGACAGGGAGGGTTGGGGACATCATGGGAGGGGGACATGGAGGGATGGAGGCCACCAGGGGGCCAGCAGGAGGCCATGGGAGGGAGACAGGGAGGGACAGAGGCCACCAGGAGGCCACCAAGAAGCCACCAAGAGGCCATTGGAGGGGGACAGGGAGGGATGGAGGCCACCTGGAGGCCATGGAGACATCATGGGAAGGGGATAGGGATAGGTGGAGGCCACCAGGAGGCCACCAGGAGGCCAGGGGAGAGGGACAGGGAGGGATGGAGGCCATGGAGCTGCCCCCAGGCCGTCCCTGCCCCACCTGAGTGTCCATCCAGCCAGAGCTGATAAACCTCCTCATCGATCAGGGTGGTGTTGCCCACGAAGATGTCCAGCTCGCTGCTCATGGCTGGGCCCCTGAGCAGCACAGACCAGCTCAGACCAGCTCAGACCAGCTCAGACCAGCTCAGACCAGTTCCAGACCAGTTTGGGGCCCCCTCCCCCCTCCAGCAGGGTCTCAGCCCCCAGCCCTGCAAGGCCTGGAGGGGCTGAGGGCTGAACTGGGAGGGACTGGGAGGGACTGGGAGGTCAAACTGGGAGCCCCAGACCCCAAACTGGGAGCCCCAGACCCCAAACTGGGAGCTCCTGACCCCAAACTGGGAGCCCCTGACCCCAAACTGGGAGCCCCAGACCCCAAACTGGGAGCTCCTGACCCCAAACTGGGAGCCCCTGACCCCAAACTGGGAGCCCCAGACCCCAAACTGGGAGCCCCAGACCCAAACTGGGAGCTCCTGACCCCAAACTGGGAGCCCCAGACCCCAAACTGGGAGCCCCAGACCCAAACTGGGAGCTCCTGACCCCAAACTGGGAGCCCCAGACCCCAAACTGGGAGCTCCTGACCCCAAACTGGGAGCTCCTGACCCCAAACTGGGAATCCCAGACCCCAAACTGGGAGCTCCAGACCCAAACTGGGAGCCCCAGACCCAAACTGGGAGCTCCTGACCCCAAACTGGGAGCTCCAGACCCAAACTGGGAGCTCCTGACCCCAAACTGGGAATCCCAGACCCCAAACTGGGAGCTCCAGACCCAAACTGGGAGCCCCAGACCCAAACTGGGAGCTCCTGACCCCAAACTGGGAGCCCCAGACCCAAACTGGGAGCCCCAGACCCCAAACTGGGAGCTCCAGACCCAAACTGGGAGCTCCTGACCCCAAACTGGGAACTCCTGACCCCAAACTGGGAGCTCCAGACCCAAACTGGGAGCTCCTGACCCCAAACTGGGAGCTCCTGACCCCAAACTGGGAGCCCCAGACCCCAAACTGGGAGCTCCAGACCCAAACTGGGAGCTCCTGACCTCAAACTGGGAGCTCCTGACCCCAAACTGGGAGCCCCAGACCCAAACTGGGAGCTCCTGACCCCAAACTGGGAGCCCCAGACCCAAACTGGGAGCTCCAGACCCAAACTGGGAGCCCCAGACCCAAACTGGGAGCTCCTGACCCCAAACTGGGAACTCCTGACCCCAAACTGGGAACTCCTGACCCCAAACTGGGAGCTCCAGACCCAAACTGGGAGCTCCTGACCCCAAACTGGGAGCCCCAGACCCAAACTGGGAGCCCCAGACCCAAACTGGGAGCCCCAGACCCAAACTGGGAGCCCCTGACCCCAAACTGGGAGCCCCAGACCCCAAACTGGGAGCTCCTGACCCCAAACTGGGAGCTCCTGACCCCAAACTGGGAGCTCCTGACCCCAAACTGGGAGCCCCAGACCCAAACTGGGAGCTCCTGACCCCAAACTGGGAGCTCCTGACCCCAAACTGGGAGCCCCAGACCCCAAACTGGGAGCTCCTGACCCCAAACTGGGAGCCCCAGACCCAAACTGGGAGCCCCAGACCCAAACTGGGAGCTCCTGACCCCAAACTGGGAGCTCCTGACCCCAAACTGGGAGCCCCAGACCCCAAACTGGGAGCCCCAGACCCCAAACTGGGAGTCCCTGACCCCAAACTGGGAGCCCCAGACCCCAAACTGGGAGCCCCAGACCCAAACTGGGAGCCCCAGACCCAAACTGGGAGCTCCTGACCCCAAACTGGGAGCTCCTGACCCCAAACTGGGAGCCCCAGACCCCAAACTGGGAGCCCCAGACCCCAAACTGGAGAGACCCCCTGGGACCCTGACCCCAAACTGGGAGCCCCAGACCCAAACTGGGAGCCCCAGACCCCAAACTGGGAGCCCCAGACCCCAAACTGGGAGCCCCAGACCCAAACTGGGAGCTCCTGACCCCAAACTGGGAGCCCCTGACCCCAAACTGGGAGCCCCAGACCCCAAACTGGGAGCCCCAGACCCAAACTGGGAGCCCCAGACCCCAAACTGGGAGCTCCAGACCCAAACTGGGAGCTCCAGACCCCAAACTGGGAGCCCCAGACCCCAAACTGGGAGCTCCAGACCCAAACTGGGAGCCCCAGACCCCAAACTGGGAGCTCCTGACCCCAAACTGGGAGCCCCAGACCCAAACTGGGAGCTCCTGACCCCAAACTGGGAGCCCCAGACCCAAACTGGGAGCTCCTGACCCCAAACTGGGAGCCCCTGACCCCAAACTGGGAGCTCCTGACCCCAAACTGGGAGCCCCAGACCCAAACTGGGAGCTCCTGACCCCAAACTGGGAGCCCCAGACCCCAAACTGGGAGCCCCAGACCCCAAACTGGGAGCTCCTGACCCCAAACTGGGAGCCCCAGACCCAAACTGGGAGCTCCTGACCCCAAACTGGGAGCCCCAGACCCCAAACTGGGAGCTCCTGACCCCAAACTGGGAGCTCCTGACCCCAAACTGGGAGCCCCAGACCCCAAACTGGGAGCCCCTGACCCCAAACTGGGAGCCCCAGACCCCAAACTGGGAGCTCCAGACCCCAAACTGGGAGCCCCAGACCCCAAACTGGGAGCCCCAGACCCAAACTGGGAGCTCCTGACCCCAAACTGGGAGCTCCAGACCCAAACTGGGAGCCCCAGACCCAAACTGGGAGCTCCTGACCCCAAACTGGGAGCTCCAGACCCCAAACTGGGAGCTCCAGACCCCAAACTGGGAGCCCCTGACCCCAAACTGGGAGCTCCTGACCCCAAACTGGGAGCTCCTGACCCCAAACTGGGAGCCCTGACCCCAAACTGGGAGCCCCAGACCCAAACTGGGGCTCCTGACCCCAAACTGGGAGCTCCTGACCCCTGACCCCAAACTGGGAGCTCCTGACCCCAAACTGGGGCCCCAGACCCAAACTGGGAGCCCTGACCCAAACTGGGAGCTCCTGACCCCAAACTGGGAGCTCCAGACCCCAAACTGGGAGCCCCAGACCCAAACTGGGAGCCCCTGACCCCAAACTGGGAGCCCCAGACCCAAACTGGGAGCCCCAGACCCCAAACTGGGAGCCCCAGACCCCAAACTGGGAGCCCAAACAGAGCTCCTGACCCCAAACTGGGAGCCCCAGACCCAAACTGGGAGCTCCTGACCCCAAACTGGGAGCCCCAGACCCCAAACTGGGAGCTCCTGACCCCAAACTGGGAGCCCCAGACCCCAAACTGGGAGCTCCAGACCCAAACTGGGAGCCCCTGACCCCAAACTGGGAGCCCCAGACCCAAACTGGGAGCTCCTGACCCCAAACTGGGAGCTCCTGACCCCAAACTGGGAGCCCCAGACCCAAACTGGGAGCTCCTGACCCCAAACTGGGAGCTCCTGACCCCAAACTGGGAGCTCCTGACCCCAAACTGGGAGCCCCAGACCCAAACTGGGAGCTCCTGACCCCCTGAGCCCCCCCAAACTGGGAGCTCCTGACCCCAAACTGGGAGCTCCTGACCCCAAACTGGGAGCCCCAGACCCAAACTGGGAGCTCCTGACCCCAAACTGGGAGCCCCAGACCCAAACTGGGAGCTCCTGACCCCAAACTGGGAGCCCCAGACCCCAAACTGGGAGCCCCAGACCCCAAACTGGGAGCTCCTGACCCCAAACTGGGAGCCCCAGACCCAAACTGGGAGCTCCTGACCCAAACTGGGAGCCCCAGACCCAAACTGGGAGCCCCAGACCCAAACTGGGAGCCCCAGACCCCAAACTGGGAGCTCCAGACCCCAAACTGGGAGCTCCAGACCCAAACTGGGAGCCCCAGACCCAAACTGGGAGCCCCAGACCCAAACTGGGAGCTCCAGACCCAAACTGGGAGCCCCAGACCCCAAACTGGGAGCCCCAGACCCAAACTGGGAGCCCCTGACCCCAAACTGGGAGCCCCAGACCCAAACTGGGAGCTCCTGACCCCAAACTGGGAGCCCCAGACCCCAAACTGGGAGCCCCAGACCCAAACTGGGAGCTCCTGACCCCAAACTGGGAGCCCTGGGAGCCCCCCAAACTGGGAGCTCCTGACCCCAAACTGGGAGCCCCAGACCCCAAACTGGGAGCCCCAGACCCAAACTGGGAGCTCCTGACCCCAAACTGGGAGCCCCAGACCCAAACTGGGAGCTCCAGACCCAAACTGGGAGCTCCTGACCCCAAACTGGGAGCCCCAGACCCCAAACTGGGAGCCCCAGACCCCAAACTGGGAGCTCCTGACCCCAAACTGGGAGCCCCAGACCCCAAACTGGGAGCTCCTGACCCCAAACCGGGACCCCCTGCCCCACCCTGGGCCCCTCCGCCCCCTCCCCAACCCCTCCTGGGACCCCCGCCCCCCCCTCCGCGCGGCGCCGCCCCCTGGGCACTGACCGGAGCCGGCCCCGGGCGCGGCGCCTCCGGGTCGCTCCCTGCTGACGTCACCCGGCGCGGCGCTGATGATGTCACTCCTGGGGGCGGGGCCTCGCCCGGCCGTAGGCTCCCGGCGGCTCCTAGGCCCCGCCCACCGCCTGCCTCCCTCCCTCCCAGCTCCGCCCCCTCCCAGCTCCGCCCCCTCCCAGCTCCGCCTCCCAGCTCCGCCCCCTCCCAGCTCCGCCCCCTCCCAGCTCCGCCCCCTCCCCTCCCAGCCCCAACTGAGGCTGCGGGGGTGGGGGGGGGAGGTAAAAGGGCACCCAAGGGGCCCAGGGCAGCCTGGCACGGTGCCAGCTGAGGTGCCAAGGGGGCGCCACCCCCCCTCCCAGCCCCCCCAGCCCCATGTGGAACCCCCAGACCCATTTGGAGCCTCCCCAGACCCAAATGAAGCCAACCCCGGGGGGGGGCTCCAGGCTCTGCCTGTGGCTATGGGCAGGGAGCAGGCTGGGGAGGCGGTACCAGGCTGGCACAGCTGGCACAGGGGGGCACCACCCTCACTCCCAGCCACCACCAGCCCCATTTGGAACCCCCCAGACCCATTGGGAGCCCCCCAGACCCATTTGGAGCCCCCCCAGACCCAAATGAAGCCAACCCCGGGGGGGGGCTCCAGGCTCTGCCTGTGGCTATGGGCAGGGAGCAGGCTGGGGGAGGCGGTGCCAGGCTGGCACAGCTGGCACAGGGGGGCACCACCCTCACTCCCAGCCACCCCCAGCCCCATTTGGACCCCCCCAGCCCCATTTAGAACCCCCAGACCCATTTGGAGCGCCCCCAGACCCAAATGAAGCCAACCCCGGGGGGGGGCTCCAGGCTCTGCCTATGGCTGGGGGGCAGGGAGGAGGCTGGGGGGGTGGTGCCAGGCTGGCACAGCTGGCACAGGGCTCGCTTGGAGAGGGTGGCACTGACCCCAGACCCCCCCTCAGCCCCATTTGGAACCCCCCAGACCCATTTCCAGCCCCCCAGACCCAAATGAAGCCAACCCCGGGGGGGGGCTCCAGGCTCTGCTTGTGGCTGGGGGGCAGGGAGCAGGCTGGGGGGGCGGTGCCAGGCTGGCACAGCTGGCACAGGGCTCCCTTGGAGAGGGTGGCACTGACCCCAGCCCCCCCCCCCAGCCCCATTTCCAGCCCCCCCAGCCCCAACTGAGGCTTCAGAGGGGGGGGGAGGGGACACAAGAGGGCACCCAAGGGGCCCAGGGCAGCCTGGCACGGTGCCCCCTGAGGTACCAGGGGGGCACCACCCCCCCTCCCACCCCCACTCCCAGCTCCCCCAGCCCCAAATGAAGCTGAACCCGAGGTGGGGGGGGTTGAGGTTTTTATTGGGGGGGGGGGTCAGGAGCAGGCTGGGGGGGGCAGGGGGGGTGGGGAGGTGCCAGTGCCAGGCTGGGCAGAGGCTGGCACTGCAGCTCACTTGTAGAGGATGTCGTAGTGGCCAGGCCTGTAGAGGAGGCAGACCCGGGGCTGGGAGCCCTCAGGGAAGATGTGGGGGTGGGTGGCCCCCCCGGGCCCCCCCCTGTCCATGTACTCCACCAGCACAGGCACCTGCAGGGCCCGGGCCAGGGCGATGACGTGGATGTGGTCGCTCTCCTTGCACATCGGCTCCACCTCCTGCCGGCGCCAGGGGGCGGCAGAGAGGCACCTCAGGGGGCTGGGGGGGGCCGGGGGGGGCGGCAGAGGGGGCTGGGGGGGGCTGGAGGGGCATTAAAGGGCACTGGGAGGGGTTGGAGGGGGCTGGGGGCACTGGGAGGGCAGCAGAGGGGGCTGGGGAGGGCTGGAGTGGCATAAAGGGGCACTGGGAGGGCACCAGAGGGCCCTGGGGGGGCAGCAGAGGGGGCTGGGGGGCACTGGGAGGGGCATTAAAGGGCACTGGGAGGGCACCAGAGAGGGCTGGAGTGGCATTAAAGGGCACTGGGAGGGCAGCAGAGGGGCTGCAGGGCACTGAGGGGCACGGGAGGGGCATTAAAGGGCACTGGGAGGGCACAAGTGGGCATCAAAGGGGGCTGAAAGGCACTGGGAGGGCAGCAGAGGGGGCTGGGGGGCGCTGGAGGGGCACTAGAGGGCACTGGGAGGGCACAAGTGGGCATCAAAGGGAGGTGGAGGGCACCGGGAGGGCAGCAGAGGGGACTGGAGTGGCATAAAGGGGCACTGGGAGGGGGCTGAAAGGGCACTGGGAGGGCACAAGTGGGCATGAAAGGGGACTGGAGGAGCACTGGGGGGCACTGGGAGGGCAGCAGAGGGGGCTGGGGTGGCATAAAGGGGCACTGGGAGGGCACAAGTGGGCATCAAAGGGAGGTGGAGGGCACCGGGAGGGCAGCAGAGGGGACTGGAGTGGTATAAAGGGGCACTGGGAGGGCACAAGTAGGCATCAAAGGGGACTGGAGGAGCACTGGGGGGCACTGGGAGGGCAGCAGAGGGGGCTGGGGTGGCATAAAGGGGCACTGGGAGGGCACTGGGAGGGCACAAGCAGGCATCAGAGGGGACTGGCGGGCACTGGGGGGCACTGGAGTGGCACAAAAGGACACTGGGAGGGGGCTGGAGGGCATTGGGAGGGCACCAGAGGGGGGCACTGGGAGGGCAGCAGAGGGGGCTGGGGGGCAGTGGGGGGCACTGGGAGGGCACCAGAGGGGGCTGGGGGGCACTGGGGGGGGGTGAGGCTCACGGGGGGCACAGGAGGGGCACTGGGGGGAGGGCACCAGGGCTGCTTCCCACACTCCTTGGCTGCCCTCTGCCTGCCTCCCACCCCCCCTAGTGCCCCTTGGGTGCCCTCTGGGTGCCCACTGGGTACCTCCTGGTTACCCCTATGCCCTGGGGGTGCCCCCCTGGGTGCCCCCCTGCTGGCACAACCCTTTGCTGCTGCCTCCCATGCCCCCTGGCTGCCCCCTGGGTGCCCCTTGGCTGCCTCCCCCTCCCCGTTGTGCCCCTTTGGTGCCCCTTGGGTGCCCCTTAGCTGCCCTGGGGGTGCCCTGGGGTGCCCTGGGGTGCCTTCTGGCTGCCCACTGCCTGGCACCACCCTTTGACTCCTTGGGTGCCCTCCTGGCACTGCCCTCAGAAGCCTTCCACAGCCCCTGGGTGCCCCTTGGGTGCCCCTTGGCTGCCTCCCCCTCCCCATCGCACCCCTTTGGTGCCCCTTGGGTGCCCTCTGGGTGCCCACTGGGTACCTCCTGGCCACCCCCATGCCCTGGGGGTGCCCACCTGGGTGCCCCCCTGCTGGCACAACCCTTTGCTGCTGCCTCCCATGCCCCCTGGCTGCCCCCTGGCTGCCCCTCGGCTGCCCCTCGGCTGCCTCCCCCTCCCCATCGCCCTCCCTGGGTTGCCTGGCGGTGCCCCGGGGGTGCCCCTGGGGGTGCCCAGGGGGGTGCCCACCTGCTGGCAGAACTCCTTGACGCTCCTGGTGCCCTCCAGGAAGCTCTGGAAGAAGCGGTGGTGGCGCTGGAGGCAGCCAGAGGTCAGCAGGCGCAGGTAGACCACCAGGTAGTCGGAGGTGCCCGGCTCGTTGAAGGCTGCCAGCAGCTCGGGCAGTGCCAGCCCCTGCTCCACCCGCTCCAGCAGCTCCATCAGCTGGCACAGAGGGCACAGATGGGCACAGGCTGGCACCCAGAGCACACAGAGTGGCACAGGGGGCACAGCAATGGGCACAGAGTCACACCCAGAGCCCACAGGCTGGCACAGGGGGCACAGAGATGGGCACAGGGGGTACAGAGATGGGCACAGGGGGCACAGAGACTGGCACAGGGGGTACAGAGATGGGCACAGGGGGCACAGAGATGGGCACAGGGGGTACAGAGATGGGCACAGGGGGCACAGGGGGCACAGAGACTGGCACAGGGGGCACAGAGATGGGCACAGGGGGTACAGAGATGGGCACAGGGGGCACAGGGGGCACAGAGACTGGCACAGGGGGCACAGAGACTGGCACAGGGGGCACAGAGATGGGCACAGGGGGCACAGGGGGCACAGAGACTGGCACAGGGGGCACAGAGACTGGCACAGGGGGCACAGAGACGGGCACAGGGGGCACAGAGATGGGCACAGGGGGCACAGAGACTGGCACAGGGGGTACAGAGATGGGCACAGGGAGCACAGGGGCACAGAGACTGGTACAGGGAGCACAGAGACTGGCACAGGGGACACAGAGACTGGCACAGACAGGCACAGAGGGCACATAGACTGGCACAGGGAACACAGAGGAGCACACAGATGGCACAGAGTGGCACAGGGGGCACAGCAATGGGCACAGCCCCTGCTCCACCCGCTCCAGCAGCTCCATCAGCTGGCACAGGGGGCACACAGATGGCACAGAGTGGCACAGGAAGTACACTAGATGGGCACAGGCTGGCACAGGAAGCACACTAGATAGGCACAGGCTGGCACAAGGGGCACAGAAGATGGCACAGGCTGGCACCCAGAGCCCACAGCCCCTGCTCCACCCGCTCCAGCAGCTCCAGCAGCTGGCACACAGCTGGGCACAGAGTGGCACAGGAAGCACACTAGATAGGCACAGGGGGCACAGAAATGCACACAGCTGGGCACAGGGGGGGCAGAGGGGAGGCAGAGGGGGGACTGGCCGTGCCAGGCCGTGCCAGGCTGTGCCATGCTGTGCCAGGCCGTGCCAGGCTGTACCAGGCTGTACCAGGCTGTACCAGGCTGTGCCAGGCCGTGCCAGGCCGTGCCATGCTGTACCAGGCTGTGCCATGCTGTACCAGGCCGTGCCAGGCCGTGCCAGGCCGTGCCATGCTGTGCCATGCTGTACCAGGTCATGCCAGGCCGTGCCAGGCTGTACCAGGCTGTGCCATGCTGTACCAGACTGTACCAGGCTGTGCCATTCTGTACCAGGCCGTGCCAGGCAGTGCCAGGCCATACCAGGCTGTGCCATGCTGTACCAGACTGTACCAGGCTGTACCATTCTGTACCAGGCTGTGCCAGGCCGTGCCAGGCCGTGCCAGGCTGTACCAGACTGTACCAGGCTGTGCCATGCTGTACCAGGCTGTGCCAGGCGGTGCCAGGCCGTGCCAGGCTGTACCAGACTGTACCAGGCTGTGCCATGCTGCACCAGGCCGTGCCATGCTGTGCCAGGCTGTGCCATGCTGCACCAGGCCGTGCCATGCTGCACCAGGCTGTGCCATGCTGTACCAGGCCGTGCCATGCTGTACCAGGCTGTGCCAGGCCGTGCCAGGCTGTGCCATGCTGTGCCATGCTGTACCAGGCCGTGCCAGGCCGTGCCAGGCTGTACCAGACTGTACCAGGCTGTGCCATGCTGTACCAGGCTGTGCCAGGCGGTGCCAGGCCGTGCCAGGCTGTACCAGACTGTACCAGGCTGTGCCATGCTGCACCAGGCCATGCCATGCTGTGCCAGGCTGTGCCATGCTGCACCAGGCCGTGCCATGCTGCACCAGGCCGTGCCATGCTGTACCAGGCCGTGCCATGCTGTACCAGGCTGTGCCAGGCCGTGCCAGGCTGTGCCATGCTGTGCCATGCTGTACCAGGCCGTGCCAGGCCGTGCCAGGCTGTACCAGACTGTACCAGGCTGTGCCATGCTGTACCAGGCCGTGCCATGCTGTACCAGGCTGTGCCATGCTGTACCAGGCCGTGCCATGCTGTGCCAGGCTGTGCCAGGCCGTGCCAGGCCGTGCCATGCTGTACCAGGCTGTGCCATGCTGTACCAGGCCGTGCCATGCTGTACCAGGCTGTGCCAGGCCGTGCCAGGCCGTGCCATGCTGTACCAGGCTGTGCCATGCTGCACCAGGCCGTGCCATGCTGTACCAGGCTGTGCCAGGCCGTGCCAGGCCGTGCCAGGCCCTCACCGTGTTGTGGAAGTCCTCGATGGTGAACTCGGTGAAGCCCTGAGCCACCAACTCCTCCTTGCTGCGGGCTGAGACCTCCTTGAACCTGGGGGGAGACCACCAGGGGGTCCCCAGGCCGGCCTGGGGGGGGGCCCCAGCACGCTGGGGGGCACAGAGGGCGGGGGAGGGGGCCCAGGGGGTCTGGGGGCACAGGAGGGGCAGAGAGGGCCCCAAGGGGTCTCAGGGCATCACTAAGGGGCTGGGGAGGGGGCCCAGGGGGTTTGGGGGGCACAGAGGGGTCTGGGGGCACAGAGGAGACCCAAGGGGTCTCAGGGGTCCCTAAGAGGATGGGGAGGGGGCACAAAGGGATCTGGGGGCACAAAGGGGTCTGGGGGTGGGGCAGAGGAGGGGCAGAGGGAGACCCAAGAGGTCTCAGGGGGTCCCTAGGGGGCGGGGGAGGGGTCCCAGGGGGGTTTGGGGGGGCACAGAGGGGTCTGGGAGAGCACAGAGGGGTCTGGGGGGGGGCAGAGGAGGGGCAGAGGGAGACCCAAGAGGTCTCAGGGGGTCCCTGGGGGAGGGTGGGATTTGGGGGCTCAGGGGGCGCTGAGGGGGTGGTGGGTGGAATCTGGGGGGGCTCAGGGGCACTGGGTGGGGTGGGTGGGATTTGGGGGGGCCGGGGGGGTCACCGCTGCAGCTCCTGGGTGTCCTCCAGCAGTGCCTCCAGGTGAGCGAAGCCAAAGGCTCTGTAGAAGCAGTTCCCGTCCGGCCGAGTCTTGCGGATGTGAGAGTACTTCTGCAGCAGGGCCTGCGGGCACCAGGGGGCGCCACTGACCACCACTGACCACCACGGACCACCAGCAACCACCACTGACCACCAGCAACCACCACTGCCCACCACTGCCCACCACGGACCACCACAGACCACCACTGCCCACCACGGACCACCACTGACCATCAGTGGCCATCACTGGCCACCATCAGCCACCACTGACCACCACTGCCCACCACGGACCACCACTGACCATCAGTGGCCATCACTGGCCACCATCAGCCACCACTGACCACCACTGACCACCACTGCCCACCACTGACCATCAGTGGCCATCACTGGCCACCATCAGCCACCACTGACCACCACTGCCCACCACTGCCCACCACTGACCATCAGTGGCCATCACTGGCCACCATCAGCCACCACTGACCACCACTGCCCACCACTGACCATCAGTAGCCATCACTGGCCACCATCAGCCACCACTGACCACCACTGACCACCACTGACCGCCACTGGCCACCATGGACCACTACTGACCACCACTGACCCCCAATGGCCACCACAGACCACCAGCGGCCACCACAGACCACCACTGACCACCACTGACCACCATGGACCACTACTGACCACCACTGACCCCCAATGGCCACCACAGACCACCACTGACCACCACTGACCCCCAATGGCCACCACAGACCACCAGCGGCCACCACAGACCACCACTGACCACCACTGGCCACCACTGACCGCCACTGGCCACCATGGACCACCAGCGGCCACCACAGACCACCACTGACCACCATGGACCACCACTGACCATCAGTGGCCATCACTGGCCACCATCAGCCACCACTGACCACCACTGACCACCACTGACCGCCACTGGCCACCATGGACCACTACTGACCACCACTGACCCCCAATGGCCACCATGGACCACCAGCGGCCACCACAGACCACCACTGACCACCATGGACCACTACTGACCACCACTGACCCCCAATGGCCACCACAGACCACCAGCGGCCACCACTGGCCACCACTGACCATCAGCGGCCACCACTGGCCACCACTGACCACCAGTGGCCACCACAGACCACCAGCAACCACTACTACGGACCAATAAGGACCAGTACAGGTCAATAAAGGCCAATAAGGACCAGCACAGGTCAATAAGAGCCAATATGGACCCATACGGACCAGTACGGGCCAGCATGGATCAATAAGGACCAATATGGACCAATAAGAACCAGTATGGGCCAGTATGGCTCAATAAGGACCTGTACAGACCAGCACGGATCAATAAGGACCAGTACGTGCCAGTACAGATCAATAAGGACCAGTATGGACCAGCACAGATCAATAAGGACCCATAAGGACCAGTACAGATCAATAAGGACCACTACGAGCCAGTATGGATCAATAACAACCAGGACGGGTCAATAGCGACCAGTAGGGATCGATAAGGACCAGTACAGGCCAATGAACGCCAGTACAGATCAATAAGGATCAATATGGATCAATAAAGACCAGTGTGGGCCAATAAAGACCAATACAGACCAACAAAGACCAGTACAGGGCCATAAAAACCAATACAGATCAATGAAGACCAGCATGGGCCAATAAGGACCAGCACGGATCAATAAGGACCAGCACGGATCAATGAGAACCAGGACGGGCCAACGAGGACCAGGACGGATCAATAATGACCAGTATGGATCAATAAAGACCAGGACGGACCAATAAGGACCAATATGGGTCAATAAAACCAGCATGGATCAATAAGGACCAGCACAAGCCAATAAGGATCAGCACGGACCAATAAGGACCAGCACGGGCCAATAAGGACCAATATGGATCAATAACAACCAGCATGGATCAATAAGGACCAGCACGGGCCAATAAGGACCAGGACGGATCAATAACGACCAGGACAGATCAATAACGACCAGCACGGATCAGTAACGACCAGCACGGATCAATGAGGACCAATTCAGATCAATAAAGACCAGCACAGATCGGTAAGGACCAGCACGGGCCAATAAGGACCAGTACGGATCAATAAGGACCAGCATGGATCAATAATGACCAGCACAGATCAATAACGACCAGCACAGATCAATAAGGACCAGTACGGACCAGTATGGATCAATAAAGACCAGCATGGGCCAATAAGGACCAGCGTGGATCAATAATGACCTGCACAGATCAATAAAGACCAGCATGAATCAATACGACCAGCACAGACCAGCACAGACCAGCACGGATCAATAAGGACCAGTACAGACCAGCACAGATCAATAAGGACCAGTATGGACCCATAAGGACCAGTACAGGCCAGCACGGATCAATAAGGACCAATAAGGACCAGTACGGGCCAGCGTGGATCAATAACAACCAGGATGGGCCAATAGCGACCAGTAGGGATCAATAAGCACCACTACAGGCCAATAAACGCCAGTACGGATCAATAAGACCCAGTATGGATCAATAAGAACCAGTACAGGCCAGCACGGATCAATAACGACCAGGACGGGCCAATAGCAACCAGTAGGGATCAATAAGGACCAGTACAGGCCAATAAATGCCAGTATGGATCAATAAGGCCCAGTATGGACCAATAAGGACCTGTATGGATCGATAAGGACCAGCAGGGACCTGCAATGCTCAGCAGCGCCCCCTGGTGCCCCGGCAGCGCCCACCTGTATCTTCTGCTGGTAGATGAGGTCGTCCTGGGCGTACTCCTGGTACAGCACTGCCAGGTCCAGGCGCTCCGACACCAGCGGCGTCTGCCCTGCGATCTGTGCCCTGCCCTCAGCCGCCAGACACGGGCACCCCCCAGTGCCCACGGGCAGCACCCCCTGCACCCACGGGCCCCCCCCAGCACCCACGGGCACCCCCAGCACCCACAGGCACCCCCCGCGCCCATGGGCAGCCCCCCCAGCGCCCACGGGCAGCACCCGCACCCACAGGCACCCCCAGTGCCCATGGGCAGCCCCCCAGCGCCCACGGGCAGCACCCGCACCCACAGGCACCCCCAGTGCCCATGGGCAGCCCCCAGCGCCACGGGCAGCACCCGCACCCACAGGCACCCCCAGCACCCACGGGCACCCCCCGCACCCACAGGCACCCTCCAGCACCCACAGCCAGCACCCACACCCACGGGCACCACCCTGCACCCACGGGCAGCACCCTGCACCCACGGGCAGCCCCCGCACCCACGGGCACCCCCAGCACCCACAGGTAGCACCTGCACCCACAGGCAGCACCCGCACCCACCGGCACCCCCTGCACCCACAGGCAGCCTCCTGCACCCACAGGCACCCCCCCAGCACCCACAGGCAGCACCCGCACCCACGGGCAGCCTCCTGCACCCACAGGCACCCCCAGCACCCCCCCAGGACCCAGTGCCCTACTGGGGACTCCCTTCCAGCTCCCAGCTCCCATCTGGAACCCCTCCCCAGCTCCCAGCCCCAACTGGGAGCCACTGGGAGAGGCCTGGGGGTCCCCTCCTGGCTCTTAGGACCCACCTGGGGACCCCCCCCGAGCTGGGACCCCCCCCAGTTCCCAACTGGGACCCCCCCCCAGCTGCCAGCCCCTCACCTCCTGCTGGATCCTGTCCTGCTGGGCCATTATGGCCTCGTCGTAGGCCAAGCAGTTCACCCCTGGGGGGCGCACTGGGGTCACTGGGAGGGGCTGGATGGTACTGGGGGACAGGACTGGGGGGGACCAGGGAGGGCTGTGGAAGGGCTCTGGGAGGCTCGGGGGTGGGAGCTGGGGGGCTCTGGATGGTACTGGGCAGCACTGGGAGGCTGTGGAAGGACCCTGGGGGTGCCTGGGGGGGTCTGGAAAGTACTAGGAGATACTGGGGGAGCTGGGGGTCTGGGACAGCTCTGGAAAGGCTCAGGGGGCACTGGGGGGGGGTACTGGGAGGCTGTGGAAGGACTCTGGGGGCACTGGGGGTACTTGGAGGGGCTCTGGATGGTACTGGGGAGCCTGGGGGCTCAGAGGGGCACTGGGGGGTACTGGGAGGGGCTCTGGATGGTACTGGGCAGCACTGGGAGGCTGAGGAAGGACTCGGTGGGGGCTCGGGGGGCTCTGGACGGCACTGGGCAGTACTGGGGAGGCCCTCAGAAGGGCACTGGAAGGGCTCTGGATGGTACTGGGCAGCACTGGGGGCTGTGGGAAGACTCTGGGGGCGCTGGGGGCTCTGGACGGCACTGGGCAGTACTGGGGGCACACTGGGGGTACTGAGAGGGGCTCTGGATGGTACTGGGGGGGCTCAGAGGGGCACTGGGGTCACTGGGGGGTACTGGGAAGGGCTCTGGATGGTACTGGGCAGTACTGGGGGGCCTGGGGGAGTACTAGGGGGGCTCAGAGGGGCACTGGGGGACTCTGAGGGTGCTCAGAGGGGCACTGGGAGGGGCTCTGGACGGCACTGGGGGGGCACTGGGGGGCTCAGAGGGATACTATGGTCACTGGGGGGGTACTGGGAGGGGCTCTGGATGGTACTGGGCAGTACCTCGGAGGCTGTAGAAGGACTCTGGGGGGCGCTGGGGGGCTCTGGACGGCACTGGGCAGTACTGGGGGGCCTGAATGGGGCACTGGGGGGGCTCAGAGGGGCACTGGGGGGTACTGGGAGGGGCTCTGGATGGTACTGGGAGGCTGTGGAAGGACTCTGGGGGGTACTGGGAAGGGCTCTGGATGGTACTGGGCAGCACTGGGAGGCTGGGGAAGGACTCTGGGGGGGCTCAGAGGGGCACTGGGGGGTACTGGGAAGGGCTCTGGATGGTACTGGGAGGCTGTGGAAGGACTCTGGGGGGGCTCAGGAGGGCTCTGGACGGCACTGGGGGCCTGGGGGGGCTCAGAAGGGCACTGGAAGGGCT
This sequence comes from Melanerpes aurifrons, assembly GCA_011125475.1. Lineage (NCBI taxonomy): Eukaryota > Metazoa > Chordata > Aves > Piciformes > Picidae > Melanerpes > Melanerpes aurifrons. The sequence continues at coordinate 2,864,914 of WWNC01000092.1, forward strand.
CTGGATGGTACTGGGCAGCAGTGGGAGGCTGTGGAAGGACTCTGGGAGGCACTAGAGGGGCTCGGGGGGGCGCTGGCGGGCTCTGGATGGTACTGGGCAGTACTGGGGGGCCTGGGGGGGTCACTGGGGGTACTGGGCAGCACTGGGAGGCTGTGGAAGGACTCTGGGGGAGGTCGGGGGGGCTCTGGACAGCACTGGGAGGCTGTGGAAGGACTCTGGGGGTGCCTGGGGGGGCTCTGGAGGGGCTCACAGGGGCACTGGGGGTACTGGGAGTGGCTCTGGATGGTACTGGGCAGCACTGGGAGGCTGTGGAAGGACTCTGGGGGGGGGCTCGGGAGGGCCCTGGACAGCACTGGGCAGTACTGGGGGGGCTCAGAAGGGCACTGGAAGGGCTCTGGATGGTACTGGGGGGCCTGGATGGGGCACTGGGGGGGCTCAGAGGGGCACTGGGGTCACTGGGGGGGTACTGGGAGGGGCTCTGGATGGCACTGGGCAGCACTGGAGGGCTCGGGGGTGCACTTGGGGGGCTCAGAGGGGCTCTGGGGTCACTGGGGGCGGCTTCTGGATGGCACTGGGCAGCACTGGGAGGCTGTGGAAGGACTCTGGGGGGGTTCGGGGGGGCACTGGGGGCTATTGGTAGGTACTGGGGAGGGTCCGAGTGATACTGGGGGGCGGGAAGGAGAGAGGTTGTGGGGCGCCGAGGGAGTCCGGAGGGCGCGGGGGGTCCTGGGGGAGTTGGGAAGGCCCTAGAGGGGCCGGGGGGTGGTCCTGGGCCTCACCGGGAGGGTCCCGGCCCAGGGCTCCCGCGGGCGGCTGCAGACCCCTGGGTTAGGGCCGGGGGTCGCGGGGGAAGAGGGTGGAGGGGGGGCCCGCGGGGTACCATCTGCGTCCGCGCTGAGCGGCTCCGGCTTCTGCTGAGGCTCCTCCGCCGCCATCGTCCGCCGCAGCCCCGCCCCGCGCAGCGCTTCCGGGTCAGCTCCCGCCCCGCCGGAAGCGCTTCCGGCGCCTCGGGCACAGCCTCCCGCCCCGCCGCCCGGCCCCGCCCCTCGCCACAGCGCGGCGAGGCCCCGCCCTAGCAGCGCGCCTCGGCCAATGACAGTGCGCGGGGGGCGGGGCCCGAGGGAGCGGGCTGGGGGTGGAGGAAGAGTTTGGAGCAGGGGGGTCGGGTCTGATACTACGGAGCCTGAGGCCCAGCTGTGGGCCATGGGGCCTGGGCCTGGTAGTTATGGGGCAAAGGCCTGAGCCTGGTTGTGGGGCGCAAGGTGAGAGGCTCCGAGAGCCCCCCCCCCCGCCATGGGCCCGGTGGCCACGGCCGCAGTGCGCGCTGTGCCCCCCCGCCGCCATCTCGGCGGCAAACCCGGGGAGGCCGCGGTGCCCCCCAGCATCGGAGCGACTCCCGGTGCCGGCCCCTTTCCTACCCCCAACCCCCGCCATAACCCTGCGAGCCGCCAGCTCTTCCCCCGCCGTCGGTTAATGAGCGGGCAGGGCGCCGGCAAAGCGCGCCGCCATTTTGGGGTGGCTGGGAAGGCAGCGCGCATGCTCCGACAACATGGCGGCGCCCAGCTGAAGCCGTGCCGGGCGCCGCCATCTTGGGAGAGGGCAACTCCTGCTGGAGGCGGCAGCGGGCGCAGCGCGCAGGCACCGCGGCGGCGCCCGGCTGAAGCCGCTGAGGGCGCCGCCATGATGGCTCAGGAGGGGCGGTCTCATGGGGCTTCAGGGGGGCCCCTAATTAACACCTCCCCCCACGTTAATTAACATTCCCCCCGCCCCCCATTAGCCCTGATGCCACTCAGTGCCTAAGGGACTGCCCTTAGTTAATTAACCCTCATTAATTACCCACCCCCTACTTATCACACCGCCTTAAGCCCCCCCACTCATTAAGCCCCACTCATTAACCCCACCCACTCATTAACCCCACCCACTCATTAACCCCACCCACTCATTAACCCCATTTATCTTCCCTAATTAATAACCCCAGGCCAATCACCTCTAATTAACCCCCCAATCAACTCCTCCCCCTTAATTCCCCCTAATTAATTACCCCCCAATTAACCACCCCTTCATTACTCCCCCAACTCCCCCCTCCCTAATTAATTGCCTTCTCAATTAACCCCCTCCAATTAACCCCCAATTAATTCTTCCCAATTAACCTCTCGATTAATTATCTTCCCCAATTAACTCCCTCCATTCATTACCCCCAAATTACCCCCCAATTAATTCCCCCAATTAACCATCCCCATTCATTACCCCCAATTAACCCCTCCCTAATTAATTACCTTCCCAATTAACTCCCTCCAATTAACCCCCAATTAATTCTTCCCAATTAACCCCTCAATTATCTTCCCCAATTAACTCTCTCCATTGATTACCCCCAAATTAACCCCCCATTAATTCCCCCAATTAACCCTCCCCCCTTCATTGCACCCCAATTAACCCCTCCCCAATTAACCCCCCCAATTAATTCCCCTCCCAATTAACCCCCTCTAATTCCCCCCAATTAACCCCCCTAATTAATCCCCCCCACTTAACCCCCCCTTAATTAACTACCCCCCCTAATTAACCACCCTCACCTCCACTCCCAGTGCTGTGCTCAGTTTATTGGTCTCTGTGAGGCTTCTCGGGGAGGGGGAGGGGGCTGCAATTGGGGGTGACCCCCTCTTAATTTAATCAAGGGGAGGGTCCCTAATTACGAAGAGGACTCCAAATTAGCCAGGGGGGTCCTTAATTAGGGGCAGGGGTCCTTAATTAAGGGGGTGGGGGCGCCCCTAATTGGGGAGGGGTCGGGGGATGGGGAGGGTGGGAGCCACCTCCTTCCACATCATCCTGGAGCACACTTTGGGGCTGGGGTCGACTGCTCCTCCCTTCTCCGTTCGTCTTGGGGGACCCCCACCCAGATTTTGGGGGGGGGAGGGGAGGGGGTCCCCCCCTGGGTAACTTTAGGGACACCACCTTGTAGCCCCCTCCTCAAATTTGGGGGCCGGGGGCTTCAAAGGAGGGCACAGAAAAACTTCTTCTCCCGGAAGGGGTTCTCGGAGGTGGGCACCGGGGTGATGAGAGGATCCTCGCAGGCGTGGGCATCGCAGTACGACAGCAGGTCCGCGGCTGCCTTCGACACCTGGGCCAAGATAGACCCCTCCCCCCAATTAATTAACCCCTCCCCTAATTAATTAACCCCTCCCCCAACTAATTAACCCAGCCCCGAAGTCAGGAGACCTCTCCCAGAGTCGAGGGAAGCTGGTGGAGATGAACTGAATCCACTCAACGAGCTACTCCTCTCCCTCCCCCAATTAAGGGACCCTGCCTAATGAAGAGACCCCTTCCCAATTAAGAGACCCTTGCCCCAATTCATTAACCCCACCCCACTTAATTAACCTCTCCCCCAATTAATTAACCCAGCCCCGAAGTCAGGAGACCTCTCCCAGGGTCGAGGGAAGCTGCTCAAGCTGAAGGGAATCCACTCCAAGAGCTGCTCCCCTCCCTCCCCCAATTAAGGGACCCTGCCTAATGAAGAGACCCCTTCCCAATTAAGAGACCCTTGCCCCAATTCATTAACCCCATCCCAAATTAATTAACCCCTCCCCCAATTAATTAACCCAGCCCCGAAGTCAGGAGACCTCCATCGAGGCTGAGGGAAGCTGCTGGAGCTGAAAGGAATCCACTCCAAGAGTTGCTCCCCTCCCTCCCCCAAATTGGGACCGTCCCCAATAAAGAGACCCTTTCCCAATTAAGAGACCCCTCCCCCAATTAATTATCCCCATCCCAAATTAATTAACCCTCCCTCAATTAATTAACCCAGCCCCGAAGTCAGGAGACCTCTCCCATTGGGTCGAGGGAAGCTGCTCAAGCTGAAGGGAATCCACTCCAAGAGCTGCTCCCCTCCTCCCCCAATTAAGGGACCCTGCCTAATTAAGAGACCCCTTCCCAATTAAGAGACTCGTTCCCCAATTAATTAACCCCTCCCTCAATTAACCCCTCCCTCAATTAACCCAGCCCCGAAGTCAGGAGACCTCCATCGAGGCTGAGGGAAGCTGCTGGAGCTGAAGGGAATCCACTCCAAGAGTTGCTCTCCTCCCTCCCCCAAATTGGGACCCTCCCCAATTAAGAGACTCTTTCCCAATTAAGAGACCCCTCCCCCAACTAATTGCAACTCCTAATTAATTAGCGCGCCCCCCCCCTATTAATTAATCCAGCCCCGAAGTCAGAAGACCTCCCCCAGGGCTGAAGGAAGCTGCTGGAGCTGAACTGAAGCCACTCCAAGAGGTGCTCTCCTCCCTCCCCCAAATTGGGACCCTCCCCCAAATTGGGACCCTCCCCCAATTAAGGGACCCCTCCCCAATTAGGGGACCCTTCCCCAATTAATTACAGCTCCTAATTAATTAGCGCCCCCCCAATTAATTAACTCAGCCCCGAAGTCAGGAGACCTCTCCCAGGGTCGAGGGAAGCTGCTGGAGCTGAAGGGAATCCACTCCCAAGAGCTGCTCCCCTCCCTCCCCCAATTAAGGCCCCCCCCCAAATTAAAAGACCCCTCCCCCAATTAAGAGACCCCTCCCCCAATTAATTAACCCCTTCCCCAATTAAGAGACCCCTCCCCCAATTAATTAAGCCCCTCCCAGCCCCGAAGTGGGGCTCCCTCACCCCCAATCCAGGCGTGGAAATGGCTCCCATGATCCAACCCCCCCTAGAGACGCCCCCCACCCCAAATGACCCCCCCCAAGTGGCACCCCCTGACCCCTCCCCTACAGCGACCACCCCCAAGAGACCCTCCAAGGGACCCCCAAACCTATCCCCTCAAATCCCCCAAAACCGGCCCCCTGCAAATGGCTCCCCCAATTCACCCCCTTAAAGCGACCCCCATAGAACCCCCAAAATTGATCCCCTCAAGTGGCCCCCAAACGACCCCTCCCCAAATGATCCCTCCCGAGTAACCCCCGAAAACGACCCCGCAAACGCCCCCGAAATTGATAACCTCAAGTGCCCCCTCAAACGACCCTCCCCAAAAATACGCCCCCAAGGAGACCCCCCCAAGGAGACCCACCGGGACCCCCAAATTGATCCCCTCAAGTGGCCCCCAAACGACCCCTCCCCAAATTACCCCCTCCGAGTGACCCCCTCAAACGACTCCCCAGGAACCCCACTCAAATTGATGCCCTCAAGTAGCCCCCAAAGACCCCTCCCCAAATGACCCCCTCCCAGTGACCCCCCGAAAACGACTCCCCAGAAGACCCCCGAAAACGACCCCCCAAAACGACCCTCCAAATTGATCCCCTCAAGTAGCCCCCCAACGACCCCTCCCCAAATGACCCCCAATACGACCCCTCCAAAGCGACCCCCCAATTGATCCCCTCAAGTAGCCCCCTGCCCAACGACCCTCCCCAAATGACCCCCAAAACCATGCCCCCAAAACGACCCTCCCCAAATTAATACCCCTGAGAACCCCCGAATTGATCCCCTCAAGTGCCCCCAAACGCCCCCATAATTGATCCCCTCTAGTGCCCCCTCCCAAACCCGACCCCCCAAAACCCGACCCCCTCCTCCCTCTCCATCCTTCCCTCTCCCTCCATTCCCCTCCTGACCTCCGGGAGGGGGAGAAGTAGATATCAGCAGCCCCCTCCAAAAGGCGTGCGACCCCGACACCACCCCCCCGCGCCCCCGACCCTCCCCCGCGCCCCCTCCCCACCTTGATCCTTCCGGTGCTGGCCTCAATCTTCAGCTGCTCTACCAACTTCCGAGCCTGCCCCACGCTCATGGTGCTGCTCACGGGGGTCACCCTTCATCTGGGGGGCAGCACCCCATAAACCAATCAGGGGACCCCTCCCCAACAGCCCCCAAAAAAAAAAATCCCAACTCGGAGCTCCCCGAGGGGGGGGAGAAAATGAGGCAAAACCTTCCCCCCGCCCCCCCTAAAATAAGGGGAGGGGAGACAAAGGAGATGGATCGTGGGGACCCCCTCAATATGCCCCGCCCCCCAAATTTACCCACCCCCAGTATCGGGTCCAAGCCCCCAACAAGCCCCCAATTTAGGGCGCCCCTCCCCAATTTAGGGCGCCCTCCCCCAAATCTGGGGCTGTATTTTGCCTCCCCCACCCCAAACCCCTGCTTAAGACCCCCAAATGGGGTCCGTTCCTCCCCCAAGACCCCAGATCTTCCCCCTCCCCCGATTTAGGTGAATATTGATCATTAGGGAATGGGGTGGGGCCGTTGCCCCTCCCCATTTAAATGGAGGGGGTGGGGGAAGTGGATCGCGACCCTCCCCTCCCCTCCCCTCAACCCGGGGTTCCTCCCCCAATTGAATCAGGCCTGGATCCTGCCCCCACCCCCTAAAATAAATCCGGGGAGGTGGGGAGGGGGACACAAAATATGGGCCTCCCCGCCCCATTAACACCCCTCCCCCGATTAACACCCCCTCCTAAAATCATCCTCCCCGGGCCCACCCCCAGCCCTTTTCTCCCCCCGCCCTTTTTCTTCCCCCTCCTCCTCCCCCAGCCCTTTTTATTCACCCCCATTGAGCAGCCCCCTCCCCTCATTAACCTCCCCTCATCGATCCCCCATCCCCCGCAACGATCCCCGCCCCCACCCCTATTTTTCCCTCCCCCACCTCAGGGTGCGGAGCCGCAGCCGCCTCCGAGCCTGGCGATGCTCAGCTGAGTGATGGGGGGGGGGCGCGTTCAAAAAGCCCCTCCCACCGCCACGCCCTTTGGCCACACCCCCCCGGGCCGCGCCCCCGGGGTGCGCCCCACCCCCCCGGTGGGGTTTTTGTTTGGGGGGGGGGGGGAGGAATAAGGAGGTAAAAATGTAAGGGGGAGGTGGGGGGGAGAGGAGGCAGAGGCGTGGGTGGGTGGGAGCAGGGATGCTGCAATGGGCGGGGCCAAGCGGGGTGGGGCTGCGGAGGCCACGCCCCCTCCCCCACGGGGGGTGGATACTTTGCCCTTACCTAGACCCCGCCCCCCCAGACTCCCCGAGCCTGAGACCCCCACCCCACTATAGCCCCTTCCCCACTCACCTTGAGGCCCCCCCCCGAGCCCCCCTGCCCCATATCCCCCCAGCCCTCCCCCTGACCCCATAGACGCCCCCCGAGCCCCCTGCCCCAGAGCCCCCAGCCCTCCCCCGACCCCAGATGCCCCCCAGAGCCCCCTGCCCCAGAGCCCCCAGTATCCCCCAGCCCACCCCAGAGCCCCCACAGTCCACCCAGTCTCTTCCCCAGGCACCTAGAGCCCCCAGAGCCCCCTGCCCCTATAGCCCCCCAGTCAGTCCCCCAGCCCTCCCCTCCACCCCATACAGAGCCCCTCTGCCCCATAGCCCCCAGCCATCCAGAGCTCTCCCCCCATAGACCCCCTCCAGAGTCCCCCTAGCCCCTCCCCAGTCACTTATAGCCCCCTCAGAGCCCCTGCCCCATAGACCCCCAGGTCCCCCAGCCTCCCCTGGCCCAACAGACCTCGCCCCCAGCCCCCTATAGCCCCCCAGTTGCCTATAGCCCCCTCAGGCACCCCAGCCTTCCCCCATGCCCCATAGGCCCCCTCAGTGCCGCCCCACCCCAGACCCCTCCCCCAGCCCCTATAGGACTCTCCCCCAGGAGCCTCCCCCAGCCCCACTGTTTCTTACAGACCCTCCCAATCCTCTCCTCCCTCCTCCCTATAGGCCCCCAAGCCCCTCCCACTGCCCACTCGCCCCGCCCCTCACAGCACAACCCCGCCCCCGGTTAAACAGACTGCTCCCACTGCTGTCCCCTCTAACCACGCCCACGTCATGAGGCCCCGCCCCCTCCCCCATCGCTAGCCACGCCCCACGTCATGATGCCCCTAAGGCACCCCGTCCTAACCCCTAAGGCAACGCCCTCCCCTTTAGCCCCTAAGGGACTCTGGGCCCCACCCTAAGGCATCCTATCCCCTCCCCTTAGCCCCCTAAGGCACCCTAAGGCATCCTAGGCCCCTCCCCATAGCCCCTAAGGGACTCTCTAGGCCCCGCCCCTCCCCATAGCCCCTAGGGGGGCCCCGCCCCCTCCCCATAGCCCCCCCTCCCCTAGCCCCCCATAGCCTCCCCATAGCCCCTAGGGACCTTAGGCCCCGCCCCTCCCCATAGCCCCTAAGGACCTAGGCCCCGCCCCTCCCATAGCCCCTAAGGGACCCTAGCCCTCCCCCTAAGGCCCTCCCCATAGGGCCTCTTAGGGACCCTGAGGTCCCCGCCCCTCCCCATAGCCCCTAAGGGACCCTAGGCCCCCCCTCCCCTAGCCCCCCCACCTAGGCCCCTCCCCATAGCCCCTAAGGCACCCTAGGCCCCGCCCCTCCCCATAGCCCCTAAGGGACCCTAGGCCCCCCCTCCCCATAGACCCTAGGCATCCCCCGCCCCTCCCCATAACCCCTAAGGCACCCTAGGGCCCCTCCCCTAGCCCCTATGGCGCCTAGGCCCCGCCCCTCTCCAGCTCCCGAGTTTCGCCCCCCTCCCCCCCCCCGCCCCTCCCGGGTGCCGTTGCCATGGAGGTAAAGGCGGCGCCCGGCCGGGCCGCAGTGGGCGGGGCCTAACCCGGAAGAGGCGGAGCCCGGGGGCGGAGCTCGGACGGGCGCGGGCCCAGGGGACGCCGCAGGACCCTGCTGCCGGTAACGGGCCCGGGGCTGCCCCCCGGGGCTGGGGGTGCAGTAGGGCTGCCTCAGGGCAGCTGTGGGGCTGGGGGTGCAGTGGAGCTGCCCCATGGGGGTGCCGTGGGGCTGGGGGTGCAGTGGAGCTGCCCCATGGGGGTGCCGTGGGGCTGGGGGTGCAGTGGAGCTGCCCCATGGGGGTGCCGTGGGGCTGCCTCATGGGGGTGCCGTGGGGCTGCCGTGGCGCTGCACAATGGGGCTGCTGTGGGGCTGGGGGTGCCGTAGGGTTGCCCCATGGGGCTGCCGTGGGGCTGGGGGTGCAGTGGAGCTGCCCCATGGGGTTGCTGTGGGGCTGCCATGGGGCTGGGGGTGCAGTGGGGCTGCCGTGGGGCTGGGGGTGCTTCATGGGGCTACCGTGGGGCTGGGGGTGCAGTGGAGCTGCTTCAAGGGATTGCCCCATGGGGCTGCTCCGTGGGGCTGGGTGTAGCGCGGGGCTGTCCCATGGGGTTGCCGTGGGGCTGGGGGTGCAGTGGGGCTGGGTGTAGCGTGGGGCTGCTGTGGGGCTGGGGCTGCCATGGGGCTGGGGTTGCCCCGTGGAGCTGGGGGTGCCGTGGGGCTGGGGCTGGCTCTGGCCTCCTTCCCCCCTCCCCAACCTCCCTCCCCCTGACCTCTCCCTCTCTCCCCTCTGCCCCACAGCAGCCGCCCCATGGGGCCTCCTCCTCCTCCTTCTCCTCCTCCTCTTCCTCCTCCTCCTCCTCCTCCTCTTGCTGCGGCGCTGCTGCTCCCCGGCGGGGCCCCGCGCGGCTCTCCATGCGGCCGGCGCCGTGGGGCTGGGCCGTGGGGCGGGCGCTGGGGCTGGGGGCTCGGCGGCTGCTGCTGCGGGCGGGGCTGGCGGCGGCCGCGGGGCTGCTCCTGCTCTGGGTCTCCATCTTCGCCTACGGAGCCTTCTACTGCGCCTACGTCCCCCACGCCGCCCTCACCCGCACCCTGCACTACAGCTTCCGGTAGGGGGCGCCCCCCCCCCCCCCCCCCGGCGCGGGGAGGGGAAAGAGGAGGGGAAAAGGAAAGGAGTGGGGTGGGGAAAGGGGGAGGGGGAGGGGAGGAGTGGGGGGGGAAAGGGAGGGGACGGGTGGGGAGGGGGGTGGGATGGGGGAGAGGGGAGGGGAGGAGTGGGGTGGGGAAGAGGGGGGGGTGGGGAGGGAGGAGTGGGGTGGGGGAGGGGGAGAGGGGAGGGGGAGAGGGGAGGGAGGAGGGGGTGGGGAAGAGGGGAGGGGTGGGGAGGGGAGGAGTGGGGGTGGGGGAGGGGGAGAGGGGGGGGGGGAGAGGGGAGGGGAGGAGTGGGGTGGGGAAGAGGGGAGGGGTAGGGAGGGGAGGAGGGGGGGGGGGAGGGGGAGAGGGGAGGGGGAGAGGGGAGGGAGGAGTGGGGTGGGGGAGAGGGGGAGAGGGGAGGGGAGGAGTGGGGTGGGAGAGAGGGGAGGGTGGGATGGAGGAGAGGGGAGGGTGGGGAGGGATGGAGGGGGAGGGGTGTGGGAGAGGGGTGGGGAGGTGGGGAGAGAGGATAAGGGAGGAGAGCAGTGAGGAGGGAGAGGGGAGCAGAAAGGGGTGAGGGAGGGGTGGGGTTGGGTGGGGAGAGGGGAGAAGTGAGGAGGGGAAAAGGGGGAGTGGGGTGGGGAGAAGGGAGGAGGGGGTGGGGAAGGGGAGTGGGATGGGGGAGGGGTGGGGAAGGGGAGGGGGAGGGGTGGGGTAGGGGAGAGGGAGAAAGGAGGGGAAAAGGGGAAGAGTGGGGGGAAGGGAGGGGGGGGAGTGGGGTGGCTTGGGTGGGGGAAAAGGGAGGGGAGGGATGGGGAAGGGAGGGGGGGGGGAGGGCTGGGGGAGAGGGGAGGAGAGAGGTGGGGAGGAGTGGGGTGGGGGAAGGGGGAGTGGGGTGGGGGAGAAGGGAGGGCTGGGGAGGAGGGGAGTGGGGTGGGGGAGAGGGGAGGGGTTGGGAGGGGAGGAGTGGGGTGGGGAGTGGGGAACATGGGGGGTGAGGTGTGGGGTGGGAGTGAAGGGGGAGAGGGGAGGAGGGGGCAGTGAGTGGTGGACATGGGGAGTGAGGTGTGGGCTGGGTGGTGTGGGGCAGGGCGTGGGGGATGGGGGAGGGAAGGTGTGGGGCCAGGAGTTGGGGGGGAGGGGGAGAGAGGGCAGGTGGGGGGTAGGGAGTGGAGGAAACGGGGGCTGGGGCTGGTGGGGGTGGGGCAGCAGCCGTGGGTCTGGCTGTGGGGCAGCCCCACAGCTGCTCCCTCCCTCCTGCCCCCCAGCACTGACTGCGCTTCCCCTGGCCCTGAGCTCTGCTCCTTCCCCACGGCCAATGTGTCCCTGCTGGGGGCAGACCACCGCAGCGTGAGTGGGGCTGGGGGAGGGAGCTGTGGGGCTGGGGGGGAAGCTGTAGGGCTGGGGGGGAGCTGTGGGGCTGGGGGAGGGAGCTGTGGGGCTGGGGTGAGAGAGTGATCCACAGAGCTATGGGGCTGGCTGTGTCTGTGGGTCCCTGCCCCATGGCTGTGTGGGTGTGGCTCTGTGGGTGTGGCTCTGTGGGCGTGGCTCCATGGGTGCATGGCTCTGGGGGTGTGTGGGAGGGTGTGGCTCTGTGGGTGTGGCTCTGTGGCTCCATGGGTGCAGCTCCGTGGCTCCATGGGTGGGGGTGCGTGGCCCTGCGGGCGTGGCTGCGTGGGAGGGAGTGGCTCTGCGGGCGTGGCTCCGTGGGTGTGGGTGCGTGGGTGAGTCCCTGCCCCGCGGCTCCATGGGTGTGTCTCCGTGGGCGCGTGGGTGTGGGTGGGTGTATCCGTGGGTGTGGCTCCATGGGTGTGGCTGTGTGGGTGGGTCTCTGCCCCATGGCTCCGTGGGTGTGGGCGGGTGTATCCGTGGGTGTGGCTCCACGCCTGTGGCTGTGTGGGTGGGGGTGTGGGGATGCGTGAGTGGGTCCCTGCCCCATGGCTCTGTGGGTGGGGGTGCGTGGCTCTGTGGGCGTGGCTGCGTGGGGGGAGTGGCTCCGTGGGTGCCTGGGGGTGGGTGCATGGGTGCGGGCGTGTGGGTGGGTCCCCGCCCCATGGCTCCTTGGGCAGGGGGGCTCCGTGGGCGTGGCTGGGTGTGTCTCAGTGGGTGGGCATGTCTCCGTGGGGGCGTGTCTCCGTGGGCATGGGGCTGTCTGTGGGTCCCGGCCCCGTGGGCGTGTCTCTGCGGGTCCCTGCCCTGCGGCTCCGTGGGCGTGGGTCTCCGTGGGCATGGCTCCGCGGGCGGGCGTGGCTCCGCGGGTGTGGGGCTGTCTGTGGGTCCCGGCCCCGTGGGCGTGTCTCCGCGGGTCCCTGCCCTGCGGCTCCGTGGGCGTGGGTCTCCGTGGGCGTGGCTCCGCGGGCGGGCGTGGCTCCGGGGGCGTGGGGCTGTCTGTGGGTCCCTGCCCTGCGGCTCCGTGGGCGTGGGTCTCCGTGGGCGTGGCTCCGCGGGCGGGTGTGGCTCCGGGGGCGTGGGGCTGTCTGTGGGTCCCTGCCCCGCGGCTCTCCGTGGGCGTGGCTGTGCCGCGGGTCCCCGCCCCACGCCGGCCGCGTGCCCTGCCCCGCAGGCGCTGGCGCCGGGGCAGGTGTATTCGGTGCAGCTGGAGCTGGAGCTGCCGGAGTCGGCGGTGAACAGGGAGCTGGGGCTCTTCCTCGTCAGTGCCAGCACCTACGGCCCCCAGGGCCGCCCCATCGCCGCCAGCCTGCGCACGGTCAGTGCCCCCCGGCGCCCCACAGCGCCCCCCACTGCCCCACGGTGCCCCATGGCGGCCCCCGCTGCCCCCCAGTACCCCCCGGCGGTGGCGCTCCCTCAGCCCGGCCTGCAGCCCGGCCCCAGCCCTTGGGGACCCCACCCTGACCCCACCCTGGTCTCACCCTGATCCCAACCTGATCCCGCCCTGATCCCTAGTGGATCCCATCCTGATCCCACCCTGGTCTCACCCTGATCCCTTGTTGTTCCTTTCCTGATCCTTTGATGACCCCACCTTGATCCCTAGTGGATCCCACCCTGATCCCACCCTGGTCTCACCCTGATCCCTTGTTGCTCCCGTCCTGATCCTTTAGTGACCCCCCCCGACCCCATCCTGATCCCTTGTTGTTCCCATCCTGATCCCTAGTGAATCCCATCCTGACCCCACCCTGACCCCTAGTGGATCCCACCCTGGTCTCACCCTGATCCCTTGTTGCTCTCATCCTGATCCTTTAATGACTCCACCCTGGTCTCACCCTGATCCTTAGTGGATCCCATCCTCACCCCACCCTGATCCTTTGTTGCTCCCATCCTGATCCCAAGGGCATCCCAACCTGACCCCACCCTGGTCTCACCCTGATCCCTTGTTGATCCCACACTGATTCCTTGTGGACCCTACCCTGATCCCACTCTGATCCCTAGTCGATCCCACCCCAGTCTCACCCTGATCCCTTGTTGCTCCCATCCAGATCCTTTGACCACGCCCTGATTCCTTATTGATCCCACACTGATCCCTAGTGGATCCCATCCTGGTCTCACCCTGATCCTTTAGTGATCCCCCCCTGATTCCAAGAGGATCCCATCCTCATCCCACCCCGGTCTCACCCTGATCCCTTGTTGCTCCCATCCTGATCCCAAGGGGATCCCAATCTGATCCCTAGTGGATCCTATCCTGATCCCACCCTGATCATTTGTTGTCCCCATCCTGATCCTTTTATGACCCCACCCTGATCCCTTGTTGATCCCACACTGGATTCCTTGTGGACCCTACCCTGATCCCACTCTGATCCCTAGTGGATCCCACCCCGGTCTCACCCTGATCCCAAGAGGATCCCAATCTGATCCCAAGGGGATCCCAATCTGATCCCTAGTGGATCCTATCCTGATCCCACCCTGATCCCTTGTTGCTCCCATCCTGATCCCAAGGGGATCCCAATCTGATCCCTAGTGGATCCTATCCTGATCCCACCCTGATCACTTGTTGCTCCCATCCGGATGCTTTGATGACCCCACCCTGATCTCTAGTGGATCCCACCCTGGTCTCACCCTGATCCCTTGTTGCTCCCACCCTGATCCCTAGTGGATCCCATTCTCATCTTGCCCTGATCCCTTGTTGATCCCACACTGGTTCCTTGTGGGCCCCACTCTGACCCTGCCCTGATCCCACCCTGATCTGCCGATCCCATGTTGGTCCTACCCTGCACCCTTCCCATCTCTCTCCCATCCCTTTCTCCCCCTGGATCCCAGTTGGATCCCTTCTGACCCAGTGGATCCCCAGCCCATGCTGCACCCCCACTGATCCCATGCCCACCCCAGCCCCACCCTGATCCCATCTCAGTTCCCTCTGGATCCCCCCTGACCCAGTGGGTCCCCTTTGACCCAGTGGATCTCCAGCCCATGCTGCACTCCCACGGATCCCATGCCCACCCCAGTCCCACTCTGATCCCAGTCCAGCCCCCTCTGAATCCCCTCTGACGCAGTGGATCCCCAGCCCATGCTGCACCTCCACTGATCCCATGCCCACCCTCATCCTGACCCAGTGGATCCCCACCCCAATGCTGCACCCCCACTGATCCCATGCCCACCCCAATCCCACCTCGATCCCCTCTGACCCAGTGGATCCCCAGCCCGTGCTGCACCTCCACTGATCCCATGCCCACCCTGATCCTGCCCCGGTCCCCTCTGGATCCCCTCTGACCCAGTGGATCCCCACCCCAATGCTCCACCCCCACTGATCCCATGCCCACCCCAGTCCCCTCTGGATCCCCACTGGCTTCCTTCTGGTGCTGCCCCCCCCGGCCCCCTTGCCCCCCCGCGGCCCCGTCGCCCCCCTTGGCCCCTGGCGCTCTGACGGCCGCCGGCGCCCCCTGGTGCCCGCAGGCGATGCTGCACTACCGCTCGCGGCTGCTGCGCACGCTGCACACCTTGGCCTGCTCCGGGCTGCTGCTCGCAGGCTTCCTGGAGCAGAAGCAGACCCTCAGCATCGAGCTCTTCGAGCACTACCGCGAGGACCCCGTGAGGGGGGGGCTGGGGGGGGCTGGAGGGGGCTGGGGGTCTGGGGTAAGGCTGGGGGGGCTGGAGGAGTCTGGGGGGCTGTGGGGCTGAGGAGGGCTGGGGGGCCTGGAGGGGTCTGGGGGCTGTGAGCTGGGAGGCTGGGGAGGGCTGGGGGGGCTGGAGGGGTCCTGGGGGCTGTGAGCTGGGGGGCTTGGGGAGGGCTGGGGGGCTGGAGGGATTCAGGGGGGTTGGGGGAGGGCTGGGGGGCCTGGAGGGGTCTGGGGGGCTGTGAGCTGGGGGTGCTGGGGGAGGGCTGGGGGGCTGGAGGGATTCAGGGGGCTGTGAGCTGGGGGGCTGGGGAAAGGGAGCTATGGGGCTGGGGTTGAGATCTGTGGATGCAGGCTGGGATCTCTGGGTCCAGGGTGTGCTCTGTGGGGCTGGGGGGGGGGGATATGTGGGGCTAGATCTGGGCTCTCTGGGGCTGTGCTCTGTGGGGCTGGCCTCTGTGGGGCTGGCTCTGTGCTCTGTGGGGCTGTGCTCTCTGGGTCTGGGCTCTGTGGGTCTGGAGTTGGGATCCCTGGGGCTGTGCTATGTGGGTCTAGGCTCTGTGGGGCTGTGCTGTGTGGGGCTGGGCTCCGTGAATCTGGGTCTGGGCTCTCTGGGTCTGGGATCCCCGGGGCTGTGCTCTGTGGGTCCGGGCTCTGTGGGTCCGGGCTCTGTGGGGCTGGGATCCCTGGGTCTATGCTCCCTGGGGCTGTGCTCTGTGGGTCTGGGTCTGGGCTCTGTGGGTCTGGGCTCCGTGGGGCCGGGCTCCGTGGGGCTGGGATCTCCGGGGCCGTGCCGTGCCCCCCGGTGCGGGGCTGGGCTGTGTGGGTCTGGGGCTGGGATCCGTGGGTCTGGGCTCTGTGGGGCCGCGCTGTGCGGGTCCAGGGCTGGGTCCGGGCTCTGTGGGTCCGGGCTCTGTGGGGCTGGGATCCCTGGGTCCGGGCTCTGTGGGGCTGGGCTGTGTGGGGCTGGGCTCTGTGGGGCTGGGATCCCTGGGTCTGGGCTCTGTGGGTCTGTGATGTGTGGGTCTGGGATCTCTGGGTCTGGGCTCCGTGGGTCTGTGCTGTGTGGGGCTGGGCTCTGTGGGGCTGGGATCTCTGGGTCCGGGCTCTGTGGGGCTGGGCTCTGTGGGGCTGGGATCTCTGGGTCTGGGCTCCGTGGGTCTGTGATGTGTGGGTCTGGGATCCCTGGGTCTGGGCTCCGTGGGTCTGTGCTGTGTGGGGCTGTGCTCTCTGGGTCCGGGCTCCGTGGGTCTGGGCTCCGTGGGTCTGGGCTCCGTGGGGCCGGGCTCCGTGGGGCTGGGCTCCGTGGGGCTGTACTCTGTGGGGCCGGGCTCTGTGGGGCTGGGCTCTGTGGGGCTGTGCTCTCTGGGTCTGGGCTCCGTGGGTCTGGGCTCCGTGGGGCCGGGCTCCGTGGGGCTGTACTCTGTGGGGCTGGGATCTCTGGGGCCGCGCTGTGTGGGGCCGGGGCCGTGCCGTGCCCCCCGGTGCGGGGCTGGGCTGTGTGGGGCTGGGGCTGGGATCCGTGGGGCTGGGCTCTGTGGGGCCGCGCTGTGCGGGTCCGGGGCTGGGGTCTGTGCTGTGTGGGGCCGGGGCCGGGCCGTGCCCCCCCGGTGTGGGGCTGCCCCCCATCCCTGCTCTCCCCCGCAGTACCTGCCGACGGCAGGGGCGGTGCTGGAGCTGCGCAGTCGCCGCCTGCAGTTCTACAGCTGCCGCCTGCTGGTGCACGCCAGGTTCAGCGGCCTGCGGTACGGGGGGCTGCCCCACAGCGCGACCCACGGCCCGGGGGGGCTGCCCCATAGCATAGGGGAGACCCATAGCGAGACCCAGAGCCTGGGGGGCTGCCCCACAGCGCGACCCACAGCCCGGGGGCTGCCCCATAGCATAGGGGAGACCCATAGCGAGACCCAGAGCCTGGGGGGCTGCTCCATAGCCCGACCCACAGCGTGGGGGCTGCCCCATAGCATAGGGGAGACCCATAGCGAGACCCAGAGCCTGGGGGGCTGCTCCATAGCCCGACCCATAGCGTGGGGGGCTGCCCCATAGCGGGACCCACAGCCTGGGAGGCTGCCCCATAGCCCGACCCATAGCGGGACCCACAGCCTAGGGGGGCTGCCCCATAGCCCGACCCATAGCGGGACCCACAGCCTAGGGGGGCTGCCCCATAGCGGGACCAACAGCCTGGGGGCTGCCCCACAGCGAGACCCAGAGCAGAGGGGCTGCCCCATAGCGAGACCCAGAGCCTGGGGGGCTGCCCCACAGCGGGACCCACAGCCTGGGGGGGCTGCCCCATAGTGAGACCCAGAGCAGAGGGGCTGACCCAGAGCCTGGGGCGCTGCCCCATAGCGGGACCCACAGCCTGGGGGGCTGCCCCATAGCAGGACCCAGAGCCTGGGGGCGCTGCCCCATAGCGGGACCCACAGCCTGGGGGGGCTGCCCCATAGCGTGGGGGAGACCCATAGTGAGACCCAGAGCCTTGGGGGGCTGCCCCATGTCATGTGGGGCTGGACCCATAGCTGCCCCAGAGATGAACACAGGGCCTGCCCCACAGACCTGCCCCATAGCTTACCCTGCAGCGCTGCCCCACACCTGCCCCAGTCCCTGCCCCACATCCAACCCCACTGCAGCTCCAGTCCCTGCCCCAGTCCCTGCCCCTCTTCAGCCCCACTGCAGCCCCACACCTGCCCCACATCCAACCCCACTGCAGCCCCAGTCCCTGCCCCACACCTGCCCCAGTTCCTGCCCCTCAACCAACCCAACTGCAGCTCCAGTCCCTGCCCCAGTCCCTGCCCCACATCCAACCCCACTGCAGCCCCACTGCAGCCCCAGTCCCTGCCCCACATCCAACCCCACTGCAGCCCCACACCTGCCCCACTCCTGCCCCACATCCAACCCAACTGCAGCCCTACACATGCCCCACACCTGCCCCACATCCAGCCCCAGTCCCTGTCCCACACCTGCCCCAGTCCCTGCCCCTCTCCAGCCCCACTGCAGCCCCACACCCAGCCCCACTCTTCCTCCCCCCCAGGTACCTCCTCTTCCACTTCCCTCTCACCTCAGCCCTGCTGGGGGTCGCCGGCAACTTCTCCCTGCTGCTGCTGCTGCTGCTGGGGGGGGCCCTGCAGCGGGGGCGGGGCTTCCCCTGGGCACGCCCTCGCCCCGCCCACCTGGTGAGACACCGCCCCAAAGGGGGTGGAGCTTGGGAGAGGGAGGGAGGGGCTTCTGTTAGCCTCTCCTCACCCCTCCCATTGGCCCTTCCCCCCCCCCAGGAGGGACCAAGAGAGGAGAGCAGAGACCCCGCGGGGGGCGGAGCAGAGGGTGAGGGAGGGGCTTGGGGGCGGGGCCAGGGGGAGGGAGGGGCTTGGGGGCGGGGCCAGGGGGATTTGGGGGTCTGAGGGGGATTTGGGGAGCTCTGGGAGGAGTTGGGGGTCTTGAGGGGGATTTGGGGGCTGGGAGGGCTTTGGGGGTCTTGAGGGGGATTTGGGGGCTCTGGGTGGACTGGGGGCTGGGAGGGCTCTTGGGGGTCCTGAGGGGGACTTGGGGGCTTAAGGGGTCCTGGGGAGGGGTTTGGAGGGGGGGCTCTGATTTGGGGGCTGGGGGGTTTGGGGGCTGGGAGGGCTTTTGGGGGTCCTGGGGGCCTCTGGGTGGATTTGGGGGGTCCTGAGGGGGATTTTTGGGGGTCTGGGAGGGCTTTTGGAGGGGTCCTGAGGGGGATTTTGGGGGTCAGAGGGGGGGTTAGAAGAGGTGGGGGAGCTGGGAGGGGAATCTTTTGGGGGTCCCAAGGGGATTTTGGGGGAAGGTTGGGAGGGGCTGAGGGATTTGGGGGCTGGGGGCTTTGGGGGAGGTTCAATGGAGGGGTTGGGGTCTTTGGGGGTTGGGGGAGGATTTTGGGGGTCATATTTCCCCCTCTCCCTGCAGCCCCCCCGGAGCCAAGCAGGGAGGAACCTGAAGAGCTGGGGCCAGGGGAGCCCAGAGAAGGTGCTGGGGGGAGGGGTGCTGGGGGGGGTGGGGGCAGTGTGGGAGGGGGAGGGGAGGTCCTATTTGGGGGGGGGAGGAGGGGGCTCCCAGGCCCGGGGCGGGTCTGACCCACAGCTCCTCCTGACCCCCCAGATTCGCCTCCCCCGGAGGAGGAGCAGGAGGAGCCTGAGGGCGGGGCCTCTGAGCTGGCCACGCCCACCCCCGCAGACGACTCCGCCTCCAAGGATGGCGCCGCCCCCCTGCCGGATGGCCCCGCCCCCCTCTCCGCTCCTGGCCCCGCCCCCCGGCGCCGCCCTGTGTGCTCCAGCTCCTGAGCCAATAAAAACGCTGCGTGCCTGCCCCGGGGGGGCGTGGTTTGTTGGGGGGGGGGGGGGGGCGGGGCTGGGGAGGGACATGTGGGGTGGGAGAAGGCAGATGTGGGGTGGGAGAAGGCAGATGTGGGGTGGGAGAGGGCAGATGTGGGGCTGGAGGAGGCAGATGTGGAGCAGGGGAAGGAGATGTGGGGCTGAGGGGGCAGATGTGGGGCTAGGGGGAGGGAGATGTGGGGCTGGGGGGGCGATGTGGGGCTGGGGAGCAGATGTGGGGCTGGGGAAGGAGATGTGGGGTGGGAAAGGGCAGATGTGGGGCTGAGAGAGGGCAAATGTGGGCCTGGGGGGGCAGATGTGGGGTGGGGGAAGGAGATGTGGGGTGGGAGAGGGCAGATATAGGCTTGGGGGGACAGATGTGGGGCTGGAGGAGGCAGATGTGGGGCTGGAGGGGGCAGATGTGGAGCAGGGGAAGGAGATGTGGAGTGGGAGAGGGCAGATGTGGGGCTGAGGAGGTATATATGGGGCTGGAGGGGGCAGCTGTGGGGCTGGGGAGGGAGATATGGGGCTGGGGAGGCAGATGTGGGGCGAGGGAGGGCAGAAGCGGGTCGTTTCCCCCTGCGGGACGCGGTCGCGCCGCGGTATGTCCCTTGGCGGCCGCCGTCGCGCCCGTCCGCCACTGCCCGCTCTCGCTCCCTCACGTGATTCCCTCTCGGCCCCGCCTCTTCCGGCCTGGACCGGAAGTACCGTCGGGCGCCGCCATGGAGCGGCGAGACCTGGAGACGTTGGTGGAGATGGGCTTCGGGCCGGGCCGAGCGTGAGGGAACCGGCACCGGGACGCGACCGGGGGCTGGGGGGCACCGAGGGGAGCCGGAGAGGGACCGGGACGGGGCCTGGGGACCCGGAGGGGAGCCGGGGAGGGATCCAGGGAGACGGAGGGGAGCGGGAGAGGAGCCGGGACGGGGGCTGGGGATGCTGTGGAGGGACTGTGGGGCACGAAGGGACACCGAGGGGAGCCGGGGAGGAGTCGGGAGAGGGCCCTGGGCACCCCGAGGGGAGCCGGGACCGGACCTGGAGACCCCGAGAGGAGCTGGGGTGGGATCCAGAGAGACCGAAGGGAGCCGGGGAGGGACCGTGACCGGGCCTGGGGACCTCGAGGGGAGCCGGAGAGGAACCGGGGAGGAGCCGGGGACGAACTGGGACAGGACCTGGGGACCCCGGGAGGGATCCAGAGGGACCGAAGGGAGCCGGGGAGGGACCGTGACCGGGCCTGGGGACCTCGAAGGAGCCGGAGAGGAACCGGGGAGGAGCCGGGGACGAACTGGGACAGGACCTGGGGACCCCGGGAGGGATCCAGAGGGACCGAAGGGAGCCAGAGAGGAGCCGGGACCGGGGCTGGGGACGCTGTGGAGGGACTGTGGGGCCCGAAGAGACATAGAGGGGACACCGAGGGGACAGGAACCGAGGGCCTGGGGACCCCGGAAGGAGCTGGAAGGGATCCAGGGAGACCGAGGGGAGCCGGGGAGGGATCAGGACAGGACCTGGGGACCCCGAGGGGAGCGGAACCGAGGGCCTGGGGACCCCAGGAGGAGCTGGAAGGGATCCAGGGAGACCGAGGGAAGCCGAGGAGGAGCCGGGGATGAACTGGGAAAGGACCTGGGGACCCCGAGGGGAGGGAGAAGGGTTTCAGAGAGACCGAAGGGAGCCGGAGAGGAGCCGGAGGGGACCGGGACAGGACCTGGGGACAGGAACCGAGGGCCTGGGGACCCCGAGGGGAGCCGGGGAGGGATCCAGAGGGACCGAGGGGAGCCGGGGAGGGATCAGGACAGGACCTGGGGACCCCGAGGGGAGCGGAACCGAGGGCCTGGGGACCCCAGGAGGAGCTGGAAGGGATCCTGGGGGACCGAGGGGACCCCGGGAGGAGCCGGGGAGGGTCCGGGGCAGAGCCTGGGGACCCCGAGGGGAGCAGGAAGGGACCCGGAGCGGGGTCGGCGCTGGGGACCCCGGGGCGGGGCCGGTGGGGTCCGAAGGCTCCTGGGCGGGGCTGGGGGTGCTGGGAGCGGTGGGAAGGGACTCTTGGGGGGACCTCCCCCCCCCCACCCGGGGCCGGCTGTGACCTCGCTGTGGGGGCAGGGCCAAGGCGCTGGCGCTGACCGGGAACCAGGGCGTGGAGGCTGCCATGGACTGGTGAGTTGGGCGGCCCCTCCCCCACCCCCCCCAGCCCCTCCCCCACCCCTCACCTCCCTCCCTCCCTCCCCCAGGCTGGTGGCTCACGAGGACGAGGGGGGGGACCCTGAGCCCCCCCCAACCTTCGCGGGGGGGCCCCGGGAGGAGGAAAGCGAAACCCAGAAGTGAGTGAGGGGAAGGGGAGGGGGAACCAGATGTGGGGCTGGGGGGGAACCAGATGTGGGGCTGCGGGGGGGCTGGATAAAGGGAGGGGCAGATAGGGAGCAGCAGTGGGGCTGGGGTGGGGTCAGCTGTGGGTCTGGGGAGTGCAGCTGTGGGTCTGGAGGGGGACAGCTGGGGGGGTGGGGGGCAGGTGTGGGGCTGGGGGTGGCAGCAATGGGTCTGGGGGCAGCTGTGGGTCCAGGGGTAGCTATGGGTCTGGGGGAGCTGTGGGGCAGCTATGGGTCGGGGGCAGTTATGGGTCCGGGGGTGCAGCTATGGGTCTGGGGGGGCAGCTGTGGGTCTGGGGGGGTCAGCTGTGGGTCTAGGGAGTGCAGCTGTGGGTCTGGAGGGGGACAGCTGGGGAGGTGGGGGGCAGGTGTGGGGCTGGGGGTGGCAGCAGTGGGGCTGGGGGTGGCAGCAATGGGTCTGGGGGGGGCAGGTGTGGGTCTGGGGGGGGCAGCTGTGGGTCCGCCCCCAGGGCGCTGTCGGAGGCGGGGCAGGAGCGGGAGCGGCGCCGCAGGGGCCAGGAGCTGGAGCGGCTCCGGCAGCGCCACCTGGAGGAGCAGCAGCGCAGAGCAGCCGAGGAGCGGCGCCGGGACCGGGACGAGGAGAGGCTGGCGAGGTGCGGGGGGGGAGGGGAGACCGGGGGCACGGGGCGGGGAGGGAAGCAGAAATATTGAGAGGGGAGTGAAAAATTAAGGGGAAAGCTTAAAAGGTTTTGAGAGGGGAAGGGGGAAGAGGGGAAGGGGGAAGAGGGGAAGGGGAAAGGGGAAAGGGGGAAGGGGAAGGGGAAAGGGGAAAGGGGAAAGGGGGAAGGGGGAAGGGGGAAGGGGGAAGGGGGAAAGGGGGAAGGGGGAAAGGGGAAGGGGGAAGGGGGAAGGGGAAAGGGGAAAGGGGAAAGGGGAAAGGGGGAAAGGGGAAAGGGGGAAAGGGGAAAGGGGGAAGGGGGAAAGGGGGAAAGGGGGAAAGGGGGAAAGGGGGAAGGGGGAAGGGGGAAGGGGAAGGGGGAAGGGGAAGGGGGAAAGGGGGAAAGGGGAAAGGGGGAAAGGGGAAAGGGGGGAAGGGGGAAGGGGGAAGGGGGAAGGGGGAAGGGGAAAGGGGGAAGGGGGAAGGGGGAAGGGGGAAGGGGGAAGGGGGGGGAAGGGGGAAAGGGGGAAGGGGGAAGGGGGAAGGGGAAGGGGGAAGGGGGAAGGGGAAGGGGGAAAGGGGGAAGGGGGAAGGGGGAAGGGGGAAGGGGGAAGGGGGAAAGGGGGAAGGGGGAAGGGGGAAAGGGGGAAAGGGGGAAAGGGGGAAAGGGGGAAAGGGGAAGGGGAAAGGGAAGGGGGAAAGGGGAAGGGGGAAAGGGGAAGGGGGAAAGGGGAAGGGGAAAGGGGAAGGGGAAAGGGGAAGGGGGAAAGGGGAAGGGGGAAAGGGGGAAGGGGGAAGGGGGAAGGGGGAAAGGGGGAAGGGGGAAAGGAAGGGGGAAGGGGGAAGGGGGAAGGGGGAAGGGGGAAGGGGGAAGGGGGAAGGGGGAAGGGGGAAGGGGGAAGGGGGAAGGGGGAAGGGGGAAGGGGGAAGGGGGAAGGGGGAAGGGGGAAGGGGGGGGAAGGGGAAAGGGAAGGGGAAGGGGAAGGGGAAGGGGGAAGGGGGAAAGGGGAAGCAGAATGAGAAAAGAGAAAGGAAAAGGGAAAGAAAAGGACAAAGGGGAAGGGGAAATAAGAAGGGAAAGAACAAAGCACAGCTAAAAACTGGGGGAGGGGGAGACCCCAAAGGTTAGGAGGGGACCCTAAAACCGAGGGGAGGTCCTGAGGAGTTGAAGGCAGAGAACAAGGGAGGGGAGGGGGGAAGGGAGGGAAAGCTTGAAGAGGAGGGAGGGAAATGGCAGGGGGGGAGGGGAGGAAGAACCACCCTGAAAATTGGGAGGGGGTCAAAAAAGCTGGGGGGGGGGGGAAGTTCTTGGGGGGAGCCCCCCCCCCAAAAGTGGGGAGGGGGCAGCCCCCAACCTCTTCCCTTGTGCCCCTCCCCCCTCCCCAGGCAGAGAGTGAGAGAGAAAATTGAAAGGGACAAAGCAGAGAGAGCTCGGAAGGTATGGGGGGAGGGGAAAGGGGGGGGAGGATCCAGTGGATCCCAAGGGATCTGGGAGGGAGGATCCCGTGGGAGTGGAGGTCCTGGGGAGGGGGCTCCCAAAGGGGCAGGAGTGGGGGTGGGTGAGCCCATAGGGGGAGAAGGAAGCTACTAAGTGGATCCCAATGGATCCCAGAGGGATCCCATGGCCTCTGGGAGTGGGGGGGTGGGTGGATCCCAAGAGATCCAGGGTGGGTGAACACCCCCACTCAGGATTTTGGGGGGTGGGGGTGGGCAGAAACCTCCCTTGTGAGGATCAAGTCGATCCAGGAAGGAGCAAAGGGATCCTTCTAGGGCTGAGTAGATCCTTCAGGGATTGGGTGGATCCTGGTGGCATCAAATGGATTGGGGGAAGGGGGGGAGGGGGAGCAGGTTGGGATCCAGAGGGTCTGGGGAGCCAGCAGGCTCCTGCTGGGAGCTGGTTTGAGCCCCACCCTGGATGCAGCAGAGCCTGGGAGGATCAAGTGGCTCTCCCAGGGATCCAGAGGACCTCAGAAGGAGCCAGGGTGGCCCAGTGGGGGATCAAGTGGGATCAGGTGGAACTGAGTGAAGCCCAGAGAGAGCTTTGCAAGCTGAAGTGGATCCTGTAGGGGACCAAGTAGATACCCCTCAGGATCCAGTGCCTCCTGCCAGCAGCAGCAGTTGCTCTCCTCTAAGGCCCAGTGGATCCCTGCTGGCAGCAAGCCACACCCTGCCAGGACCCCCCCCCCCCCCGGGGGCCACCTGCTGGGAGCAAGCCCTCAAGTGGTGGGATCCAGTGGATCCCACCGGGGGGGGATCCCGTAGAGAGCTGGCAACCTCTGGGTGGCTGTAGCAGAGACCCACTCTGAGCTCCCCAGGCCTGAGGGGGGTGGGTAGGTGGAGCTAGATCCCAGTGTGGGGCCAGCTGGATCCCAGTGGGATCAACTGGATCCCTTTGTCTCTTCCTCCCCCTCCAGTTTGGGTCAATCCCAGCTGCTTCAGACCCCCCCCCGGCCCCCCCTGCCGCCCCTGCCCCGGCCGGGCAGCGCCACTACGAGCACTGCAGGCTGCAGGTAGGGGGCTGGGAAGGATCTGCTGGGGATCCAGGAGGGTGGGGGGGGGGGCAGGGATCCAGTGCCTCCCCTCCCCTCTCCTCCCCCCCCAGGTGCGACTGCCGGACGGCCGAGCCCTGACCCAGAGCTTCAGGGCCAGGGAGCCCCTGGCTGCCGTCAGGCTCTTCGTGGAGCTGCACAGGGGGAGGCCTCCTCCCAGCCCCTCCCCCACAGGGGCTCAGGGGGAGCCTTCCTCCTCCTCCTCCTCCCCCCTCCCTGGCCCCGGGGATCCCCCCCCGGGCCCCCCCTCGGAGCCCTTCGAGCTGCTCACAGCCTTCCCCCGGCGCCGCTTCACCGACGACGACATGGAGAAGCCGCTCAGCGAGCTGGGTAGGGGGCTGGGGGGTCCTGGGGGGGGGTTGGGGGAGCAGGAGAGGGATTGGAGGGTACTTGGAGGGCTTTAAGGAGGTCTTAGGGGGGCTTGAGGGGAGCCTGGAGGGTCCCTGGGGGGCTTCAGAGGGGCTTTGGGGGTCCTGGGGGTTGGGGGTCCCTGGGGACTTTAAAAGGTCCGAAGGGGGCTGGAGAGGGGAGGGAGGATCCTTGGGGAGGACCTCTGGGGGTCCTGGGGGGGGTCTGGAGGATCCCTGGGGGGCCTGAAGGAGGTCTTGCGGCGGCTTGAGGGGGGAGGGAGGATCCCTGGGAGGGGCTTTGGGAGGTCCTGGGGGGGGTTGGGGGGCTCTGGAGGATCCCTAGGGGGCCTTAAGGAGGTCCTAGGGGGGCTTTTGAGCATCCCTGGGGGGGCTTTGGGGGTCCTAGGAGCCTCGGGGGGGCTTAAGGGGGAAGAGAGGATCCCTGAGGGGGCTTTGAGGGCTCCTGAGAAGGGTTGGAGGACCCCTGGGGGGGGTCTGGAGAATCCTTGAGGGGCTTTAGAGGGGCTGGGGAGGGGCCTGAGGGGGTTGGAGTATCCCTGGGGTCTTAAGGGGGTCCTAGGGGGGCTTTGGGGGGGCTTGAGGACAAAGAGAGGATCCCTTGGGGGGCTTTAGAGGGGTCTGGGGGGGTCCTGAGGGGGGGGTTGGAGGACCCCTGGGGTCCCTTTGGGGGGAGGTCCTGAGGGGGTTTTGGGGGTCTGGGGGGGGGGGGGGCCTCACTCCTTCCTCCTCCCCCGCCCCAGGCCTGGTGCCCTCAGCAGTTCTCATCGTGGCCAAGAAGGAAGGAAGCTGAGGAGGGGGGAGGGGCAGGGGTGGGGGTTTGGGGACCCCCTCCCCCCATTACCTTCCCCTCAATAAAGCTCAGACCCTCCCCCTCCCCCCCCCAGGACAAACCACTTTGGAGCTTGAGGTTTATTTGGAGGGGACCCCCCCCAGCATCACCCCATGGGGGGGAAGGTCGCAGTCCCCCCCCTAGCCCCCTCCCTAAGGCTCTGGGGGGGTCCTGGTGACACTGGGGGGGGGGGTCTCAGTGTCCCCCAGCCCCCTCCCCAAGCCTCTGGGGAGGGCCTGGTGGCACTTGGGGGGGTCCCGGCGCCCCCCCCCCCCCTTTAGGGCTCCTTCCGGATCTGCTTCCCAACCGGATCCACCAGGATGACCACGCCCCAAGCCCCCACACCTGGGGGGGGAGGGAGTAAAATGACGTCACTGCCACGCCCACCCACCCCTATCATGACCCTCCCTCCCCAGACCTCCCCTCCCATCCACCATGAGGACCCTTGGGACCTCCCCTCCCCTACACCCCCCAGGTTGCCTTAAGGACACTTCCAGCCCCCCGAGGTTGCTATGGGGACCCCCAAGTGCTGACACCCACCCCCCCGAGCCCCCTCCCATCGCCATGGCGACCCTGGGACCCCCTGGGTGCCATGGAGACGCTTCCAGGCCTCCCCTCCCCAGGACCTCACCCACCTGTCCATCCCCCCGAGTTGCTACAGGACCCCCGGGCTGCAAGGACCCCAGGACCCCCACAGCTCCCCATGGGGACCCCCGGGCCCTCCCATCGCCATGGGGAACCTGGGACCCCCTTAGTGCCATGGGACGCTTCCAGCCCTCCCCATAGCTCCCATAGGGACCCCAGGACCCCCTGGGTGCCATGGGCTCACTTCCAGGCTTCCCCCAACAGGTCCCCATGGGGACCCCCTGCTCCCATAGGGGGGACCCCCTTAGTGCCATAGGGTGCTTCCAGGCCTCACCCCCAACAGGTCCCCATGGGGACCCCCCCAGGCCCCAGGACCCCCTTAGTGCCATAGGGTCGCTTCCAGGCCTCACCCCCAACAGGTCCCCATGGGGACCCCCTGCTCCCATCGGGACCCCAGGACCCCCTAAAGGGACCCCAGGCCTCCCCTCCGCACCCCAGGACCTCACCCAGCTGCCCCCCGCCAGGGTTGCTACAGGGCCCCCGGGCTGCAAGGACCCCAGGACCCTCCCCAGCTCCCCATGGGGACCCCCCCAGGCCCCCTCCCATTACTACAAGGACGTCGGGGGCCGCCCCCTGGGTGCCATGGGGACGCTTCCAGGCCTCCCCCCCACAACAGGTCCCCATGGGGACTCCCCCCCTGCTCCCTTAGGGACCTCAGGACCCCCCCACGGGGACCCCAAGCCTCTCCCTCCCCCCAGGCCTCCCCCTCCCATCGCCATGGGGACCCTGAGACCCGCCCCGGGTGCCATGGGGACACTTCCAGGCCTCCCCCACCATAAGGACCACCCCCCCAGACTCCCCCCTTGCTCCCATAAGGACCCCAGGCCTCCCCCTCCCACCGCCATAGGGACCCTGGGACCCCCCTGAGTGCCATGGGGACGCTTCCAGCCCTCCCCATAGCTCCCATAGGGACCCCAGGACCCCCCCTTGGTGCCATGGGGACGCTTCCAGGCCTCCCCCTCCCCACCCCAGGACCTCACCCACCTGCCCCCCCCCCCAAGGGTGGCTACAAGACACTTCCCCCCAGCCCCGGCCCTGGCCCTAACCCCGGCCCCGCCGCCGCCGCTCACTGATGGCGAAGGTGATCTGCGCGATGGTCGCCATGCTGGGCGGGATCCCCCTCCTCATGCTGCTGCGGGGCCCCTGATAGATCCAGAGCGCCGCCAGCAGCAGCGCCGTGCCGCTCAGCAGCCGGCAGCTGAAGCAGCCTCCGAACAGCGGCTGCCGAGGGGCCGGAGCCGCCGGCGGGGCCGGAGCCTGCTCGGAGCCTGGGGGCAACATGGCGGCGGCGCCGCCGGAAGTGGCCCTCAGAGGGGACCGGAAGTGCAGGGCTGGCGGGGCTGGCGGCGCCAAAAGCGGCGCTCAGAGGAGACCGGAAGTGCAGGGCTGGCGGGGCTGGCGGCGCCAAAAGCGGCCCTCAGAGGGGACCGGAAGTGCAGCGCTCGCCCCGAAAGGCAGCGCTCCCCGCGGGCTGGCGGCGCCGGAACGAGGCCGGAACGGGAGCGTAGGGGGCGGGGCGAGGGCAGCCACCGCCGGGAGGGTTGCGGAGAGAGATCTCCGGGGTTAAATGAGGCCCCGGTTGGGAGCGGGAGGAAGGGAAAAGGGAGAGGGTGTGTGGGGTGGTGGAGTGGCGCTGCTGACGTCACTTCCGCCACGGCACCGGCCGCCGCGCCACGTTCTCGTCGGTCTCCGCCGCCTCCCGCAGCGCCGCCATGATGAGCTCGTTGTGCCGCCGGCGCTGGGCCAAGTACTCCGAGGTCACCTCCGGCAGCGCCTGCGGCGGCAGCGGCGGGGTCGGTACCGGCCCGGGCAGGGCAGCGCCGCCGCCTCCTCCCCCAGCCCCCTCCGCCGCTCCTCCTCCTCCTCCCCCTCTCCCGGTTCCGTTCATTACCTTCAGCGTTTCCTGCCGCTCCTGCTCGCCCGCCCCGACCGCCAGCCACAGCACCCACCCCACGGCCACCGGCACCGAGCCCCACAGCAGCGCCCGGGCCCAGCGCCGCGCGGCCTCCATCGCCCTCCCTGCCCCTGTCCCCCCTCCCCCCCCAGCAGCCGCTTCCGGCGCCGCTCTGCGCCGCCGCCGCCACCATAGAGACGAAAGCTGGGAGCCGGGGGGGGAAGGGAGGGGCTGGAGGAGCGGCGGGACGGAGCCCGGGAACGGGGCTGGGGGGAAGGAAAGGAAGCAGGGCCGGTAACAGCGGAGAGGGAGAGGGAAATAAACTGCTGTGAACGGGGAGAAAGGAGACGGAAACGGTGCCCTGGGGCGGGGAGCGAGGGAAAGCAGAGGGGAGCGAGGGGGAGCGGGGAGCGAGGGAGCGGCGGCCAGGCACCGGCAGCAAGGCACCGCCACAGCAAGGCACCAGGAACGAGGGACCGGCAGCAGCAAGGGACCGGGAGCCAGGCACCGGGAATCAGGCACCGGCAGCAGCCAGGCACCGGGAGCTGCCAGGCACCGGGAACCGGCGCTCGGTGCACCCGGGGAGCGTAACCGAGGAGCGAACAGGCTCCGGAGGGGGACGACGACGGACGGACGGACGGAGAGCACCGAAGAAACGTTAGAAATGGACCGGGAGGCGGTGGCCCGGGGGGGGAGCGAGGGAGCGCGGGGAGCAAGGCACCGGCAGCCAGGCACCGGCAGCAGCCAGGCACTGGGAGCAAAGGACAGGAAGCCAGGGACCGGCAGCCAGGCACCGGGAACCGGCGCTCGGTGCACCCGGGGACCATAACCGAGCAGCGAACAGTCGCCGGGGGCGGGACGGACACACGGCAAGCCCCGAGCACACGTTAGCGATGGACCCGGGGGTACACACACACCGGGGGGTCGCCCCCCGGAGCACCACACGGAGGCGAAAACGTTTCGGGAGGAGCTTTATTTGAAAGGTTAACGGAGGCCAAACCGGCCCCGGGGGCTGCCGCTTGCCGCGACCGCTTCCCCCTCCCCGTTCGCCGTCCCCGCTCGGGACCCCTAAAAAGGGAAGAACAGAATAAGCGGCGGCGGCGAAAGGGCAGAGCCGGTCCCCGGTGTCCCCCCCCGAACCCCCTCCCGCCGCCGGCGGGGGCACGTGTCCCGGCGCGTGAGGGTAGGACCGGCGGAGGTCGCCGCCGGCACCGAAGACTTCGCTCCCGGCCGCTGCTCTACCTCCGCTACATTGCAGAGCCCGGCACGGGCGCCGCCGGAGCCTGCCAAGAACCGGAGGAGACCACCCCCCCCCCCCGCCCCGGGACACCCCCCCCCGGACCCCTCCTCCCAGCCGCCACCCCGGGACCCCTCCCGGAGCGGCTCAGATCCTCCCCGCCCCGAGACCCCCTGGGAGCTGTCTCCGACCCCCGCAGCCCTTCTAGAGACCCCCTGGGACCTCCCAGGGAACCTGAGGTCCTCCCTGAGACCCCCAGGAGTCGTCTAGGGCCCCAAGGGACCTCCCCGGAGCCCTTCTACAGACCCCTTCGGACCACCCAGGAGCCGTAGGTCCCTCCCCGCGACCCCCAGAGCCTTCCCCGACCCCCGCAGCCCTTCTAGAGACCCCCTCGGACCACCTGGAGAGCCTTAAGTCCTCCCCGAGACCCCCAGGGCCTTCCCAGTGACCCCCTCGGACCTCTCCGAGCCCCCCCGGGCCCTCCCCCCGCTCCCCCCCGGCGCCGCTCCCGCTGTCTCCGCTCACCTCCCGGCGCTGAAAGGGCAGCGGCGGCCCCGCGCGGCTGCTTCTATAGGCTGCGCCGCGGGAGGAGCCTGGGGGGAGGCGGAGCCTGGGGGGAGGCGGAGCCTGGGGGCGTGGGGGGGAAAGCTCGCGTCCCATTGGCCAGAGGGCAGCCAATCAAAGCCCCTCCTACCCCGGAGCAGAGGGAAGGTAGCGGCGACCGGAAGCGGGAGGGCGCGCGGCCGGAAGTCAGCGCAGCTCTGAGGCAGCGCCGCGGAGCCGCCATGGGGATCGGAGGGAAAATCAACCGGCCCCGGACGGTGAGGGAGGGGAGGGGAGGGAGGGGGGGAGGGAGGGGAGGGGAGGGAGGGAGGGAAGGGAAGGGAAGGGAAGGGAAGGGAAGGGAAGGGAAGGGAAGGGAAGGGAAGGGAAGGGAAGGGAAGGGAAGGGAAGGGAAGGGAAGGGAAGGGAAGGGAAGATGAAGAGGGAAGGGAAAAGAAAGAGGATGAGGGAAGGGAAAGGAGGGGGAGAAGAGGAAAGGGGAAGGGAGAGGGAAGAGGAAAGAAAGAGAGGATGAGGGAAGGGAAGGGAGGGGAAGGGGAAATGAGGAGAAGGGAAGGGAGGAGAAGGGGAAGGGAAGGGAAGATGAGGAGGGAAGGGAAAAGAAAGGATGAGGGAAGAGAAGGGAAGGGAGAGGGAAGGGAAGGGAGAGGAAAGATGAGGGAAGGGAAAAGAAAGGAAGAGGGAAGGGAAAGGAAGGGAGGGGAAAGGAGGGGGAGGGGAAAAAGAGGAAGGGAGAGGAAGAGGGAAGGGAGGGGAAGGGAAGGGGAAGGGAGAGAGGGAAGGGGAATGGAGAGGGAAGGGAAAAGAAAGAGAGGATGAGAGAAGGGAAGGGAGGGGAGGGGAAGGGAAGGGAGAGGGAAGGGAGGGGAGGAGAAGGGAAGGTTCGGTTAAGCCTGGGGGGGAGCAGAGATCTCTAGTACTTGGGGCGGGGGGTAAAGGGGGCTGGGGTGGGGTCCTCATACCTGACTTGGGGGGGGTGGGGTTCCTTCTTGTGCCCCTCCCCCTGGTAACGGACCCCCCCCCCACCTCCCTGGTCAAGGAGCTGAAGAAGAAACTCTTCAAGCGGCGGCGGGAGCTGGCCCGGGGGGGGCGGCAGCTGAAGCGGCGGTGAGTGCAGACCCCTCCCCCCCTTCCTTCCTCCCCACCCCCTTCCCTCCCCACCCCCCGAGCCATTAGCGTGGCCTGATGGGTGGTCCCTGGGGGGGGTCTCTTTGTTTTGGGGGGGGGGGGGGTCTCCTCCAGGCGCAGGTCGCAGCCCCGGGAAGCTCCTCCCGAGCTGTGGGGGAAGAGGAAGAGGAAGGTCCTGAAGAGGCTGAAGGCAGCGGCTCGGCAGGGTGAGAGCTGGGGGAGGGGGGGAGAGGCAGGTCTGAAGGAGGGGTCACAGTGCAAGCTGTGACCTCTGACACACCCCCCCTCGGTGTTCCTCCATCCCTCTCCCCCCTCCTCTTCCTCTCCCCAGCTCTGGAGGAGGCAGCAGCTGAGAGCAGGAAGCAGCCAGCGACCCCCAGGCCCCCCCGCCGCGACGTGGAGATGGCAGAGGTGGCCCCGGGGGACCCCCCGGGCCCCACCCCGATGGCACCAGCTTGGGGCTGGGGTCAGCACCACCCCACCCCCACCCCAGTTCCTGCTCCCAGTCCCTTCCTGGGGCCCCTGGCGTCCCCCCCAGTGTGTCCCCAGTCCCCTCCCAGTGGCCCCCAACCCTCCCCCAGCATCCCCAGTCCGTCACTGGTGTCCCCCAGCCCCCAACCCATGTCCCCCAGCCCTGTCCCCAGTGCCCCCAGCCCTCCACCCGTGGCCTTAAACCCTGTCCCCAGCGACCCCAGCCCCCCAGCATCCCCAGTTCATAATGGCTGACCCCAGCCCCCAACCCCCTCCCCCAGCGTCCCCCACTCCTCTCCCCAGTCTTCCCAGTTCCCCACTGCTGTGCCTCACAGCCTCTCCCCAGCCTTCCCAGTCCCTTACTGGTGTCCCCAGCCCTCTCCCCAGTGCTCCCATCCCCCCCCCAGTTCATCACCAATAAACTTGGCTGCTCCATTTGTCCCTCTGCCTCCCTTTGTCCTCCTCAGCCCCGGGGGGGTGGTTGCACACCGGGAACCATTGAGGCCCGGAACATTGTTTCACGGCTCCCTGCTCCCAGCCGGGCGCACAAGGGAGGGGCACGCGCGGGGAGAGGGCGGGGGGGAGAGGAGGAGGCCTCTTGCTGCGCATGCTCCGTGAGGCACTACGGAGCCTCCATAGACTCCTATGGAGCTTCCATAGACTCCTATGGAGCCTCTGTGCAGCCCTATGGAGCTTCCATAGACTCCTATGGAGCTTCCATAGACTCCTATGGAGCCTCTGTGCAGCCCTATGGAGCTTCCATAGACTCCTATGGAGCCTCCATAGACTCCTATGGAGCTTCCATAGACTCCTATGGAGCCTCTGTGCAGCCCTATGGAGCTTCCATAGACTCCTATGGAGCCTCCATGGACTCCTATGGAGCTTCCATAGACTCCTATGGAGCCTCTGTGCAGCCCTATGGAGCCTCCATAGACTCCTATGGAGCTTCCATAGACTCCTAGGGAGCCTCTGTGCAGCCCTATGGAGCTTCCATAGACTCCTATGGAGCCTCCATAGACTCCTATGGAGCTTCCATAGACTCCTATGGAGCCTCTGTGCAGCCCTATGGAGCCTCCATAGACTCCTATGGAGCCTCTGTGCAGCCCTATGGGGCTTCCATAGACTCCTATGGAGCCTCCATGGACTCCTATGGAGCTTCCATAGACTCCTATGGAGCCTCCATAGACTCCTATGGAGCTTCCATAGACTCCTATGGAGCCTCTGTGCAGCCCCTGGAGCTTCCATAGCTATGGAGCCTCCATGGACTCCTATGGAGCTTCCATAGACTCCTATGGAGCCTCTGTGCAGCCCTATGGAGCCTCCATAGACTCCTATGGAGCTTTCATAGACTCCTATGGAGCCTCTGTGCAGCCCTATGGGGCTTCCATAGACTCCTATGGAGCCTCCATGGACTCCTATGGAGCTTCCATAGACTCCTATGGAGCCTCCATAGACTCCTATGGAGCTTCCATAGACTCCTATGGAGCCTCTGTGCAGCCCCATGGGGCTTCCATAGACTCCTATGGAGCCTCCATGGACTCCTATGGAGCTTCCATAGACTCCTATGGAGCCTCTGTGCAGCCCTATGGAGCCTCCATGGACTCCTATGGAGCTCAAGGCAGCCCTATGGAGTGACCCTAAGGAGCTCCAACTCCTAGGGAGCCTCTGTGCAGCCCATGGAGCCTCCATGGACTCCCCTCTGCAGCCCATGGAGCCTCCTAGAGCCCAGGCAGCCTCTGGAGTGCCCCAAGGAGGGGGACTCCTGCCAGGGGGTGGGGGGGGTGGTCCTGCAGGGGTGTTCTGAGGTAGGATGGCAAAGGAGCAGCAGCACAGGGAACCCCCAAACAGCCCCCCAGACCCACACCCACTCCCCTGCCTCAGCTCTCTCCACCCCCTGCCCCCCCGAGACACAAACCCACCCCTGCCCCCAGACCTACCCCCAGATCCCCCAAAACCCCCACAAACTCCAGCCCCTCCAGACACAGACACCCTCCTCCAGCCCCCAGACACACATACCCCCAAGACCCCCAGACACACCCCCAACAGCTCCCCAGGCACCCCACACACAGCTCCCCCAGATTCCCCTCCCGAGACCCTACCTCTCCCTGCCCCCTCCCAGCCCCCCCAAAGACACACTCCCCTCCCAGCCCCCCCCTAACCCCCCCCCAGGCAGCACTGCAGGCCTAAGGCTTGGGCTGGTCCTGGGCTCAGGCCACAGCTGTGGGGCAGCCTCCAGCCAGGGGAAGCTCCAGAGGAAGGAGCTGAGGCAGAGCCAGAAGGGGACTGGAGGCAAAGGGAGGTCAGAGAGGGGCGGGGCCGGGCGGGGTAGGGTGGGGCAGGGCGGGGCAGGGCGGGGCTGGGTGGTAGAGGGTTGGCTGCACACAGGGCAGCCTGGCACAGAGCTGCTGGGCGGGGGGAGGGGCAGCCACTGTCCCCTCCCCCACCTCAGGACAGGGCTCCCAGGGTCCCATAGAGCTGTGCCAGAGTCCGGCCCAGGGCAGGGCCCAGAGACCTGTGGGGAGAGAAAGGGATGGGGAGATGGAGGGGGTGAGGGGGGAGAGAGTGGGAGGGGACTGGGAGGGGATTGGGAGGGATTAGGAGGGGACTGGGAGGGGATTGGGAGAGACTGGAAGGGGGCTGGGAGGGTCTCACCTGTGGGGGGGGTCCCTGGGCAGGCTCCCCAGCAGCTCCTCCCCTTCCTGGGGCTCCCTGCAGCTCCGGAGAGCTTCCAGTAAGCTGTGGAGGGATTGGGGCCCAACCAGTTCAGACCAGTTCCCCCCAGTCCCCTCCCAGTCCCCTCCCCATCCCCTCCCAGTCCCTCTCAATCCCCTCCCAGTCCCCTCCCAGTCCCTCTCAATCCCCTCCCAGTCCCCTCCCCATCCCCTCCCCATCCCCTCCCAGTCCCCTCCCCAGTCCCTCCCCCATCCCCTCAATCCCCCCTCCCAGTCCCTCCCCATCCCCTCCCCATCCCCTCCCCTCCCAATCCCCTCCCAGTCCCCTCCCAGTCCCTCTCAATCCCCCTCCCAGTCCCCCCTCCCCATCCCCTCCCAGTACCTGGCTGGGGTGGGGAAGGCACTCAGGACCCCCCTGGCCACCCCAGGGCTCACTCCCCGCAGCTGCAGCAGCTGCCTGGCAAAGACCTCCCCCACGGTCTGGGGCTGGGGGAAGGCAACCAATCAGCCTGGGGCCCCCCCAACCAGGGGAGAAACCCCCAGGCCCCCAACACCCCCCCTTAGGACCCTCTCTAGACCCTCACCCACCCTCCCCCAATGCCCCCCCTTCAACCCCCAGAGACTCCATGTTGCCCCCACCCCCTCCTTGGACATCCCCCAAAACCCAACCCCCTTAAGACCACCCCCAGTGTCCCAACCCTGACCTCAGGGCCCCCAGAGCCCAAATGAAAGCTTTGGGATCCCCCTCCCTCCCCTCCCCCAGCCCCCTCTCAGGACCTCCCCCCCTTGGGACCCCCCTGCCCCCCTCCCCTTACCCTGCTCTTGGCCCCCTCCTCCTTCAGCCTGTCCCAGGTGAGGAGGGGGCAGGGGACCCCCGGGGGGGGCAGCTCAGGGGGACCCCTCCCAGCCACATCCCCGAGCCAGGCCTGCAGGGGGCGCCCCTAGGGGGGGCAGGAAGAGAGCAAAAGTGGACCCAAAGTGAACCAAAACCACCCAAAATGACCCAAAGTGACCCAAACAACCCAAAGTGACCCAAAATGACCCAAAGTGACCCAAACAACCCAAAGTGACCCAAAATGACCCAAACGACCCAAAATGACTACTCAGAGTGACCCAAAATGACCCAAACAACCCACAGTGACCCAGAATGACCCAAAGTGACCCAAAGTGACCCAAACAACCCAAAGTGACCCAAACAACCCAAAGTGACCCAAAGTGACCCAAAGTGAACCAAAATGACCCAAAATGACCCAAAGTGACCCAAAGTGACCCAAAGTGACCCAAACAACCCAGAATGACCCAAAGTGACCCAAAATGACCCAAACAACTCAAAGTGACCCAAAATGACCCAAAGTGACCCAAACAACCCAAAGTGACCCAAAGTGAACCAAAATGACCCAAAATGACCCAAAGTGACCCAAACAACAAAAAGTGACCCAAAGAACCCAAAGTGACCCAAAGTGACCCAAACAACCCAAAGTGACCCAAAGTGAGCCAAACAACCCAAAGTGACCCAAAATGACCCAAAGTGACCCAAACAACCCAAAGTGACCCAAAGTGACCCAAACAACCCAAAGTGACCCAAAGTGAGCCAAACAACCCAAAATGACCCAAAGTGACTCAAAGTGACCCAAAATGACCCAAAGTGACTCAAAGTGACCCAAAATGACCCAAAGTGACCCCAAGTGACCCCAAGTGACCCAAACAAGCCAGTCCAGTATGGGCTGGAAGCAGTCCCAGTGCTCCCAGTATGGGCTGGAACCCCTCCCAGTGCTCCCAGTAGGCCTCACCCTGTATCTCCTCTGCAGTCCCTCCCCCAGTGCTGCCAGGATGGCAGCGGAGTGCTCAGGGCCCTGAGACCAGCGCAGCAGGAAGCCCTCAGACACCTGCAGCAGCACAGACCAGCACAGACCAGTACCAACCAGTTAGACCAACTAGGCACCAACAAAGGATCAGTTGGAGACCAGTCCCTCCCAGTCTCTCCCAATCCCCTCCCAGGCTCTCTCAGTCCCTCCCAATCCCCTCCCAGTCCCTCCCAATCCCCTCCCAGGCTCTCTCAGTCCCTCCCAATCCCCTCCCAGTCTCTCCCAATCCCCTCCCAGTCTCTCCCAATCCCCTCCCAGTCCCCTCCCAGTCCCTCCCAATCCCCTCCCAGTCCCTCCCAGTCCCCTCCCAGTCTCTCCCAATCCCCTCCCAGTCTCTCCCAATTCCCTCCCAATCCCCTCCCAGTCTCTCCCAGTCTCTCCCAGTCCCCTCCCAGGCTCTCCCAGTCCCTCCCAGTCTCTCCCAATCCCTCCCAGTCCCCTCCCAGTCCCTCCCAATCCCCTCCCAGTCTCTCCCAGTCCCTTCCCAGTCTCTCCCAATCCCCTCCCAGTCTCTCCCAGTCCCTCCCAGTCTCTCCCAATCCCCTCCCAGTCTCTCCCAGTCCCTCCCAATCCCCTCCCAATCCCCTCCCAGTCTCTCCCAGTCCCCTCCCAGTCTCTCCCAATCCCCTCCCAGTCCCTTCCCAGTCTCTCCCAATCCCCTCCCAGTCCCTCCCAGTCCCTCCCAGTCTCTCCCAATCCCCTCCCAGTCCCTTCCCAGTCCCTCCCAATCCCCTCCCAGTCCCTCCCAATCCCCTCCCAGTCCCTCCCAGTCCCCTCCCAGTCTCTCCCAATCCCCTCCCAGTCTCTCCCAATCCCCTCCCAGTCCCTTCCCAGTCTCTCCCAATCCCTTCCCAGTCCCTCCCAATCCCCTCCCAGTCCCCTCCCAGGCTCTCCCAGTCCCTCCCAGGCTCTCCCAATCCCCTCCCAGTCTCTCCCAGTCCCTCCCAGTCTCTCCCAATCCCCTCCCAGTCTCTCCCAGTCTCTCCCAGTCCCCTCCCAGTCTCTCCCAGTCCCTCCCAGTACCTGCGTGCTGACTGCAGCCCGGCGCAGGACGCGGAGGGGCACCGAGAGCTGCTGCCCCCTGCTGGGCATCTCCAGGAGGTACATTGGGCAGCGCAGGCCGCAGCGCCCCAGCCTGAACTGGGAGGGCAGCAGGATGGACCAGTAAGGACCAGTAAGAGCCAGGGACTGCAGAAAACTGCGCCCCCCAGTGCCTCCCAGGCCCTTCTAGCCACTCCCAGTGCCTCCCAGCCCTCTCCCAGTCTCTCCCAGTGCCTCCCAGTCCCTCCCAGTCCCTTCTAGCCCACTCCAAGTGCCTCCCAGCCCTCTCCCAGTGCCCCCAGTCCCTCCCAGTGCCTTCTAGCCCACTCCAAGTGCCTCCCAACCCTCTCCCAGTGCCCCCCAGTCCCTCCCAGTCCCTTCTAGCCCACTCCAAGTGCCTCCCAACCCTCTCCCAGTGCCCCCCAGTCCCTCCCAGTCCCTTCTAGCCCTCTCCCAGTGCCTCCCAGTCCCTCCCAGTCCCTTCTAGCCCACTCCAAGTGCCTCCCAACCCTCTCCCAGTCTCTCCCAGTGCCTCCCAGTCCCTTCTAGCCCTCTCCCAGTGCCTCCCAGGCCCTTCTAGCCCACTCCCAGTGCCTCCCAACCCTCTCCCAGTGCCTCCCAGTCCCTCCCAGTCCCTTATAGCCCTCTCCCAGTGCCTCCCAGTCCCTTCTAGCCCTCTCCCAGTGCCTCCCAGTGCCTCCCAGTCCCTTCTAGCCCTCTCCCAGTGCCTCCCAGGCCCTTCTAGCCCACTCCAAGTGCCTCCCAACCCTCTCCCAGTCTCTCCCAGTGCCTCCCAGTCCCTTATAGCCCTCTCCCAGTCTCTCCCAGTGCCTCCCAGTCCCTTCTAGCCCTCTCCCAGTCTCTCCCAGTGCCTCCCAGTCCCTTCTAGCCCTCTCCCAGTCTCTCCCAGTGCCTCCCAGTCCCTTCTAGCCCTCTCCCAGTGCCTCCCAGTCCCTCCCAGTCCCTTCTAGCCTACTCCAAGTGCCTCCCAACCCTCTCCCAGTCTCTCCCAGTGCCTCCCAGTCCCTTCTAGCCCACTCCCAGTGCCTCCCAACCCTCTCCCAGTCTCTCCCAGTGCCCCCCAGTCCCTTCTAGCCCACTCCAAGTGCCTCCCAACCCTCTCCCAGTCTCTCCCAGTGCCTCCCAGTCCCTTCTAGCCCACTCCCAGTGCCTCCCAACCCTCTCCCAGTCTCTCCCAGTGCCTCCCAGTACCTTCTGCTCCCGGTACCTCCCATCACAGATGCTGCTGCCCAGGTCTGAGGCTGTTTTCCTCTCCACCACCCAGTCCAGGACCAGCTCCCGGGGTGCCCTGCCTGGGGGCGGCCCAGCACAGAGTACAGACCAGTATGGACCAGCACAGCCCAGTTTTCACCCAAATCCCTTCCCAGTCCCCACCAGTATCAACCAGTTCATTCCAAGAGCTGCCAGGGCTTCCAAAGCCATGCCCAGTTGCCTCCCAGTTCCATCCCAGTGCCTCCCACTCCCACCCCAGTGCCTCCCACTCCCATCCAACCCTTTCCCAGTCCCATCCCAGTTCCTCCCAGTCCCATCCCAGTGCCTCCCACTCCCACCCCAGTGCCTCCCACTCCCATCCAACCCTTTCCCACTCCCATCCCAGTGCCTCCCACTCCCACCCCAGTGCCTCCCAGTTCCACCCCAGTGCCTCTCAGTTCCACCCCAGTGCCTCCCACTCCCACCCCAGTGCTTCCCACTCCCATCCAACCCTTTTCCAGTCCCATCCCAGTGCCTCCTAGTTCCATCCAGTGCCTCCCACTCCCACCCCAGTGCCTCCCACTCCCACCCAGTGCCTCCCACTCCCACCCCAGTTCCTCCCACTCCCATCCCAGTGCCTCCCACTTCCTACCCCAGTGCCTCCCAGTTCCATCCCAGTGCCTCCCACTCCTACCCCAGTGCCTCCCAGTTCCATCCCAGTGCCTCCCACTCCCACCCCAGTTCCTCCCACTCCCACCCCAGTGCCTCCCACTCCCATCCAACCCTTTTCCAGTCCCATCCCAGTGCCTCCTAGTTCCATCCAGTGCCTCCCACTCCCACCCCAGTGCCTCCCACTCCCATCCCAGTGCCTCTCAGTTCCACCCCAGTGCCTCCCACTCCCATCCCAGTGCCTCCCACTCCCATCCAGTGCCTCCCACTCCCATCCCAGTGCCTCTCAGTTCCACCCCAGTGCCTCCCACTCCCATCCCAGTGCCTCCCACTCCCATCCAGTGCCTCCCACTCCCACCCCAGTGCTTCCCACTCCCATCCAACCCTTTTCCAGTCCCATCCCAGTGCCTCCTAGTTCCATCCAGTGCCTCCCACTCCCATCCAGTGTCTCCCACTCCCATCCAACCCTTTTCCAGTCCCATCCCAGTGCCTCCTAGTTCCATCCAGTGCCTCCCACTCCCATCCCAGTGCCTCCCACTCCCACCCCAGTGCCTCCCACTCCCATCCAACCCTTTCCCAGTTCCATCCCAGTCCCCCCCAGTACCTGGGGCCGGGTTCCTCTCCCTGGCCACCCACAGGAAGTCTCCCACCGGAAGCCTTCTCCTCAGGACCTGCCTGGAGCGGCTGAGCAGGGCTGGGACCAGGCCCCGGGAGCGACCCCCCCTGGAGGGCAGCAGCGGCGTCGGGGGGGGGGCGGGGCTTCGAGCAGAAAGGGGGCGGGGCATTGGGCTGAAAGGGGGGCGGGGCTTGACCCGGAAGTGGGCGTGACGGGGGGGGGGCTTTAGGCTGGAAGTGGGCAGGGTGTGGACTGGGAGGGAACAGGAGATGAAGGGGGGGGGGGGGAAGGGGTGGAGCCTTGACCGCAAGTGGGTGTGGCTTGGAATGGGTGGGGCTTAGACCACCAAATACATTGGTGTGGAAAGTTCTATCAGGAGGGGGCGTGGCTTTAGAGCAGATGGAGGCGGGGCTTAGCAAGGGAGAAGGGCATAAATGGGCGTGGTTTAGAGCAGGGGGTGTGGTTTGACACTGAAATGGGCGTGTTTACAGCCGGGGGCAGGGTTAGACAAGGCAGTGGGCGTGGCTTAGACCCAGGGGCGCGGTTTGACACGGCAGTGGGCGTGGCTTAGACCCAGGGGCGTGGTTTGGCACAGCAGTGGGCAGGGCTTGGACTGAATATGTCATAGAGGGGAGGAGAGAAGGGAGCCCGGAGAGGGGGGGTGGCTTAAATGGCTTAAAAGGGGGTGGGGACTAGTATGGAAGGGGGTGGAGTCTTAGCCAGTGGGTGGAGTCTAGGCCAGAAGTGGGTGTGGTTCTGGGAAGGAATGGGCGGGGCTTGGCCCGGAAGTGGGCGGTACCCGCACTCCTCCGTGACATCAGCACACAGGATGAGGTCGTAGGAGCCAGGCTGCAGCGTGAAGGGGCTGGGGGGCAGCAGGGGGCAGCAGTGAGGCACTGAGGCCTCCCAGGTAGCCACCAGGCAGAGCACAGCTGAAGCCACCAGCTCCCAGTGCCCCCCAGTGCCCAACCCCCATCCCAGTGCCCTCCAGTAACCAACCCCCATCCCAGTGCCCCCCAGTGCCCCCCAGTGCCCAACCCCCATCCCAGTGCCCCCCAGTGCCCCCCAGTGCCCAACCCCCATCCCAGTGCCCCCCAGTAACCAACTCCCATCCCAGTGCCCCCCAGTGCCCCCCAGTAACCAACCCCCATCCCAGTGCCCTCCAGTAACCAACCCCCATCCCATTGCCCCCAGTGCCCCCAGTAACCAACCCCCATCCCAGTGCCCCCCAGTAGCTGCCAGTGCCCCCCAGTGGCTCACACTGGAGCAGAGGGAAGGTCACTTCCCTCCCCCTCCAGCAGGGGGAGCTCTGCATTGGGCAGGGCTTGAGGGGAGGCCTCGACCAATCGCAGGGCCAGAAGCCGACCACGGGGGTCAGGGAGTACCTAGGGGGACAGAGAGCAACTCAGTGCCCTCCCAGTGCCCTCCCAGTGCATCCCAGTGCCCTCCAGAACCTCCCAGTGCCCTCCCAGTGCCCTCCCAGTGCCTCCCAATCCCTTCCCAGTGCCTCCCAGTGCCTCCCAGTGCTTCCCAGTGCCTCCCAATCCCTTCCCAGTGCCCTCCCAGTGCCTCCCAGTGCCTCCCAGTGCCTCCCAGTCCCTCCCAATGCTTCCCAGTGCCCTTCCAGCCCCTCCCAGTGCTTCCCAATGCTTCCCAGTGCCCTCCCAGTGCCTCCCAGTGCCCTCCCAGTGCCCTCCCAGTGCCTCCCAATCCCTTCCCAGTGCCTCCCAATGCCCTCCCAGTCCCTCCCAGTGCCTCCCAATCCCTTCCCAGTGCCCTCCCAGTACCTCCCAATGCTTCCCAGTGCCCTCCCAATGCCTCCCAGTGCCCTCCCAGTGCCTCCCAGTGCCCTCCCAGTGCCTCCCAATGCTTCCCAGTGCCTCCCAATCCCCTCCCAGTCCCTCCCAGTGCCCTCCCAGTGCCTCCCAGTGCCCTCCCAGTGCCTCCCAATGCTTCCCAGTGCCTCCCAATCCCCTCCCAGTGCCTCCCTATCCCCTCCCAGTCCCCCCCCAGTCCCTCACCGCGGGGGGTGGCCGCAGCGCTCTGCCAGTTGCCTCCTCAGGAGGTCTCCCAGCGCCACCTGCTGGGCAGAAGGAGCCAATGGAGCAGCCTCCCTTGGGCCCCACTGGCCCTTACTGGTCCTAACTGGTCCTTACTGGTGCCACTTACTGAGCTGAGGGGCAGGTCGCAGAGGGGCTGGGCCAGCTGCAGCAGCTCCTCCGCTCTGATTGGCTCAGAGCTCTGAAAGGGGTGGGGCTTCCAGTGAGGCCTGGGGGGGGGGGGGGGCCAGATTCCCCTCCCAGGCCCTTCCCAGCCTCCCCCCTCAGCCCCGCCCCCGCACCTTGAGCAGGGCCAATAGGAGGGCAAAGCCCCGGGAGCGGGGGCGGGGCTTGTAGTCACGTGGTAGGCCAGGCTGGGTGGTGGTGACGTCACTTCCTGTCTGGGACTCACTCCCTGCCTGAGCTCCACTTCTGGGGGGGGTAGGAGGAAGACCTTGCTCTGGGATTGGAAAAGAACAAGAATATGCAAATGAGGATGCAAATGAGGCTGAAAACCTCCAGACCATCCCAGTCCCTCCCAGTCCCCTCTC
Organism: Melanerpes aurifrons; assembly: GCA_011125475.1. Taxonomy (NCBI): domain Eukaryota; kingdom Metazoa; phylum Chordata; class Aves; order Piciformes; family Picidae; genus Melanerpes; species Melanerpes aurifrons. The sequence goes on from WWNC01000092.1 coordinate 2,907,167, forward strand.
CCAGTCCCCTCCCAGTCCCTCCCACTCCCCTCCCAGTCCCTCCCACTCCCTCCCAGTCCCCTCCCAGTCCCTCCCAATCCCCTCCCAGTCTCTCCCAATCCCCTCCCAGTCCCTCCCAATCCCTCCCAGTCTCTCCCAATCCCCTCCCAGTCTCTCCCAATCCCCTCCCAGTCCCTCCCAATCCCCTCCCAGTCTCTCCCAATCCCCTCCCAGTCCCTCCCAATCCCCTCCCAGTCTCTCCCAATCCCCTCCCAGTCTCTCCCAATCCTCTCCCAGTCCCTCCCAGTCTCTCCCAGTCCTCTCCCAGTCTCTCCCAATCCCCTCCCAGTCTCTCCCAATCCCCTCCCAGGCTCTCCCAGTCCCTCCCAGTCTCTCCCAATCCCCTCCCAGTCCCTCCCAATCCCTCCCAGTCTCTCCCAGTCCCTCCCAATCTCTCCCAATCCCCTCCCAGTCCCTTCCCAGTCCCCTCCCACCCCCACCCCTACCTGCTCTGTGCCTTTTCAACCTCTGCTGCAGTCTGTGGCAGAGTCGAGGTCCAAAGTGCTTCAGGATGGCAGCAGCAGAGCCTGAGCCCAGGGGCAGAGGGTACAGAGCCAGGGAATGCAGGGCCTGGGGGGGCACCCAGCACCCATCAGACCTCCCCCAGCACCCATGGGACCCCCCCAGCACCCATAGGACCCCCCCAGCACCCATCAGACCCCCACCCAGCACCCATAGGACCCCCCAGCACCCACAGGGACCCCCTTCAGAACCCCTCCCAGTAGCAATAGGACCTCCAGGACCCTTCCCAACACCCATGGGACCCTTCCCAGCACCCATGGGACCCCTCCCAGCACCCACAGGGAACCCCCTTCAGAACCTCTCCCAGTAGCAATAGGACTTCCAGGACCCTTCCCAGCACCCATGGGACCTCCCTCAGCACCCATGGGACCCCCCCACACCCACAGGAACCCCCTTCAGAACCTCTCCCAGTAGCAACAGGACCTGCAGGACCCTTCCCAGCAGCCATGGGACCCCCCCAGCACCCATCAGCTGCCCCCAGCACCCATGGGACGCCCTCCAGCACCCATAGAACCCCCCAGCACCCACAGGGACCCCCTCCAGGACCCCTCCCAGTAGCAATAGGACCTGCAGAACCCTTCCCAGCACCCCTAGGACCCCGCCCCCCCCCCCGCAGCCCCTTCCCCTACCCTGTCATAGACCTTGGCCGCCCTGGTGCCCGCGGCCTGCTCCCTCCACTCCCGCAGCCAGAGGGTGAACAGAGGGTTGGGGTCGCGCTTGGGCCTGGGGCGGCGCCGGCGCCGGCGGCGGCCAGGGGAGGGCAGAGCGGAGCCGGCGGCGGCCGCGGCCGAGGCTTCCTCCATGGCCTTGGAGCGGAGCCCGGGGCAGAGCTTCCCGCGCGGGGCAGAGCCGCCGGCACCGGAAGTGGGGCAGCTGGGAGCTGATTGGCTGAGGCCGGGCCAGGCACGCCCCCCCGGGGCGGGGCGAAGGACTCGGAGCCGCCCCCCAGGCCGCTCAGCGCTGCTCCGCAAGCCGCGGGGCCGCTCTAGCCCCTGCCCTGCGCCTCTCTACTGCTCTGGAGGCCCCAGGCCCCCCTCCCGCGGCGCGGCTGTCGCCCCCTAGGGGCAGGGAAGGCCAAGTGCAGCACAACAAAACTTCCTTTATTGTTTTACAAAACCCTTTCGCGGGGGGAGGCAGCCCCAGACCCCCCCTCCCCCCCCAAATCGATTCAGACCCCCCCCAAAAGTGTCTCAAAGACCCCAAAAAGGGAAAAGAATTGCCCCAGACCCCTCCCCAGTTGAGGCCCCCACCCCCGGGGGGGGGAAGGGCAATGTCAGTAGAGCCTCCCCCCAAGGGCTGGGGGGGGAGGGGCAGTTGGGGAGCCCCCCCCCCGGGTGGTTTTGGAGTCCTAAGGAGGGGAACCCCTCCCTCCCCCCCTCCCCTCCTTAAATTGGGGTTGAAACCCCCCGGTGGGGGGAGGGGCTGGGGGTCCCCAAGGCCTTGGGAGGGGCAGCACCACAGCAGGGGGGGCACAGGGTGGGAGGCAGGAAGAGGGGGAGGGGGAGGGGGTGGGTGGTGGGTTTGGGGTGCCAGGGATGGGCACTGGGGGGGGGGCCAAGGGGCAGGTTTGGGGCACCAAGGGCTGGGGTTGGGGGTGCCAGGGAGGGGGCAGGCAGGGCACCAGGGGCAGGGCTTGGGGGGAGGCTTCGGGGGGGGGTTTAAGGGTGCCCAGGGGGACGTCAAGGAGATGGTTTGGGGCATCAAGGGCAGGGTTGAGGGGTGCCAGGGAGGTGCCAGGGGACAGCCTGGGGCACCAAGGGCTGGGTGTCAGAGGGGTTCAGGATGCCAGGGGGGTGCCAGGGGACAGCCTGGGGCACCAAGGGCTGGGTTTCAGAGGGGTTCAGGGATGCCAGGGAGGTGCCAGGGAGGAAGCTGGGGCTGGGTTTAGAGCACCAGAGCTTCCAGGGGGATGGTTTGGGGGGCACCAAGGGCTGGGCTTGGGGGGTGGCTTCAGGGCTGCCAAGGGGAAGGCTTAGGGGCACTGAGGAGTGGGTTCAGGCTGCCTGGGGCAGGGTTGGGGGTGCCAGGGGAAGCTCAGGATGGGTTCAGGCTCCGGGGGCTGCCGGGGGCAGACTCTGCGCCCCCAGGGTCTGAGCGCAGGCTGCCGGGGGTGGCGGGGGGTGGGCTGGGGGGGGGATTGGGGGTGCCAGGGGCGGCAGGGGGCGGCAGGGGGCGGCAGGGGGCGCCCCTCAGAGGAAGGCATCGCACCACTCGCGCAGGCAGCCGGAGCAGTCCCTGCTCTGCTTGGCGTTGGCGCCGCAGGTCTCCTTCAGCCACTCCCGGAACAGTTCCTCGTCCTTGCGCAGCACCAGGAACTGCCCCAGCACCACGTAGGCCTGGGGGGCAGGAGGGGGGCAGGGGGGGGCAAGGGGGGGGGGCAAGGGGGAGGGTAGAGGGGGGGCAGGGCTCTCAGCTGGGCAGGGGGCACAGCTGAGGCTCCCCCTGGCGCCTACCCCCCAGGAGAAATCCACAGGGGACAGAGGGAGAGGAAGCAGGGGGAGGAGCCCTCCTGTGCCCCCTCCCTGTGTCCCCAGTCCCCTCCTTGTCCCCCAGCCCCTCCCTGTGTCCCCAGCAGGGTCCCAGTCCCCACCCTGTGTCCCCCAAGTCCCCTCCCTCTGTCCCCCAGCCCCCTCTCTGTGTCCCCCACTCTGTCCCCTCCTCCCCTCCCTCTGTCCCCCTCAGTCCCCTCCCTCTGTCCCCTCCAAGTCCCCTCCCTGTGTCCCTCCCTCTGTCCCCCAGTCCCCTCCCTGTGTCCCCCAGTCCCCTCCTGTGTCCCCTCCCTCAGTCCCCTCCCTGTGTCCCCTCCCTGTGTTTCCCCCAGCCCCCTCCCTGTGTCCCCTCCCTCTGTCCCCCAGTCCCCTCCCTGTCCCCCTCCCTGTGTCCCCTCCCTCTGTCCCCCAGCCCCCTCCCTGTGTTTCCCCAGCCCCCTCCCTGTGTCCCCTCCCTCTGTCCCCCAGCCCCCTCCCTGTGTCCCCCTCCCTCTGTCCCCTCCCTCTGTCCCCCAGCCCCCTCCCTGTGTCCCCCGACCCCTCCCAGTGTCCCCCAGGGGTCCTTGTCCCCTCCCCTGACCCCTGCCCCATACCTGTGTCCCCCAGCAGGGTCCCAGGCCCCTCCCAGTGTCCCCCCAAGAGGGCCAAGTCCCCTCCCCCGTGTCCCCCAGACCCTCTCTGTCCCCTTGGTGCCACCCCCAACCTCCTGCCACCCCCTTACCCCTTTAGTGCCACCCCCAGCACCCCAGTACCCCCTTGGTGCCACCCCAGTCCCCTTGGTGCCCTCCTTGCCCCTTTAGTGCCATCCCCAGCACCCCCTTGGTGCCAACCCAAGCCCCTTGGTGCCCTCCTTGCCCCCTTTAGTGCCACCCCCACCCCCCCAGCCCCTACCTGGCCACCACTCTCCTCCCTCTCCACCCCTCTCCCTCCTTCCAGCCCCAAACTGTGGCTGCCCCAGGGCTGTGCCAGGGCTGTGCCAGGGCTGTGCCAGGCTGCCTCCCACCTTGTCAAAGCCTTTCTCCTCCAGCTTCTTGCCCAGCACGTCCCCGATGCCAGCCAAGGTGCCCACAGGCTTCTCCCCCATGGGCTCAGCCACGAAGTCTCTGTGCTTCTGGGAGGTGGAGGACATGGCTCCTGGGGGGGGCATGGGGGCAGGGGGTGAGGGCACAGCCCTGGCACCCCAAAGCCTCTCCTTGGCACCCCAAACCCACCCCCAAGCCAACCTCGGGGCACCCCTGGGGCCCTAAAGCTTCCCCTGGCACCCCCAGCCCTGCCCTTGGTGCCCCTACCCAACCCCCTGGCACCCCCAGCCCTGCCCTTGGTGCCCCTACCCAACCCCCTGGCACCCCAAACCCTGCCCTTGGTGCCCCTAACCAACCCCCTGGCACCCCCAGCCCTGCCCTTGGTGCCCCTAACCAACCCCCTGGCACCCCAAACCCTGCCCTTGGTGCCCCTACCCAACCCCCTGGCACCCCCAGCCCTGCCCTTGGTGCCCCCAGCTGACCCCTGGGCACCCCTGGCACACTCACTGCCAGCCTTTGTCACCCTGCCCCTTCCCCCTGGCATCCTGAGCCCGGGGGGGGAAGCAGAGGAGGAAGGAGAGGGAACTGTGCCGGGGAGAGGATGGAGGGAAGGGGGCAGGGGGAGAGAGTTGGGGAGGGGCAGACAAGAAGGGGGCACTGGGGGGGGGGGGCTGGGGGGACAGTGCCCAGTGGGGGAGGAGGGAAGGGAGGGGGAGATAGGGACGGGAGGGGGCTGGGGGCATGGTGGAGGTGAGAGAGAAGATGGAAGAGGGTAGGAGGGAGGGAGGAAGGGAGAAAGGAGGGAGGGAGAAAGGAGGGAGAAGGGAGGGAGAAGGGAGGAAGGAGGGAGAAGGGAGGAAGGGAGGAGGGAAGGGAGGGAGAAGGGAGGGAGAGGGAGGGAGGAGGGAGGGAGGGGAGGGGGAGGGAGGGAGGGAGAAGGGAGGAGGGAGAAGGGGGAGGAGGGAGAAGGGAGGAGGGAGAAGGGAGGAGGGAGAAGGGAGGAGGGAGAAGGGAGGAGGGAGAAGGGAGGAGGGAGAAGGGAGGAGGGAGAAGGGAGGAGGGAGAAGGGAGGAGGGAGAAGGGAGGAGGGAGAAGGGAGGAGGGAGAAGGGAGGAGGGGAGGGGAGGGAGGGAGGGAGGAGGGGAGGGAGGGAGGAGAAGGGAAGAGGGGGAGAAGGGAGGAGGGAGAAGGGAGGAGGGAGAAGGGAGGAGGGAGAAGGGAGGAGGGAGAAGGGAGGAAGGGAGGAAGGGAGGGAACAGGGCCAGGAGAGAGGGATGAGGACACGGCAGGGGAGGGGACAGCACCCAGGGGAAGAGGAGAGGGCTGGGGGGGCACAGGAAGGGGACATGGGCAGGGGCAGGGGGAGGGGATACAAAGGGACAGCCCCGGGGGGGTCCCGAGCGGAGGGGACCGGAGAGGGAGGAGCTGGAAGGGGAGGGTGGGGCACAGCCCGGGGAGGACATTAGGGACAGAACTGAGGGGATCTGACGTGAGGAGCAGGGCTGGGGGGGGGGGGCGGGGGCCTGGGGTCAGCCCAGGGCGGCCGTGAGGGGACCCCGGGGGGCAGCCGCGGGCGGGAAGGCCGCAGGCAGCCCGCGGGGCCCAGGGCCTGGGCCGAGGCCTATCGGGAGGCCCCAAGGCCACTGCGGCCACCCCCACCCCACCCCGGAGAGCTCTGGGGACATCCGGGACGGCCCTGGGGACATCCCGAACCCCCCTCAGGGACGCGCAGGATCTTCCCCCCCGCCCCCGGGGGACGAGGGAGGCCTCCCGAGGCCCTCACCGGCGCCTCCGCCGCTCTAACGGCCGCTCCCGCCTCGGGCCCGCTGCGTGCGCCGCGCGCTGACGTCACTTCCGGCGGCCGGGCCGCAGGGAGCCGCCGGGCGCGGAGCTGGGACCGGAAGTGGAGGGCGCGGGGCCACTCTGGGCGGCGCAGGACCATAGAGACGCAGCCCCCGAAGTCCTCCAAGGGCTCTCCCCGAGCTCCTGGGAAGGGCTGAGGAGGCTTTGGGTGGACGCAGAGGGCTTGGAGGAGGTCACCGCAGACCTCGGGACGTTCAGGGGGTGGTTCTGGGCTCCTCCAAGCTGCTCTTGGAGCCCTGGAGAACATCTCCAGGTCCCTCTAGGACACCCAGGGGGTGACTCCAGGGCAAGAAAAAGGGAAACCAGTGGGAAGGGGGAGGGGAAGAGGGGGAGGGGAAAATTTGGGACTAAAAGGAGAAATTTGGGGACGAAACTAAGGAATTTGGGGAGAGAAAGAGGAAATTTGGGGGCAAGAAAAAGGGAATTTGGAAGAAAAAAGTAGGATTTGGGGGCAGGAAATCGAAACTTTGGGGCAAAAAAGGGAGAATTTGGGGGTTGGGGGGGAAGAAGGGAGTTTGGGGGGGCACAAAGGGAATTTGGGGGGGCATAAAGGGCATTTGGGGGGGCACAAAGGGAAGTTTGGGGCAAAAGAGAGGAAGTTTGGGGCAAAAAAGAGGAAGTTTGGGAGGCCAAAACAAGGAAAAAAAAGGGGGAATTTGAGGGCAAAAAGGAATTGGGGAGAAAAAGTGGAATTTGGGGCAAAAAAAGGCAAAATTTGGGGCATCCCCTCTCCCATTTGTTTTGCCCCTCCCCCCCCCCAAATCCAATCTCTTCATTGCCACAGCTCTCAACATTTCCTTTATTCGGGGCTGAACCCACACCCCCCCCCCACCCCCGCCTTGGACCCCACCCCAGCCCCCCGTGGTCCCCCACCCCCAGGGCGCCCCTCAGGTCTCCTCCTCGCTCAGCAGCATGTTGGGGACCCCCCTGGAGATGGGGAAGCGGCGCCCCGAGTCTGGGCACTGCAGGACCCCCTCCAGCACCTCCACCTGGGGGGGGGGAGGAGGAACACAGAAAGGTTGAATTAGGAGAGGGGGAGACCCCTAAAAGGTTTAGGGGGACCCCCCCCAGCTATTTTGGGGACCCTCCCCCCCCCCCCAGTTTTACCTCCAGCAGGAGGTGGTGGAGGCGGCGCAGGAAGGCTTCGTCCTCCTCGTAGCCAGGGGAGGGCTCGGGGGGCAGCTCTGGGGGCTGCCCCAACTTGGGGGAGGGGGAGAGAGGAAGGGGTTAAGAGACACCCCCCCCCAAAATGCCCTTTCCCCCTCCACCTCCCCCCCCCCAAAATATGAGCCCCATCATCCCTAAACCACCACATTGGAGACTCCCAAATGGCTTCTCACAGCCCCCCACCCCCAAATTAGGGGACCCCCAAAAAGGTTCCCCTAATTGAAGAGCCCCCTCCAGGCTCCCCTAATTGAGGAGCCCCCTCCAGGCTCCCTAATTAAAGCCCCCAGGACTCCCCTAATTGGAGACTTCCCAGGGCTCCCCTAATTAAGGACATTCCCCCGGCTTATCCCTTCCCCCTCCCCAATCTGAAGCCTCCTTGGGCACCCCCAAACTTGGAGCCCCCACCCCAGTTCCCCAAGCACCCCTAAACCAAGATCCCTCCAAATTGGGACCCCACCCTCCACCCAGACTCCCTCCTGACCCCCAAAATGGGGACCACCCCCTGAAAGACTCCCTCCTGGACCCCCAAAATGGGGACCACCCCCTGAAAGACTCCCTCCTGGACCCCCAAAATGCGGACCACCCCCTTGAAAGACTCCCTCCTGGAACCACCAAAATGGGGACCACCCCCTTGAAAGACTCCTCCTGGACCCCCAAAATCCCTCCCCCTCCCCAAATCCCTCCCCCTTCAAAGCAAACCCCTCCAGCCCTCCCCAAACCAGCCCTCCCATACTCCCCCCGCCCCCTTGCACCCCCAAACCGGAGAGCCCCTCGCCCCCCAGCTCACGCTCTCGGCCGCCTGCAGCAGCGCTGCCCAATGCAGCCTGGGCACCAAGCGAGCCACGAAGGCAGCGCTGAACGGCACCGGCCGGACCCGCACCTCCGAGGCCTGCGGGGGGAGAGGGAGGGAGGCGACGGAACCGGGAGGGGAAGGGGTGGGGGGACACCGGGGCGGGGGACTGGAGGAGCTCGGCTTGAAGGGGGGAAGGGTCCCGGTCTGGGGAGATCCAGGAGGGAGTCTCTGGGGGGGGTCCTCACTTGCGGGAGGGATCGCACCGGGGAGGGAAGGCCTAGGCGGGGCCGGGTCAGGGTGGTCGGGGCCGAGACACAGGCGGGGGAGGGGGGTCGGGACCCAGTGGGGGTCTCGCCGGGGCGGTCGAGGCCCAGTCAGAGCGATCAGGGATTTCGGGGCCCGCTCGGGGAGGCTTAGGCTGGGGGGGGCTCAGGGCCTGGGCGGTAAGGGCCGCGTCCGTACCTCGATGTGCAGCGGGAAGCCGCCGCCGGGCTTCAGCCCGCGGACGTGGGACGTGAGCATGTTGTGCGTGAGCAGCTTCATGCCGGCTCCGCCGCGCCGCTTCCGGCCAGGCCGCTGCGGCGGGGGACGGCGGCCGGGAGGGACCAAGCGGGACGGGGCTGGGAGGGGCCAAGCGAGACGGCGGCCGGGGGGAGCCAATCAGGACGGGGCCGGGAGGGGCCAAGCAAGACGGCGGCCGGGAGGAGCCAATCAGGACGGGGCCGGGAGGGGCCAAGCGGGACGGGGCTAGGAGGAGGCAATCAGGACGGGGGCGGGAGGGGCCAGGCGGGACGGGGCTGGGAGGGGCCAGGCGAGACGGGGCCGGGAGGAGCAAATGAGGACGGTGGCCGGGAGAGGCCAATCAGGACGGGGCTAGGAGGGGGCAGGACGGGGCCGGGAGGAGCAAATGAGGACGGTGGCCGGGAGAGGCCAATCAGGACGGGACTAGGAGGGGGCCAAGCACGACGGTGGCCGGGAGGGGCCAAGCGCAGCCGCAGCCAACGCAACGCAGGGGCCGCGGTCTAGCCCTGAAGCGGGGCGGGAGGCAGAACTGAAAGGAACCCCAAATACCCCCTCGGGACCCCTCCCAGCGCCCCCAAACCACCCCCCTGGGCCTGCCACCGCTTCTGGGTCGGGACTGGTACCACTGGGAGGCCTCAGAGGGACCCATGGGGACCCCCCCAGGGAGCTGCAGAGAGCCCCATAGGGAGCAGAGAGGGATCCATAGTGACCCATAGCACCCCACAGGGACCCAGAGTCCCATGAGGTTCCCTCTGGGGACCCACAGACCCCCCCAAGGACCCCTAGGGACCCCCTGTGCCCCATAGGGACCATACACAGCCCCTCCCCCCCCCCCCCCAGTAAGACCCCAAGGCAGGACCCCAAGTGCAGCTGATTTATTACAAGGGTGGAAGGGGGGGTGGGGGGATAAGGGCACCCCCAGAGACCCCCTCCCAGGGACCCCCCACAACTGCCCAGCAGTTCCCCCCACAATGGAGTGGGGGGGATGGAACACAGACACCCCCCAAATGGGTGAGTGGGGACCCCCTGAGACCACCCCCAGTAATGGGGGCTGGGGGAGGGGTTAAGGCCACTTCTGGGTGCTGGGGAGACCCCCAAGAGTGGGAGGGGAACCCCAAGAGTGTGACAGGGACCCTAACTGTGGGGAGAGACCCTAAGACTGGGAGGGGAACCCCAACTGTGGGGAGACCTCCAGAGTGGGAGGGGGAACCCCAAGACTGGGAGGGGAACCCCAGGAGTGCGACAGGGACCCCAATTATGGAGGGACCCCAAGAGTGGGAGTGGGACCCCAAGAATCAAGTGGGACCCTAATAGTGTGGAGAGAACCCCAAGAGTGTGGGGGGGTGGGTTCCAGTGTTGGGGGAGGGGGTGCTGACTAGGAAGAGACCCAGTGGGAGTTTGGGGGCCCCAGCATTTTGGGGGTGCTGGGAGCGGGTCCTCAATGATCTTGTGGTGCTGGGGGATTGATCCAATTATGGGGTGCTTGGAGGGGGTCCCACTGTTGGAAAGGCACTGGGGTGGGGAGGTCTCCAATAATCTGGGGGTGCTGGGGGTCCCAATGATCTGGGGGTGCTAGGGTGGGGGTCCCAATGATCTGGGGGTGCTGGGGGTCCCAATGATCTGGGGGTGCTAGGGTGGGGGTCCCAATGATCTGGGGGTGCTAGGGTGGGGGTCCCAATGATCTGGGGATGCTGGGGTGGGGGTCCCAATGATCTGGGGGTGCTGGGGGTCCCAATGATCTGGGGGTGCTAGGGTGGGGGTCCCAATGATCTGGGGGTGCTGGGGGGGGGAGGGATTTGATCCACTTGAGGGTCCATGGGGGAGGTCTGTGGGGGGTGTATGGGGTGCAGAGGGGGTCTGCAGGGGGGGTGCAGGAAGGGGGTGGCTATGGGGTGTAAGGGAAGCTGAGCAGCACCCCCTCGTAGGGCTCCAGCTGCAGCTCCTCCAGGCGCACCTGGGGGTCGGGGGGCAGCGGCTGGTGGGTCCTGAGGCGCAGGGTGAGGCTGGAGGGCAGGCGGGGGTCCCGCAGGGAGAGGCGGGCGAGGGGCTGGGGGCCGGGGTTGAGCAGCACCAGGAACCTCTGGCTCTGGTCCCAGCTGCGCAGGAAGGCAGAGGCCTGGGGGCCGGCGTCCAGGGCCTCGGCCTCCCCCAGCGCCAGGGAGCGCTCCCGGGAGCGCAGCGCCCCCAGCTGGCGGCACAGCTCCAGCAGCTGCAAGGGGAACGAGGTCAGGGACGGGGCCCCGGCTGGGGCCTGCTGGAGAGCCCAGCCCAGGCTGCTGCCCCTTGGAGAGCGCCCCCCTGAGGGCTTACAACTACAATCCCCCCCCCCAGCATTGCCCCTTGAAGACCCCCCCCCGGGGGCTGCCCTCTGCAGAGCCCACCCTGGGGGCTGCACCTTTCAGAGCCCACCCTGGGGGCTGCACCTTTCAGAGCCCACCCTGGGGGCTGCACCTTTCAGAGCCCACCCTGGGGGCTGCACCTTTCAGAGCCCACCCTGGGGGCTGCACCTTTCCAGAGCCCACCCTGGGGGCTGCCCCTCTCCAGAGCCCACCCTGGGGGCTGCCCCTTCAGAGCCCACCCTGGGGGGCTGCCCCTTCCAGAGCCCACCCTGGGGGCTGCCCTCTCCAGAGCCCACCCTGGGGGCTGCCCCTCTCCAGAGCCCACCCTGGGGGGCTGCCCCTTCCAGAGCCCACCCTGGGGGGCTGCCCCTCTCCAGAGCCCACCCTGGGGGCTGCCCCTTCCAGAGCCCACCCTGGGGGCTCCACCTTTCCAGAGCCCACCCTGGGGGCTGCCCCTCTCCAGAGCCCACCCTGGGGGCTGCAGCACTCACCCCACCCCCCCAGCCCCGCCCCTCCAAGAGCCACGCCCACCTGCGAGCTGTTCCCGCCCTCCAGCAGCAGCTCCCAGGGCATCGGCGTCAGCTGGGGACACAGGAGGTGGGGTCAGGGGCGGGGCCTCTGGCAAGCTCCACCCCCAGCCCCGGAGCCACCCGCAGGGAATCATAGGGAACAATGGGGACCCACAGAGCCCCCCAGGGCTCCAGAGGGACCCTAGGGCCCAGCAGGGCCTCCTGGGAAGCCATACAGCTCCAGAGGGACCTAGAGAGCCCCACAGGGACCTATAGGGATCCATGGAGCCCCCACAGGAAGCCATAGAGCCCCACAGGGACCTATAGGGATCCATGGAGCCCCCACAGGAAGCCATAGATCCCCATAAGGATCTATAGGGACCCAGAAAGCCCAATAGGAACCTACAGAACTCTGCAGAGCCCCATAGGGACTAACAGAGCCCCACAGGAGTCTACAACATCTACTGAGATATAGAAAGCCCCACAGGGACTAATAGATCCCCATGCAAACCAATACAGACCTGCAGAGACCAATACAGACCCATGGATCCCCATAGGAACCCATGGAGACCAATACAGACCCATAAAGCCCCATAGGAATCCATAGGAACCCATAGCGACCAATAGAGCCCCATAGGAACCCATAGAGACCCACATGAACCCATAGAGCCCTACAGAATCCATAGGAACCCATAGAGCCCTATAGGAACCCATAGAGACCCATAGGAACCCACAGAGCCCCATAGGAACCCATAGGAAGCCATAGAGCCCTACAGGAACCCATAGAGACCCATGGAACCCATAGAGCCCTATAGTAACCCATAGAGATCCATAGGAACCCATAGAGACCCATGGAACACATAGAGCCCTATAGGAACCCATAGGAACCCATAGCGCCCTATAGGAACCCATGGAGCCCTAGAGAAACCCATGGAAACCCATAGAGACCCATAGAGCCCATAAGAACCCATAGAGAGCCATAGAGCCCTATAGGAACCCATAAGAACCCATAGAGCCCTATAGGAACCCATAAGAACCCATAGAGCCCTATAGGAACCCATAAGAACCCATAGAGCCCTATAGGAACCCATAAGAACCCATAGAGCCCTATAGGAACCCATAAGAACCCATAGAGCCCTATAGGAACCCATAAGAACCCATAGAGCCCTATAGGAACCCATGGAGCCCTAGAGGAACCCATAGAAACCCATAGGAAGCCATAGAGCCCTATAGGAACCCACAGAGAACCATAGAAAGCCATAGGGCCCTATAGGAACCCATAGATACCCATAGGAAGCCATAGAGCCCTATAGGAACCCACAGAGAACCATAGAAAGCCATAGGGCCCTATAGGAACCCATAGATACCCATAGGAAGCCATAGAGCCCTATAGGAACCCACAGAGAACCATAGAAAGCCATAGGGCCCTATAGGAACCCATAGATACCCATAGGAAGCCATAAAGCCCTATAGGAACCCATAAAGCCCCATAAGAAGCCATAAAGCCCCATAAGAAGCCATAGAGCCCCATAGAGACCCATAGAGACCCATAGGAAACCATAAAGCCCCACAGGAACCCATGGAGACCAAGACCCCCCCAGTGCCCCATAGGGCCCCCCACAGGTACCTGTCCCGGCTGGGGGCCCCCGGGGGGGTCCTGCAGCCCCAGCTCATCCCCGTAGTTGAGGGCAGGGGTCCCGGGCAGGAGCCAGCGCAGCAGCAGCGCCTGGGGAGCCAGCAGGGGCTGCAGGCCTGCCAGGTGCTGCCAGGGGGAGCCCACCTGGGGGCGACAGAGAGCAGGTCGGGGGGGGGCCGCGGGTCAAGGGGTCCCCCCCAGGGACAGTGTTAGGGGTCAGGGAGGTCAGCAGGGCTGATTTGGGGGTGCAGGGAGGGGTCCCAGGATTCATTTGGGACTCCAGGGAAAGGTCCCAGGATGGATTCTGGGGGTCAGGAGGGGTTTGGGGTCACAGGTTCAGGGGGGGTCCCAGGATGGATTTGGGGGTCAGGGGCTTGGGGGTCCCAGGATGGATTTGGGGATCAGGAGGGGTTTGGGGGTCACAAGTTCAGGGGGAGTCCCAGGATGGATTTGGGGGTCAGGAGGGGTTTGGGGGTCACAGGTTCAGGGGGAGTCCCAGGATGGATTTTGGGGGTCAGGAGGGATTTGGGGTCACAGGTTCAGGGGGGGTCCCAGGATGGATTTGGGGGTCAGGGGTTTGGGGGTCCCAGGATGGATTTGGGGGTCAGGAGGGGTTGGGGGTAACAGGTTCAGGGGAGTCCCAGGATGGATTTTGGGGGTTGGGGGGTTTGGGACGGGGTCCCAGGATGGATTTGGGGATCAGGAGGGGTTTGGGGGGGGTCCCAGGATGGATTTTGGGGGTCAGGAGGGATTTGGGGTCACAGGTTCAGGGGGGGTCCCAGGATTGATTTGGGGGTCAGGGGTTTGGGGGGTCCCAGGATGGATTTGGGGGTCAGGGGGGATTTGGGGTCACAGGTTCAGGGGGGGTCCCAGGGTGGATTTGGGGGTCAGGGGTTTGGGGGGTCCCAGGATGGATTTGGGGGTCAGGGGCTTGGGGGGGTCCCAGGATGGATTTGGGGGTCAGGAGAGATTTGGGGTCACAGGTTCAGGGGGGTCCGAGGATGGATTTGGGGGTCAGGGGTCCTAGGATTGATTTGGGGGTTCTGGGGGTCCCAGGATGGATTTGGGGGTTCTGGGGTTTGGGGTCACAGGTTCGGGGGGGTCCCAGGATGGATTTGGGGGTTCAGGAGGGTTTCAGGGGTGTCCCAGGATGGATTGAGGGTTCAGGAGGCTCCCAGGATGGATTTGGGGGTTCAGGGGGGGTCAGGGGTTTGGGGGTGTCCCAGGATGGATTTGGGGTTCAGGGGGGGTCCCCACTCACACTCCAGATGAGGGGTACCCCTGGCTCGAGGAAGCTGAGGAGCTGGGAAGCCAGCTGGGGGGCTGGGGTCCCCCCCAGAGCCTCCTGGAAGCGCCCCAGGAGGGGCAGCCCTGGCGCCCCCTGCCCAAGGCTCCGCAGCAGCTCCAGCAGCTGGGGCTGGGCCTGCAGCCTGCTGCCCCCCACCAGCACCCTGCAACAGAGAAGGGAGGGGCAGCACAGCAATTGGGGCTGGGGTCTTCAGAGGGCCCCCAAGAGGTGGGGCTGGGGGGGGGCGGGAAGGGGAGGCCTCACCTGGAGCCCCCCTCGGGGCCTGGCTGGGCCTGGGTCAGGTTCTGCCACTCAGAGAGGAGCTGCAGCTGGGGGAGGGAGGGAGAGGGGAATTAGGGGAGGGGTCCCCAAGGGGAAGGCCCCAGAGCCAAACAGGGGCCCAAGGCCTTAAGGAGGGACCCCAGCCCCAGAGTTGTGCCCCACAGGGGGAGCCCAGACCCCATGTGGGGTCCCCCCCAACCTCAGCCCAATGTTGGGACCCCAGGGCTGAGCCACAGGGAGACCCCAGACCCAACCTGGGGTCCCCCCCAGTTAGGCCTCATAGTCACCCCCAGACCCCCAGGTCTGACCCCCAGAGAGACTCCAGCCCCCAGTCATGACTCACAGGAGGACCCCAGACCCAACTGGGATCCCCCAGCCCCCATGGGTGCTCCCCAGGCATACCCAACCCCTCAGTTCTGCCCCCCCCAGCGAGACCCCAGACCAAATTTGCCCTCCCCAGCCCCCAGTGTGAGCTCCCCCAGCCTCCATTCCTGCCCTAGGGGGACCCCAGACCACATTTGACCCCCACCCCCAGCCCCCCCATTTCCCCTCCCAGCCCCAATTCCCACCCCCCACTTCCATCCCCTCAGCCCCCCCATTCCCACCCCCAGCCCCCCCTTCCTAGCCCCCCAGCCCCCATTCCCAGCCCCTGCCCCCAGCCCCCATTCCCCCAGCCGATTCCCAGCCCCCTATTCTCCCCCAGTCCCCCAGCCCCCATTCCCAGCCCCCCAGCCCCCATTCTCCCCCAGCCCCCATTCCCCCAGCCCCTAACCCATTCCCAGCCCCATTCCCCCAGCCCCCCAGCCCCTTATTCCCAGACCCCAATCCCAGACCCCCAGTCCCCATTCTCAGCCCCCAGCCCCCAACCCCTATTCCCAGCCCCCAGTCCCCCCCCCTATTCCCAGCCCCCAGTCCCCCAGCCCCTATTCCCAGCCCCCAGCCCCTATTCCCAGCTCCCTATTCACCCCCAGTCCCCCAGCCCCCAACCCATTCCCAGCCCCCAACCCCCTATTCCCAGCCCCTATTCACCCCCAGCCCCTCAGCCCCCATTCCCATCCCCCAGCCCACCATTCATCCCCAGCCCCCAAACCCCTATTCACCCCCAGCCCCTATTCCCCCAGCCCCCAACCTCCTATTCCCAGCCCCTGCCCCCTATTCCCAGCCCCCAACCTCCTATTCCCAGCCCCTGCCCCTATTCCCAGCCCCCAACCCCTATTCCCAGCCCCCAGGCCCCATCTTCCCAGCCCCTGCCCCCAGCCCCCATTCCTCCCCCCCTCACCGGCAGCTCCTCGACGCCGTCCAGCAGGAAGCCTCCAACCCCTCTCTGCAGCCAGGAGCTCAGCACCCCCTGGGGGGGACCCCCAAAATCACACAGGGACCCCCAAGAGTAACCCCAGGGAGCCCCCAAACCAACCCAAGGACCCCCAGAAGGCACCCAGGGACCCCCCCCAAAACCAAAGCAAGGACACACCCCCACCCAAGGGGCCCCAGGCCCCCAAAACATACCCAAGGGACCCCAAATCTGCTCCAGGGACCCCAAGACGTGACCTGGGGGCCCCCAAAATTCACCCAGGGACCCCCCCCGCCCCAAAACCATCCCAAGAACACCAACAGGAGACCCAAAGGACCCCAAAAGCCCACCCAGGGGACCCCCAAATCCCACCCAGGGGACCCCCAGCAGCCCCTCCCCAGCGACCTCAACAGTGACCCAGGGGTCCCCCAAACCCACCCAGGGACCCCCCCCAAAAGTCCTTCCCCCCCTTCCCCCTTACCTTCATGTGCTCATTGAACTGGGGGTGCTCAACCAGGCCCTGCCAAACCAGCCCCTCCCCAAACTTGGGGGTCAGGTCCACCAGCAGCTGCAGCCCTAGGGGGGGGGTTGGAGGAGCAAAAAGGGGGTGAGGACCCCCCCAAATCTCCCCCCACCCCAGACCTGGGACCCCCAGAGCACTGGGGGGGCTCCTCTGAAGGCTGCCCCCTCCTCTCATTTTGGGGCTTCCCCTCCCCCCAGAGAGCAAATTTGGGGGTGACCCCACCCAGACCCCCCCCCCAAGACCTCATTTGAGGACCTCCCCCCCCCCAAAACTTAGGGTCCCCACCCCCCCTCCTCACCTTTCTTCTTGGCAGCCTGCAGGAGCTCCCCAAAATCCTCCAGGGACCCCAAGCTGGCCTCCAGCTGCTCCAGGAGGGGCAGTTTGGAGCCCCCCTCCCCCGCTGAGGCATTTTGGGGGTGCAGGGGGCCCAGGATCAGGCCCCGAGCCCCCAGCCCTGCCACGTGCTCCAGGTGAGCTGAGACCCCTGGGGAGGGGCAGGAAAAAGAGGGGGGGGGAAGGGGTGAGACCCCCAGAATTGAAACCCCCTCCCCACAAGGACCCCAAACCCCCCCCCAGGGACTCCAACCCCCCCCAAGGGACCCTAAAATCACCTCCAGAGACCTCAAACCCACCCCAAGAGATCCTGAACTCCCCCCCCAGGGGACCCCAAAGTTCTCCTCCCAGCAACCCTTACTGCCCCTCCCCCTTCCCCTCCCTCTTTTCTCCCTCCCCCTCTTTTCCCTCCCCTTTCCCCCTCCTTTTCCTTCCTGCTTTTTTCCCTCTCCCCCTTCCTCTTCCTTTTTCTCCCCATCCCCAATTCCCTCTCCCCCCTTCCTTCTCCCTCCCCCTTTTCCCTTTCCCCTTCCTTCCTTTTCCTTCTCCCTCCTCATTTCCTCACTTTTGACCTTTCCCTTCCTTTCTCCTCTCCCCTTTCTCCTTCCCCTTTCCCTCTCCTCCTTCCCCTTTCCCTCTCCTCCTTCCCCTTTCCCTCTCCTCCTTCCCCTTTCCCTCTCCTCCCTTTTCTCCTGCTACCTTTCCCTTCCTCTCCTTTTCTCTCTTCCTCCTCTCCTTTCCCCCTTTTACTTCTCTTTACTCCTCCATTTCCTCCTAGTTTCCCCCTCCCTTCCATTCTTCCTTTTTCTCCTTCCTCCTTTTCCTTTTCCCTTCCCTCTTTTCTTTCTCCTTCCTCCCTTCTCCCTCCCCTCCTCTGCCCCTTTCCTTCTCCTCCCCTTCCCCCCTTTTCCTTCTTTTTCCTTCCTCCTCCCCTTTTCCCCTCCCTTTTGATCTTTCCCTTCCTTTCCCCTCTTGCTCTTCTCCCCTTTCCCTCTCCTCCCTTTTCTCCTTCTCCTTTCCCTCTCCTTTTTCTCCTGCCTTCTTTCCCTTCCTCTCCTTCCCCTTTCACTTATCTTTATTCCTCCATTCTCTCCTAGTTCCCCTCATTTTTCTTTCTTTCATCTTCTTTCCCTTTCCTTTTCTCCTTCTCCTTCCTTCTCCCTCCTCTCCTTCTCCCTCCTCCATCCCCTCTGCCTCTTTCCTTCTCCTCCCCTTCCCTTTTCCCCTTTTTTCCTCCTTCTCCTTTTCCCCTTTTGATCTTTCCCTTTTCTCCTCTTGCTCTTCTCCTTCCCCTTTTCCTCTCCTCCTTTTTCTCCTGTTTCCTTTCCCTTCCTCTCTTTTTCTTTCTTTCTCTCCTCCCCCTTTTACTTCACTTTTTGTTCCTCCAGTCTCTCCTAGTTCCCCTCTCATTTTCCTTTTTCTCCCTCCCCTTTCCCTTCTTTCCTCCTTCCCCACTTCTTTTCCCTTCCTTCTATTCTCCATTTCTCCTTCTCCCTCCCTTCTCCCTCCTCCCCTCTGCCCCTTCCCTTCTTCTCCCCTTCCCTTTTTCCCCTTCTTCTTTTCCTTCCCCCTCCCCTTTTGATCTTTCCCCTTCTTTCTTCTCTCCCTTTTCTCCTTCCCCTTCCCCTCTCCTCCCTTTTCTCCTGCCTCCTTTCCCTTCCTCTGCTTTTTTCTCCCTTCTTCTTCTCCTCCCCTTTACTACTTCCTTTCTACTCCTCCACTCCCTCCTAGTTTTCCCCCTCCCCTTCCCCTTCTTTTTCTCCTTCCCCCTTTCCCTTCTCCCTTTTCTCATTCTCCTCCCTCCCCTCCCTTTGCTCCCTTCCCCCTCTGCCCCTTTCCTTCTTCTCCCTTTCCCCTTTTCCCCTTCTTTTTCCTTCCCCCTCCCCTTTTCCCCTCCCTTTTGATCTTTCCCTTCCTTTCTCCTCTCCCTTTTCTCCTTCCCCTTTCTCTCCTCTCCCTTTTCTCCTTCCCCTTTCTCTCTCCTTCCCTTTTCTCCTGTCTCCTTTCCATTCCTCTCCTTTTCTCCCTTTCTTCCTCTCCTCTC
The DNA here is from genome assembly GCA_011125475.1 of Melanerpes aurifrons. NCBI lineage: Eukaryota > Metazoa > Chordata > Aves > Piciformes > Picidae > Melanerpes > Melanerpes aurifrons. The sequence goes on from WWNC01000092.1 coordinate 2,925,829, forward strand.
CCCCATTTACTTCTCTCTTATTCCTCCATTTCCTCCTAGTTTTTCCCCCTCCCCATTTTTCCTTTCCCTTCCCTTTCCTTCTTTCTTCTTTTCCCTTTGCTTTTCCCTTCTCCCTCTTGTTCACCTCCTCCAGTTTTTCCTCCCATTTTTCCTTTCCTTCTCCTTCTTTCTTCTTTTCTGCCCCTTTCCTTCTCCATTCTCCTTTTTCCTTTCCCCTTTTCCCCTTCCCCTCCCCTTCCCCTTTTCCCCTTCCCCCTCCCTTCCCCTTCCCCCCTTCCCCCTCCCTTCCCCCCTTCCCCTTCCCCCTCCCTTCCCCTCTTCCCCTTCCCCTCCCCTTCCCCTTCCCCCCTCCCCCTCCCCTCTTCCCTCTTCCCCTCCCCCTTCCCCTCTCCCTTCCCCCCTCCCCCCTTCCCCTCTCCCCCTCCCCCCTCCCCCCCCTCACCTTTCAGGTCCCCCAAACTCCTTGGGGGTGCCCTGTAGAGGGCCCCCAGCTGCCACCAGTGCCTGCTGGGGAGGGGTCTGCAGGGGGGGGCCCTGGCCACGATGGCAGCAGCAGCCCCCAGCATCCCCCCCCAGCCCAGCCAGAAGAGGAGGAGGAGGCAGATGCGAGCCTTCCTCCAGGGGGGGGAGGCAGCAGCCCTCAGCAGCTCCTCCTTCCCCAGCCCTGTGAACTTCTGGGGGGCTCCAGCCCCCACCCCCAGCACCACCTCCTCCTCGGGGCTCCCCCCCTTAGCTTCCTTCCCCCCTCCTCCTCCTCCTCCTGCTTCCTCCTCCTCCTCCTCCTCTTCCTCAGGAGGCATCTTCAAGACCAAGCCATTCTTGGCCCCTCCCCCCCCATCCCCCAGAGGGTCCTCCGGGGGGGGGTTGGGGGGCCCCAGGGGGGGGTCCCCCGAGTTTTCCACGGGGGGTTTGGTGGCTGCCAGGGTGGAGAGCTCCACGGGGGGGGGAGGGGAGCTGGGGGGGTCCATGGAGAGAGCTGCAAGAGAGAAAGGGGAGGGGGGAGGGAAGGGGGAGGGGGGTTAAGAGGGGACACCCCCAAATGAAACAGGGGGGAGGGAGAGCCCAAAAATTGAAGGGGGGGACCCCAAAAGCCTAAGAGTGAAGGGGGGGCCCCCCCAAAACTAAAGGGCTGAGGGGAAGGGGACCCCAAAATTAAGAGGGAGGAGGGGGTGGGGGACCCCCAAAAATTGAAGGGGGGGACCCCAAAAGCCTAAGAGTGAAGGGGGGGGCCCCCCAAAACTAAAGGGCTGAGGGGAAGGGGACCCCAACATTAAGAGGGAGGAGGGGATGGGGGACCCCCAAAAATTGTGAAGGGGGACCCCCCAAAAGTCAAAAGGGTTAAGGAGGAGCAAAATTAGGGGGATTAAAAGGGGGGGAGCCCCAAAATGAGGGGGGCAAGGGTGGGGGGGACCCCAAAATGAAGGAAGGAGTGGGGGGGGACACGACTCCAAAAGCCCACAGGTAAAGGGGGGAGCCCCCAAAATTGAAGGGCTGAGGGTGGGGGGACCCCCAAAAATTGGAGGGGGAGCACAGAGCTGAAGAAGGGACCCCCAAAATGAGGGAGTTGAGGGGGGTGAGGGGGGGTCACCCCAAAAACTCCAGGGAGGGGCAGAGAGGAGCTTTGAGATCCCTCCCAAAAGGGACCCCAGAAGCAGAAAGGGGGAGGGGGGGCTCCCCCCTGCACCCCAAAACCTGCCCCACCCCCTCCCTGAGGAGCCTGAGACCCACACCCCCCCCCCAACCCTCCTCGGGTTTTGGGGGGAGGGTCTCTGAGCTCCCTCCCTGCCCCCCCCCCCCAAAGACTCAGGATCCCCCAAGCATCCCAAAATATTGGGGGCTGGCAAGATGCCCTAAGGACCCTCCCCAAAACTCCCACGGGGTCTAAGACCCCCAAGCCCCCAAATTCCCCCAGGACCCCCCAAAACCCCTCAAAGGGGTCCAAAGCCCCCTGGAACCTTCCCCCAGAGTCCTTCATGGAGGCAAAGACCCCCTCAGGGTCCTACACCCCCAGCTCCCCCGAACTCCTCTAGGACCACCACCCCCAAACCCACTTCAAGACTCCCCAAACCCCTCCCAATCTCACCCAAGGGATTCTCAGGACCCTCCTCAGGCGGCTCAAGCCCTTCAAGGGGGTCCCCAAATCCCTTAACCCCCCCCAAAAAAAGACCTTTGCAGCCCCGCCGCCGCCGCCGCGGCTCGGCTCTCCCTCAGCTACCTTCTCGCCGCCGCCTGAGGGCCGCCGCGCGCCCCTCGGGGGGAACCTTTTATAGCCTCGCCCGGCCCCGCCCCCGGCGCCGCCGCGGCGCCAATCAGTAGGCGGATTAAAGGGCACGAGACGCGGCGCCCGGCCGCCATCTTGCCGCCTTCCGCCCTCTCCACCCCACCCCCCCTCCCCTCCGCCTCGCCGCCGCCGCCGCCATTTTGGCGTAGCCTCAGGGCGCCGCCATGTTGTCCTACCCGCAGGGCGTCGAACGCTTTGTGGGGCGCCGCCGGGCGCCGCCATTTTGGTGTGGCCGGAGGGCGCCGCCATTTTGGATGCCCGCTGGGTGCCGCTCTGTCGTTTCCACCGCACGCCCCCCCCACCACCACCACACACCCCCACCCCACTCCACTCCTCCCCCAGCGACGACATCTTGCTCAGGGCTTCGCCGTTTTGATGCCCTCCAAGCACCTTTCTTCGTCTCCAACCTCCCACCCCACCCCTCACTTATCCCGCCTCGAGCGACGCCATCTTGTTGTACCCCCAGGGCGCCGCCATCTTGCCCTCCTCACCGCCACCACCAGCAGATGCCTGGTGGCTTCTTCCCCGCCCTGGGGATGGTCTCTGACAGTGCAGCCTCCCCCAGCCCCTTGCCCTTCTCTGGAGCTCCCTCCATGTCCTTCCTGCACCCAGCGAGGAGCCCAGGGGTGGCCTCCCTGGGGCACAGGAGGACAATCCCTGCCCTGCTGCTGCTGTGCCAAGCCAGGCTGCTGGAGGCCTCCTGGGCACCCTCCTGGCTCATCTCCAGCTGCTGGCACCCAGCACACACAACCCCCAGAGCCTCTAGGAGCAGTCCTCAAGGCTTGGAGACCTGGACCCAGCCTGGGGTGGGCAGAGCCCTGCTCAGAGCCTTCCTCACCCCCAGCAGGTTGATTCCAACCCAGCTTGGAGCCTGCCCCAGATCAAGCACAGCCTGAACCAAATCAACCCAAGGTGAACCCCAAACAGCCCCCAAATCAACCAACATGAACCCAAATCCACTCAAGATAAAGCCAAATCAACCCCAATTTAACCCAAATCAACTCCAACATTAAATCAACCCCAATTTAACCCAAATCATCCCCAAGTTAACCCGAATTCAATCAGCCCCAAGCTGAACCCAAATCAATCAAAGTCAATCTCAATTAATTCAAACCAAACCCAAATCAACTCAGGATGAAACCCAACTCAACCCAACCAACGTTCCCTAAGCACTCTGCTGCAGGCTTTAGGTGAGGCAAATGAATCTCTGCATTAGACCAGGTGTTAGTGTGAGGGCAGGTGCCAGGGCTTGGGTTAGGCTCAGGATTAGCAGATGAATTGGTAGAGCAGAATAGAAGAGCAAAATGCAGAGGCACTGAGGCTCCCTCAGCACCAAGCTGTGTGGTGTGGCAGGCAGGAAGGGATCCATCCAGGGGGACCTGGGCAGGCTGCAGAGCTGGGACCAGGACAACCTCAGGAGGTTCAACAAGCCCAAAGGCAAGGTCCTGCAGCTGGGGCAGGCAATCCCAGGCTGGAAAGCAGCCCTGGAGAAAAGGACCTGGGGGTGCTGGGGGAGGAGAAGCTCAGCAGGAGCCAGCAGGGAGCACTTGCAGCCCAGAGAGCCAAGCAGAGCCTGGGCTGCAGCAAGAGAAGTGTGGCCAGCAGGGCCAGGGAGGGATTCTGCCCCTCTGCTCCACTCTGCTGAGACCACAGCTGGAGCTCTGGGGCCAGCTCTGGAGCCTCTGCGCCAGGAAGGCTCTGGAGGGGCTGGAAGGTGTCCAGAGCAGGGCCAGGAGGAGGAGCAGAGGGCTGGAGCTGCTCTGGAAACAGCCTGAGAGAGTTGGGGTTGTGCAGGCTGGAGAGGAGAAGGCTCCCAGGAGACCTCCTTGTGGCCTTCCAGGAGCTGCAGGGGGCTGCAAGAAAGCTGGGGAGGAACTTTTGAGGGTGTCAGGGAGGGATAGGACTGGGGGGATGGAGCAGAACTAGAAGTGGGGAGATGGAGATTGGCTGTGAGTAAGTTGTTGCCCATGAGGGTGGTGAGAGCCTGGCACAGGCTGCCCAGGGAGGTGGTGGAAGCCTCATCCTCATCCCTGGAGGTGTTTGCAGCCAGGCTGGAGGTGGCTGTGAGCAACCTGCTGTGGTGTGAGGTGTCCCTGCCCATGGCAGGGGCTTGGAGCTGGCTGAGCCTTGAGCTCCCTTCCAGCCCTGGCAGCTCTGTGAGTGGCAGGGGCTGCACCTTGGCCACGGCAACCCCAGCCAGCTGCAGGCTGGGCACAGAGCGGCTGAGAGCAGCCAGGCGGAGAGGGACCTGGGGGTGCTGGGTGAGAGCAGCTGAACAGGAGCCGGCAGGGTGCCCAGGGGAGCAAGGGCATCGCGGCGAGGAGGCTCAGCGCTGCTTAAGCCACACCTTGAGTGCGGCGTCCCGTCCTGGGCCCCGCCCTTCCCAGCGGCTCCCAGCCAATCACAACCGCTCCTCACCGGAAGTCCCTTTGCCCTCACCAGAAGCCCCTCGCCTTGCCCTCACCAGAAGTCCCTTTGCCCTCACCGGAAGCCCCTCGCCTTGCCCTCACCGGAAGTCGCCTTGCCCTCACCGGAAGTCCCTTGCCCTCACCGGAAGCCCCTCGCCTTTGCCCTGGGCCCGGGCCGGAAGTGACGCCGCGGGCGGCCGGCGGTGCGGGGCGCGTTGGCCATGGGCTCCTCCAAGAAGCATCACCGGGAGCGCGGCGGCGCCGAAGCCGCCGAAGAGGCCCCGGCAGGAGGGGCGGCGACGACGACGACGACGACCACCACCACCACCACCACGGCGACCAGCAGCGGAGCCACCCCGGCAGCCAGCGCGGCGGGCAGGCCGCGGGAGCACCGCAAGCATCGGCACCGCGGAGGGGAGCGGAGGGGGAAGAGGAGCCGCTCCCGCGGGGAGAGGAGCAGCGGCGGCGGAGGAGGAGGCAGCGGCGGCGGTTCTGGTTCCGCTTCTTCCTCTTCTCGCCGCGGGGGAACCGCCGAGGAGCCGGCGAGGAGCAGCCATGGCCGGGGGAGCGGCGACGGAGAGAGGAGGACGAAGAGGGAGAGGAGGGAGGAGAGAGAGGAGAACGGTGAGGGGGGGGGGGGAGGGAGGGTTTGGGGGGGCTGTGGGGGGATGGGAGAAGTCTGGGACCCTCTGTGAGCTCCTGATGGGCTCCTGGTTGCTAATTACCAGCAGCTAATGGTCAGGATCAGCGATCAGTGGTTGTTATTGGTGCCTAATCATAACGATTGTTGCCCAATTACCTCTCCCCAGCGGCAGGAAGGGGCACTGGGACCTCCTCCTAGCTCTTCATGAGCCCTTTATCAATAATTAATAGTGATTAATAGCAGTTAATGATCAGTTCTAGTAATTAATGGCGTTTATTAGTAGCTAATAACCATCACCGGTGATCAATTCTCCCGTTCCAGCCACAGCTGAGGCCGCTGGGAGGCTGTTGGCAGCCTCTGGTAACTCTGGATAGGCTCCCAATTGATAATCAATAACACTTAATGATCGCTAGCTGGTATTATTAGTGATCAGTGGTACTTATTGGAAACTAATAACGACGATTAGCGATCGATTTCCTTTCATCAGCCAGACCAAAGGGCTCTGGCAGGGTGCTGGGACCTTCTATTGGCTGTAGTGGTGTATTAATGAGTAATTAGCAGTGGTCAGTGACTAATCACGATTGGGAGTGATCAATGGCGATTGATCATAGCCATTAGCCATCAGTGATTCCTTTTGTGCTCATGAAGGTGCTCTGGGACCCCTGATTGGGTCCTAGTCCCTCATCAATGAGTGATTAATAGCTCCGAATAGCAGATCAATAGCTCTGATTGCCACTCAATTAGCGGCTATTGGCAGCTAATGACCAGAAATTGATTAGTAGTTAATGAGTAATCATGGTCCTAGGTGATCAATCAGCTGCTGAGCCCTGGGTGGGTGCAGGGAGACTGGGATTGGTTCTTGGTGCTTTATTGATTAGCAGTCATCAATAACTAATGGTCCTGGTTGATAGCTGATGATTATTATTGGCAGTTAATGGATGGGACTGGTAATCAATCATCCCCCCCCTCAGCCTCCCTGAGGGGCGCTGTGAGGGTGCTGGGACCCCCCCATTGGGTGCCCAATCTTTCATTGATTGCCAATAAGTGGCAGTTAAGGGCAATTAATAATCAGTAATGATAATTAATGATTCCTATTTGGGGCTAATAAGGGTGATTGATAATCAATAATTCCTCTCAGCCACACTGAGAGGTGCTGGGACCCCCTCTGGGTCCCACTCCCCTATGGATTAACAATCAATAACTCTCAAAAGCAATCACTGTCTCCCATTAGCAATTAATAACTATTATTAGTACCTAATAATTGCTATTAGTAGTTAGCCTCCCCCCAGCCACCACCAAGGGCCCTGGGGGGGGGGGCTGCTGGGACCTCTCCTGAGCCTCCCCCGTTATTGATTACCAATCAATACCCCCCCACAGGGATCAATAGCTCTTAATATCTAATATCTTTTATTAGTTGATAATTATTGCTCTTAACTATTGATTATTGATTATCTCCCCCTCCCAGCCTCCACCCCCAAGGCCTCTGGTTCTGAATCTGCTCTCAGCGTGGAGGAGACCAAGTAAGAGACTCCCACCCCAGGGACCCCCTGGGAGACTGCCCCCACCCCCCCCCCCACCCCAGCCCCCTCTTGGGATGGGTGCCCCCCCTGGGACCCCCTCCCACCCAGACCCCACCCTGGGTGCCCCCCACCCTTGGGGCCCCCTACCTCCCATTGCTCATCTCCTGCCCCCACCCCCACCCCCATTGCTCATCTCCTGCCCAGGACCTCCCATTGCTCATCTCCTAGCCCCCCCCATTGCTCATCTGCCCCCCACCCCCCCACCTCCCATTGGTTATCTCCTGCCCCACTGCCACCTCCCTTGGGTGCCCCTACCTCCCATACCTCCCTGCTTATCTCCTCGGGTGTCTCCCCCGTTCCTGGCACCCCCAGCCCCTACTGGGTGCCCCCACCTATGGGTGCCCCCACCCCCTACTAGGTGCCCCTTACCTTCCATTGGTTATCTCCTGCCCCCCCCCAGTGCCCCCACTGGCTGCCCCCACCTTTGAGTACCCCTACCTCCCATTGGTTATTTCCTGCCCCTCCTGGCACCCCCAGGCCCCACCCTTGGGTGCCCCCCACCCCCAGCTGCCCCCCCTCACCCTTTGTTTTCTCCCCAGCAAGCTGAGGGCCAAGCTGGGCCTGAAGCCCCTGGAGACCACCACGGCCAAGAAAGGTAAGGTTGGGGCTCCCCCTCCTGCCTCCTCCTCCACCCTTCGGGGCTGGGGGCGGCCAGGTGAGCCCCTGGGGGGGGGTCCTGAGCCCCTCTCTGTGCCCCCCCCCAGAGGCTGGCACCAAGGAGGAGCCGGTGGCAGCCGAGGTGATCAACCCCCTGCTGCTGCGGCAGCGCCAGGAGCTGAGGGAGAAGCTGGCGGCGGCCAAGGAGAAGAGGATCCTCAACCAGAAGCTGGGGTGGGGGCAAGGGGAAGGGGGAGGGGCCAGGGGGGGTGCCCAGGGGTGGGCACCCTGGGGTGGCACACGTGGGGAGCCATGGGGAGCCATGGGGAACCATAGGGACCCATAGAGAGCCATAGAGAGCTATAGGGAGCAGTAGGGAGCCATGGAGGGCCATAGGGAGCAGTAGGGAGCTATAGGGATCCATAGGGACTAGTGGGGAGCCATAGAGAGCCATGGGGAAACATAGGGACCCATAGAGAGCTATAGGGAGCCATGGGGAGCCATAGAGAGCCATAGGGACCCATGGGGAACCATAGGGAGCCATAGAGAGCCATGGGGACCCATAGAGAGCTGTGGGGAGCCATAGCTATGGGGAGCCATAGGGAGCCACAGAGGCCATAGGGAGCAGTAGGGAGCTATAGGGATCCATAGGGACTAGTGGGGAGCCATGGGGAACCATGGGGACCCATAGAGAGCCATAGGGACCCTAGAGAGCCATAGGGAGCAGTAGGGAGCCATAGGGGTCCATAGGGACCAGTGGGGAGCCATAGAGAGCCATAGGGAGCAGTAGAGAGCCATGGGGAACCATAGGGACCCATAGAGAGCTATAGGGAGCCATGGGGACCCATAGAGAGCCATGGGGAGCCATAGCCATGGGGAGCCATAGAGAGCCATAGGGACCCATAGGGACCCATAGAGAGCTGTGGGGAGCCATAGCTATGGGGAGCCATAGGGAGCCACAGAGACCCATAGGGAGCAGTAGGGGGCCATAGAGAGCCATAGGGCTCCAAAGGGAGCACTAGGGAGCCATGGGGAGCCATGAAGAGCCATAGGGACCCATAGGGACCATAGAGAGCCATAGGGCTGTGGGGAGCCAATGGGGAGCAATGGGAGCTGTGGGGAGCCACAGCCATGGGGAGCCATAGGGAGCCACAGAGACCCATAGGGACCCATAGGGAGCAGTAGGGGGCCATAGAGAGCCATAGGGCTCCAAAGGGAGCCATGGGAAGCCATAGAGAGCCATGGGGAGCCATAGGGAGCCCTAGAGAGCCATAGGGAGCCCTAGAGAGCCATAGGGTGCCATAGAGAGCCATAGGCAGCCATAGGCAGCCATAGGCAACCAAGTGGTTGCTTTTGACCCTAACTCTTCCTTTCTGACCCCAAATTCTTTGCTCACCCCAACTCCCCATTTTGACCCCAAGTCATCTTTCTCCCCAGAGCTGCTCCTTCCCTCCCCCCCAGACTGTCCCTTTTTGACCAAACTCCTCTCTTTTCCCCCCAAACCCCTGCTGCCCCCCAGCAAGGTTCGGACGCTGGGGGAGGAGGATCCCTGGCTGGAGGACACCGCGGCCTGGATCCGCCGCAGCCGGCAGCTGCAGCAGGAGAAGGAGATGGCGGAGAAGAGGGTCAGGGACCCCCCCAGGACCCTCCCCCTCCTGGGACCCTCCCCCCCCCAGCCCAGGAGACCCCAGAGTCCCCCCCTTGAGTTTGGGCCCTTGGAGGCCTCCCCCCCCCCCCCCCAGGCTGAGCCCTGCTGGCTTCCTCCTCCCCAGGCCAAGCTGCTGGAGGAGATGGACCAAGAGTTTGGGGTCAGCACCCTGGTGGAGGAAGAGTTCATGAAGAGGAAGAAGGTAGCCTGGGGCTTGCTGGGGGCCACCTGGAGGAGGTGGTGGAAGTGGTTTTGGAGGTGGTGGAAGTGGTTTTGGAGGTGGTGGAAGTGGTTTTGGAGGTGGTGGAAGTGGTTTTGGAGGTTTTGGAGGTGGTGGAGGAGGTGGAGGAGGAGGTGATGGAGGAGGTGGAGGAGGAGGTGGAGGAGGAGGTGGAGGAGGAGGTGATGGAGGAGGTGGAGGAGGAGGTGATGGAGGAGGTGGAGGAGGAGGTGGTGGAGGAGGTGATGGAGGAGGAGGTGGTGGAGGAGGTGGAGGAGGAGGAGGAGGATGGAGGAGGTGGAGGAGGAGGAGGTGATGGAGGAGGATGGAGGAGGTGATGGAGGAGGAGGTGATGGAGGAGGTGGGGAGGAGGAGGTGATGGAGGAGGTGGAGGAGGTGGAGGAGGTGATGGAGGAGGTGGAGGAGGAGGTGGAGGATGGAGGAGGTGATGGAGGAGGTGGAGGTGGAGGTGATGGAGGAGGTGGAGGTGGAGGAGGAGGTGGAGGAGGAGGTGATGGAGGAGGTGGTGGAGGAGGTGGTGGAGGTGGTGGAGGAGGGGGTGGTGGAGGTGGAGGAGGTGGTGGTGACCTCCTCTCCTGTCCCTTTGTCCCCAACCCCAGGACCTCTACAGCTCCAGGGACCTGCAGGGGCTGACGGTGGAGCACGACGTGGAGACCTTCCGTGAGGGGGAGACCTTGGTCCTCACCCTGAAGGACAAAGGTCAGCAGGGGACAACCAGGGGTGGCCACCAAGGGGGACAGGAGGTCCAGGGGGGGCTGAAGGGACCTTGAGGAGGTCACAGGAGCTGTGGTGGCCTCAAGGGTTACCAAGGAGGACATGAGGTCCATGGTGGCCTCAGGGGATCTTGGTGTCCCTATCCCTTGGTGTCCCCCTGCTGTCCCCATCCTTGTCCCCTTTCTGTCCTCAACCTTTGGTGTGCCCAGGGGTGCTGGAGGAGGCAGAAGACATCCCCTTGGTGTCCCTAACCCTTTTGGTGTCCCCTTGGTGTCCCCAGGGGTGCTGGAGGAGGCAGAAGACATCCCCTTGGTGTCCCCTTTGGTGTCCTCAACCCTGTCCCCTTGGTGTCCCTATCCCTTGGTGTCCCCCTGCTGTCCCCATCCTTGTCCCCTTTCTGTCCTCAACCTTTGGTGTGCCCAGGGGTGCTGGAGGAGGCAGAGGACATCCCTTTGGTGTCCCCTTTGGTGTCCCCAACCCTGTCCCTTTGGTGTCCCTAACCCTTTTGGTGTCCCCTTGGTGTCCCCAGGGGTGCTGGAGGAGGCAGAGGACATCCCCTTGGTGTCCCCTTTGGTGTCTTGGAGGAGGCAGAGGACACCCCTTGGTGTCCCCTTGGTGTCCCCAACCCTTGGTGTCCCCAGGGGTGCTGGAGGAGGCAGAGGACATCCCTTGGTGTCCCCTTTGGTGTCCCCAACCCTGTCCCCTTGGTGTCCCTAACCCTTGGTGTCCCCAGGGGTGCTGGAGGAGGCAGAGGACACCCCCTTGGTGTCCCCAACCCTGTCCCCTTGGTGTCCCTAACCCCTTAGTGTCCCCTTGGTGTCCCTAGGGGTGCTGGAGGAGGCAGGGGACATCCCTTTGGTGTCCCCTTTGGTGTCCCCAACCCTGTCCCCTTGGTGTCCCTAACCCTTGGTGTCCCCAGGGGTGCTGGAGGAGGTCCCCTTGGTGTCCCTAACCCTTGGTGTCCCCAGTGGGTGCTGGAGGGGTGCTGGAGGAGGCAGAGGACATCCCGGGACTTTGGTGTCCCCAACCCTGTCCCCTTGGTGTCCCCACCCCTTGGTGTCCCTGCTGGAGGAGGCAGAGGACACCCCCTTGGTGTCCCCAACCCTGTCCCCTTGGTGTCCCTCACCCCTTGGTGTCCCCAGGGGTGCTGGAGGAGGCCGAGGACGTGCTGGTGAACGTCAGCCTGGTGGCCCAGGAGCAGGCCCAGCAGAACCTGGAGCTGCGGCAGCGGAAGCCTCACTACGTCCCCTACGAGGAGGAGGACCCTGCCAGCGCCACCCAGGTCTGTCCCCAGGGGGGGCCCTGAGGGGGACCCCTCCCAGCACCCCTCCCAGGGCTGACCCCAGCTGCTGGGGGCCTCAGGAGGAGCCTGGGGCTGTGGTGGCCTCCAAAAGGGGCAGGGAGGGGACCTGGAGCCCTTGGTGGCATCAGGGGGGGCAGGGAGGGGACCTGGAGAGCCCTTGGTGGCATCAGGGGGGGCAGGGAGGGGACCTGGAGAGCCCTTGGTGGCATCAGGGGGGACAGGGAAGGGACCTGGAGAGCCCTTGGTGGCATCAAGGGGGGCAGGGAGGGACCTGGGAGCCCTTGGTGGCATCAGGGGGGGCAGGGAGGGGACCTGGAGAGCCCTTGGTGGCATCAAGGGGGGCAGGGAGGGGACCTGGAGAGCCCTTGGTGGCATCAAGGGGGCAGGGAGGGGACCTGGAGAGCCCTTGGTGGCATCAAGGGGGGCAGGGAGGGGACCTGGAGAGCCCTTGGTGGCATCAAGGGGGGCAGGGAGGGGACCTGGAGGCCTCAAGGGGGCAGGGAGGGGACCTGGAGAGCCCTTGGTGGCATCAAGGGGGGCAGGGAGGGGACCTGGAGAGCCCTTGGTGGCATCAAGGGGGGCAGGGAGGGGACCTGGAGAGCCCTTGGTGGCATCAGGGGGGCAGGGAGGGGACCTGGAGAGCCCTTGGTGGGGACCTGGAGAGCCCTTGGTGGCATCAGGGGGAGCCCTTGGTGGCATCAGGGGAGGCAGGGAGGGGACCTGGAGAGCCCTTGGTGGCTACTTTCAGATCAGGTTTGGACATTTTGGGTCCAAAATGGACTTTTTGAGGTAAAACTTCGACATTTTGGGTCCAAAATGGCCTTTTTGGGGCAAAAGTTGGCTGCTTTCAGGTCAGATTGAGACATTTTGGGTCCAAAATGGCCTTTTTGGGGCAAAAGTTGGCTGCTTTCAGGTCAGATTGAGACATTTTGGGTCCAAAATGGCCTTTTTGGGGCAAAAGTTGGCTGCTTTCAGGTCAGATTGAGACATTTTGGGTCCAAAATGGACTTTTTGGGGCAAAAGCTGGCTGCTTTCAGATCAGGTTTGGACATTTTGGGTCCAAAATGGATTTTTTTGAGGTAAAAATTGTTCATTTTGGGTCAAAAATGGCCTTTTTGAGGTAAAATTTTGACATTTTGGGTCCAAAATGGCCTTTTTGGGGCAAAAGTTGGCTGCTTTCAGGTCAGATTTGGACACTTTGGGGTGGAAAATTGGACTTTTTGAGGTAAAAATTGGACATTTTGGGTCCAAAGTGTACTTTTTGGGGCAAATCTTGGACATTTTGGATCCTAGATGGCCTTTTTGGGGCAAAAGTTGGATGTTTTCAGATCAGATTGGGACATTTTGGGTCCAAAATGGCCTTTTTGGGGGCAAAAGTTGGCTGCTTTCAGGTCAGATTTGGAGATTTTGGGTCCAAAATGGACTTTGTGAGGTAAAAATTGTTCATTTTGGGTCCAAAATGGTCTTTTTGGGGCAAAAGTTGGTTGCTTTCAGGTCAGATTTGTACTTTTTGGGGTTAAAATTGGTCTTTTTGAGGTAAAAATTGGACATTTTGAGTCCAAAATGGAGTTTTTGGGACGAAAGGTGGACCTTTTGGGTCCAAAATGGACTTTTTGAGGTAAAAGTTGGACACTTTGGGTCCAAAATGACTTTCTGAGGGTAAAAGTTGGACACTTTGGGTCCAAAATGGACTTTTTGGGGCAAAAGTTGGCTACTTTCAGATCAGGTTTGTACATTTTGGGTCCAAAATGGACTTTTTGAGGCAAAACTTGGACATTTTGGGTCCAAAATTGCTTTTTTTTGGTCCAAAGTTGGACATTTTGGGTCTGAAATGGCCTTTTTGAGGTAAAAAATGGACATTTTGGGGTGAAAATTGGACTTTTTGAGGTAAAACTTCGACATTCTGGGTCCAAAATTGACTTTTTGAGGTAAAAAATGGACATTTTGGGTCCAAAATGGACTTTTTGGGACAAAAGTTGGCTGCTTTCAGGTCAGATTGGTACATTTTGGGGTGAAAATTGGACTTTTTGAGGTAAAACTTGGACATTTTGGGTCCAAAATGAACATTTTGGGGCAAAAGTTGGCTGCTTTCAGGTAGGATTTGGACATTTTGGGTCCAAAATGGACTTTCTGAGGTAAAAGTTGGACATTTTGGGTCCAAAATGGACTTATTGGGGCAAAAGTTGGCTCCATTCAGATCAGGTTTGTACATTTTGGGTCCAAAATTGCCTTTTTTGGTCCAAAGTTGGACATTTTGGGTCTAAAATGGCCTTTTGAGGTAAAAAATGGACATTTTGGGTGCAAAATGGACTTTTTGAGGTAAAAAATGGACATTTTGGGGTGAAAATTGGACTTTTTGAGGTAAAACTTTGACATTTTGGGTCCAAAATTGACTTTTTGAGGTAAAAAATGGACATTTTGGGTCCAAAATGGACTTTTTGGGACAAAAGTTGGCTGCTTTCAGGTCAGATTGGTACATTTTGGGGTGAAAATTGGACTTTTTGAGGTAAAACTTGGACATTTTGGGTCCAAAATGAACATTTTGGGGCAAAAGTTGGCTGCTTTCAGGTCAGATTGGTACATTTTGGGTCCAAAATGGGGTGAAAATTGGACATTTTTCCAAAATGGACTTTTTGGGGCAAAAGTTGGTAAAACAGGTTTGGACATTTTGGGTCCAAAATGGCAAAGTTGGACATTTTGAGGTAAAACTTGGACATTTTGGGTGCAAAATGGCCTTTTTGAGGTAAAACTTGGACATTTTGGGTGCAAAATGGACTTTTTGAGGTAAAACATGGACATTTTGGGTCCAAAATGAACATTTTGGGGCAAAAGTTGGCTGCTTTCAGGTAGGATTTGGACATTTTGGGTCCAAAATGGACTTATTGGGGCAAAAGTTGGCTCCTTTCAGATCAGGTTTGTACATTTTGGGTCCAAAATTGCCTTTTTTGGTCCAAAGTTGGACATTTTGGGTCTCAAATGGCCTTTTGAGGTAAAAAATGGACATTTTGGGGCAAGAGTTGGTTGCTTTCAGGTCAGATTGGTACATTTTGGGGTGAAAATTGGACTTTTTGAGGTGAAACTTGGACATTTTGGGTGCAAAATGGACTTTTTGAGGTAAAACTTGGACATTTTGGGTGCAAAATGGCCTTTTTGGGTCCAAAGCTGAAGCTTTTAGGCATTAATGGCCATTTTGGGCTCAAAGTTGGAGCTTTTGGGGTCAAACTTGGTCTTTTTTCTCCTTCTCTGTCCCCCTTCCAGGGCCCCCAGCCCAAGGTGCTGCTCCCCAAGTACTCAGACCCCCCCCAGCGACCTTCCTTCCGCCTGGGCCCCGGGGGGGGAGCTCCTGCTGGGGGGGGCCCTGGGGGGGATGCCCAAGCTGGGGCTCCCCCTGGCCCTGCCCCCCAGAGCCTGCAGCTGCCCCCCCTGCGCCTGGCCCCTGAGTACCTGACCCCAGAGGAGATGGTGAGACCTTGGGGGGGCACTGGGATTGAACCTGGGGGGGTCCAAGTCCCCTTGGGGGGCAACTGGAAGCACTGGATTGAACCTGGGGGGTGTCCAAGTCCCCTTGGGGGGCACTGGGGTTGAACCTGGGGAGGTCCAAATCCCCTTGGGGAGCACTGGGTTGAACCTGGGAGGTCCAAGTCCCCTTGGGGGCAACTGGGATTGAACCTGGGGGCACTGGAAGGTTGAACCTGGGGGTGTCCAAGTCCCAAATTGAACCTGGGGGTCCAAGTCCCCTTGGGGAGCACTGGGGTTGAACCTGGGGAGGTCCAAATCCCCTTGGGGGGCAACTGGGATTGAACCTGGGGTCCAAATTGAACACTGATTGGGGAGGTCCAAATCCCCTTGGGGAGCACTGGGATTGAACCTGGGGGGGTCCAAGTCCCGTTGGGGGCAACAAGTCCCCCTTGGGGGCACTGGGATTGAACCTGGGGGGGTCCAAATCCCCTTGGGGAGCACTGGGATTGAACCTGGGGGGGTCCAAATCCCCTTGGGGGGCAACTGGGATTGAACCTGGGGGTCCAAGTCCCCTTGGGAAGCACTGGATTGAACCTGGGGGGGTTTAAATCCCCTTGGGGGGCAACTGGGAGCACTGGATTGAACCTGGGAGGTCCAAATCCCCTTGGGGAGCACTGGGATTGAACCTGGGGGGGTCCAAGTCCCCTTGGGGAGCACTGGGGTTGAACCTGGGGGTCCAAGTCCCCTTGGGGAGCACTGGGGTTGAACCTGGGGGGGTCCAAATCCCCTTGGGGGGCAACTGGGAGCACTGGGAGGCAGCTGGGTGCTTGGGAACTGTTTTTGGGGTGGGTTTAGGGTCTGGGGGGGTCCTGGGGGGGTCTGAAGGCTTTTGGGGCCCCCTCCCCAGGTGACCTTCAAGAAGACTCGGCGCAGGGTGAAGAGGCTGAGGAGGAAGCCGCTGAAGGCTGAGGACCTCCTGCCCATGGCCCCCGGGGACACCCAGGGGGACTTTGGATCCAGGTAGGGCTGGGAAGCTCCTGGGGGGCACCTCTGGGTGCTGAGGGGGTCCTGAGGGGGCCTAGGGAGGCGTAAGGGGGCCCAGAGGGGTCCTAAGGGGCACCCATGGGTGCTGGGAGGGGCCTTAGGGTGCTGGGAGGGGCTCCTGAGGAGCACCTAGGGGTGCTGGGAGGGTCTTAGGGTGCTGGGAGGGGTCCTGAGGAACACTTAAGGGTGCTGTGAGGATTAGGGTTCTGGGAGGGGACCTGAGGAGCACCTGTGGGGGCTGGGAGGGGTCCTGAGGAACACCTATGGGTGCTGGGAGGGGCTTTAGGGTGCTGGGAGGGGCCCTGAGGAGCACCTATGGGTGCTGGGAGGGGCCTTAGGGTGCTGGGAGGGGTCCTGAGGAGCACCTGTGGGTGCTGGGAGGGGCCTTAGGGTGCTGGGAGGGGTCCTGAGGAGCACTGATGGGTGCTGGGAGGGGCCTTAGGGTGCTGGGAGGGGCCCTGAGGAGCACCTGTGGGTGCTGGGAGGGGCCTTAGGGTGCTGGGAGGGGCCCTGAGGAGCACCTGTGGGTGCTGGGAGGGGCTTTAAGGTGCTGGGAGGGGCCCTGAGGAGCACCTATGGGTGCTGGGAGGGGTCCTGAGGAGCACCTGATGGGTGCTGGGAGGGGCCTTAGGGTGCTGGGAGGAACCCTTGGGAACACTTAGGGGTGCTGGGAGGGGCCTTAGGGTGCTGGGAGGGGCCTTAGGGTGCTGGGTTCCTTAGGGGGCCCTAAGGGGCTCCTATGGGTTCTGGAGGGGGACCTTAGGGTGCTGGGGAGGTCCTTAGGGTCCCAGGCAGCTCCCCCTCCCCTTTTAACCCCTTTCCCCCCTCCCTGCTCCCAGGTCCCGTGGGCGTGGCCGCAGGGTGCAGGAGGATGAGGAGGGGGCTGAGGGGGGGGCAGAGGCTGGGGAGCCCCCAGCCCCCTCCAGCCCCACCCAGGGACCCCCTCCCCAGCTCCCCTCAGACGACCCCCGGGTGGAGAACATGGAGATCAGCAGTGAGGGTGAGTGGGTGGGGGGCACCCAGGGGTGCTGGGGAGGGGGCTAAAGGGGGTGGGGGAGGTCCAGAGGAGTCTAAGCATGCTGGGTGGGGTCCTGAGAGGCACCTATGGGTGCTGGGGGGTCCTGAGGGGCACCCATGGGTGTTGGGAGGGGTGGGGTCCTAAAGGGGTAGGGAGGGTCCTGAGGGGCACCCATGGGTGTTTTGGGGGTGGGGGGTCCTAAAGGGGTAGGGAGGGTCTAAGGGGCACCCATGGGTGCTGGGGGGGTCCTGAAAGGGGGGGGGAGGGTCCTGAGGGGCACCCATGGGTGTTGGGGGGTGGTGGGTCCTAAAGGGGTAGGGAGGGTCCTGAGGGGCACCCATGGGTGCTGAGGGGTCCAGAGAGGGTGGGGGATGGTCCTAAGGGGCACCCATGGGTGGTTGGGGGGTGAGGGGGGTGGGGTTCAGAGAGGCCCTAAAGGGGTAGGGGAGGGTCCTGAGGGGCACCCAGGGGTGTTGGGGGTGAGGTCCAGAGGGGCACCCATGGGTGTTGGGGGGGGGGTGTGTGTGTGTCCTAAAGGGGTAGGGAGGGTCCTGTGGGGCACCCATGGGTGTTGGGGGGGGTGGGGGGGACCTAAGGGGGTGGGGTTGAGGGGGGTGGGGCAGCACCTCTGGGTGCCCTCCACCCACCCCCCCCACCCATGGGTGCCCTCTCCCCCTCCCCCCCCCCAGACGAGGCTGGGGGCTCCGGGTCCCCCCCGCAGGGGCTGGAGGAGGAGGAGGAGGGAGAGCAGCAGGAGCTGCAGCTGCAGCTGCAGAGGAGTCGCCGCCTGCGGCAGCTGCAGGCCCTGCGCGACCACCAGGGGGCGCCCAAGGTGGGTGGGGACCTCCCCCCTGCCCCCCACCCCCACCTGAGCCCCAACTGCCCCCCCAGAGCCAGCCTGTGGGGTTCAGCCCCAGCTGCAGTTCCCTCAGTGACCACCAGAGGGGGCCCAGGGGATGGGGAGCCTCCCTCCCCCTCCTCCCCCTCCTCCCCCTCCTCCCCCTCCTCCCCCCTCCTCCCCCTCCTCCCCCCCCTCCCCCTCCTCCCCCTCCTCCCCCCCCTCCTCCCCCCTCCTCCCTCCCTCCTCCCTCCCTCCCTCTCCCTCCTCCCTCCCTCCCCCCTCCCCTCCCTCCCTCCCTCCCCCTCCCTCCCTCCCCCTCCTCCTCCCTCCCTCCCTCCTCCCCTCCCTCCTCCCTCCTCCCTCCTCCCTCCTCCCTCCTCCTCCCTCCCTCCTCCCCCTCCTCCCTCCCTCCCTCCTCCCTCCTCCCTCCTCCCCCTCCTCCCTCCTCCCTCCTCCCTCCTCCCCTCCCTCCCTCCTCCCCCCTCCATCCCTCCCCCTCCTCCCTCCCTCCCTCCCTCCCTCCTTCCTTCCTTCCCCCTCCCTCCCTATCTCTCCAGGGTGCCCTTTAGAACCTCCCCAGCACCCATGGGTGCCCTTTAGGACCTTCCCAGGCCCCCTCCCCCCACCTTGGGGCCTATTTTTAGTTCATTTCCCTCCCTCTCTCTCCCTCCCTCCCCCTAAACTCTTTAACCCCCCCCCGCCCCTCCCCCCCCAGCCCCCTGCCCAGGTGCTGGAGCTCCTGAGGGGCTCAGGGGGGACCCCAGGGCCGGACCCCCGGGGGGGCTCCATCGTCTTCAATGCCACCTCCGAGTTCTGCAGGACCCTGGGGGAGATCCCAACCTATGGCCTGGCAGGGAACAGGGAGGAGCAGGAGGAGCTGATGGTGAGGAGGGGGTGGGGGGAGGGGAGGGGGAGGAGAAGGGAAGAGGAAGGGGAGGGGGAGGAGACAGTTGGGGGCCCTGAGGGCACCGGGGGTGCTGGGAGGGTCTGAGGAACTGCTGGGAGGGGTGCTGGGAGCACCTAGGGGTGCTGGGAGGGCACCTGCTGGGAGGGGTGCTGGGAGGGGTGCTGGGAGGGTCTTAGGCTGCTGGGAGGGGTCCTGAGGAGCACCTAGGGGTGCTGGGAGGGGTCTTAGGGTGCTGGGAGGGGTCCTGGGGAGCACCTAGGGGTGCTGGGAGGGGTCTTAGGCTGCTGGGAGGGGTCCTGAGGAGCACTTAGGGTATTGGGAGGGGTCCTGAGGAACACCTAGGGGTGCTGGGAGGGGTCTTAGGGTGCTGGGAGTGGCCCTGAGGAACACCTAGGGGTGCTGGGAGGGGTCTTAGGGTGCTGGGAGTGGCCCTGAGGAGCACTTAGGGTACTGGGAGGGGTCCTGAGGAACACCTAGGGGTGCTGGGAGGGGTCTTAGGGTACTGGGAGGGGTCCTGAGGAACACCTAGGGGTGCTGGGAGGGGTCTTAGGGTGCTGGGAGGGGTCCTGAGGAGCACTTAGGGTACTGGGAGGGGTCCTGAGGAACACCTAGGGGTGCTGGGAGGGGTCCTGAGGAACACCTAAGGGTGCTGGGAGGGGTCCTAAGGAGCACCTAGGGGTGCTGGGAGGGGTCTTAGGGTGCTGGGAGGGGTCCTGAGGAGCACCTAGGGGTGCTGGGAGGGGTCTTAGGGTGCTGGGAGGGGTCCTGAGGAACACCTAGGGGTGCTGGGAGGGGTCCTGAGGAGCACTTAGGGGTGCTGGGAGGGGTCTTAGGGTGCTGGGAGGGGTCCTGAGGAACACCTAGGGGTGCTGGGAGGGGTCTTAGGGTGCTGGGAGGGGTCCTGAGGAGCACCTAGGGGTGCTGAGAGGGGTCTTAGGGTGCTGGGAGTGGCCCTGAGGAGCACTTAGGGGTGCTGGGAGGGGTCTTAGGGTGCTGGAGTGGGTCATAAGGGGCATCCATGGGGGGGGTCTTAGGGGAATGGGGAGGGTTGGAAGAGGCATGGGGGAGGTGGGGAAGGGATGTGGGGGGCTGGGGGGGAGAAGGAGGCAGCATGGGCAGGGTGGGAGGGTGACAGTGGGGTCGGGGGGGCTTATGGGAGGCTGATAGCGGGGTGCAGGGTCTATAGGGGGGCATAGAGAGCCCCTGCAGTACCCTATAGGGACAGCAGGTGGCCTCAGAGAGCATCTGCAGTGCTTCAGAGGCGCACCAGGAAGCTCCTGCAGTACCCTATGGGGGCAGCAGGTGGCACCAGAGAGCTGCAGTGCTTCATAGGCGCACCAGGGAGCTCCTGCAGTACCCTATGGGGGCAGCAGGTGGCCTCAGAGAGCATCTGCAGTGCTTCATAGGCGCACCAGGGAGCTCCTGCAGTACCCTATGGCGGCAGCAGGTGGCGCCCGGCGCTGATTCCTCTTTCCCTCCCATCCCCCCCCCCCCGCAGGCTTTGGAGCACCCAGGCCCCTCCCCACCCCCGGGGGGGTCCCCAGACTCAGAAGGGGAGGAGAACGTTGGCTGGAGCAGCGTGAACCTGGCTGAGGAGAGGCAGCACCAGAATGTAGGCACTGACCCCACCCCTCCCCAGACCCCTCCAGACCCCTACCCCCACCCTGAACAGAACCCAGCCCCCCAAAAGGCTCAAGGATCCCCAAAATATACCCAAAACCCCCAAGAAATGGATCCCCTCTCCCCCAAAATAGACCTCCTCAGACCTCTACCCCCTGAACAGAACCCAACCCCTCCCAAAAGGCTCAAGGATCCCCAAAATATACCCAAAACCCCCCAAGAAATGGATCCTGACCTCCCCCCCCCCAAAATAGACCTCCTCAGACCTCTACCCCCCCTGAACAGAACCCAACCCCCCCCCAAAAGGCTCAAGGACCCCCAAAATAGACCCAACCCCCAAGAAATGGATCCTGATCTCCCCTGACCTTCTCAGACCCCTAACCCCCAGATGGAACCCAACCCCCAAAAGGCTCAAGGACCCCCAAAATAGACACCCACCCCCAAACTTGGGACTCCCTCCCCCAAATCAGGACCCCCTCCCCAAATTAAGACCCTTTGAAACCTAGGAACCCCCCCCCCCCCCCAACCACCCCACCCCCTCATCAGGACTGACTGCCCTTCAAATTAGGACTCTCCCAGGCCCCCTTACCACCCCCAAATCCAGACCCTTCCACCCCAAACCCAGGACCCCCAAGCCTCCCCCTCAATCCAGAACCAACCAAGACCTCTCCCCAAGCTGGGAACCCCCAAACCCAAGCCCCCTCCCCTCAAACCACTTGAGGCCTGCCCCAAAATGTGAGGGGGGGGTCCCCTGGGCCTCTCCCCAACACAAGGCCCCCCCCTCACCCCCATTTTTCCTGCCCCCCTCTCCCCCCTCCAGCTCTCAGCCTCCTCCACAACCATCCTGGACGAGGAGCCCATAGTCAACAGGGGGCTGGCAGCTGCCCTCCTGCTCTGCCAGAACAAAGGTGGGGAGGGGGCTCCAGAGGGGGCCTGGGGGCTTCTTGGGGGGTCCTAAAGTCTTTGGGGGGGTTTCTCAGGGCTTTTGGGGGTTGGGGGGGCTATGAGGGGGTTTAAGGGTCTTTAAAGGGGTCTGGGGTCTCTGGAGGGGGGTCTGGGGGATCTGGGGGGAGGTTTCAGGGTTTGCAAATGGGTCTGGGGGCTCTGTGGAGGGGAGTGTGGGACTCTTCCAGCTCCTAGAGCACCCAAAATGGGTCTGGGGGTCTCCAAAGGGTAGTTTGGAGTCACTGGGGGGGAGTCTCTGGGTGCTCTAAGGAGCTGGAAGGGTTCCTAAATGGGTCTGGGGTCTCCAAAGGGTAGTGTGGAGTCACTGGGGGGGAGTCTCAGGGGCCCTTCCAGCTCCTTAGAGCACCCAAAATGGGTCTGGGGTCTCCAAAGGGTAGTTTGGAGTCTCTGTGGGGCAGTCTCTGGGTGCTCTAAGGAGCTGGAAGGGTCCCAAAATGGGTCTGGGGTCTCCAAAGGGTAGTTTGGAGTCACTGGGGGGGAGTCTCTGGGTGCTCTAAGGAGCTGGAAGGGTCCCTAAATGGGTCTGGGGTCTCCAAAGGGTAGTGTGGAGTCACTGGGGGGGAGTCCCTGGGTGCTCTAAGGAGCTGGAAGGGTCCCTAAATGGGTCTGGGGTCTCCAAAGGGTAGTGTGGAGTCACTGGGGGGGAGTCTCAGGGGCCCTTCCAGCTCCTTAGAGCACCCAAAATGGGTCTGGGGTCTCCAAAGGGTAGTTTGGAGTCTCTTGGGGGGGAGTCTCTGGGTGCTCTAAGGAGCTGGAAGGGTCCCTAAATGGGTCTGGGGTCTCCAAAGGGTAGTTTGGAGTCACTTGGGGGGAGTCCTGGGTGCTCTAAGGAGCTGGAAGGGTCCCTAAATGGGTCTGGGGTCTCCAAAGGGTAGTTTGGAGTCGCTGTGGGGCAGTCCCTGGGTGCTCTAAGGAGCTGGAAGGGTCCCTAAATGGGTCTGGGGTCTCCAAAGGGTAGTGTGGAGTCACTGGGGGGGAATCTCTGGGTGCTCTAAGGAGCTGGAAGGGTCCCTAAATGGGTCTGGGGTCTCCAAAGGGTAGTGTGGAGTCACTGGGGGTCTGGAGCCTCTGGGTGTCTAAGGAGCTGGAAGGGTCCCTAAATGGGTCTGGGTCTCCAAAGGGTAGTTTGGAGTTCTTGTCTGTGGGGGCTGTTTCCCTGGGTGCTCTAAGGAGCTGGAAGGGTCCCTAAATGGGTCTGGGGGCTCTGTGAGGAGGGCTTAACTGGCTTGGGTCTGGGGTCCCACAATGGGTCTGGAGCCTCTATTTGGGTCTGGGGTCCCCATGGGGGTCTCTTATGGGACTCTGGGGTCCCTATTTGGGGCTGGGGTCTCTGGCTCTTGGGTCCCCAAGTGGGGCTGGGGTCTCCCTAGGGTTCTTGTCTGGTTCTGGGGTCTCTGTTTGGGTCTGGGGTCCCCCTGGGGTCGCTCTGGGGTCTCTATTTGGGTCTGGGGTCTGGGTCTGAGCTTCTGGCTTAGGTCTGGGGTCCCCATGGGTTCCTTGTCTGGCTCTGGGGTCTCTATTTGGGTCTGGGGTCTGGGTTTGAGCTTCTGGCTTGGGTCTGGGGTCCCCCTGGGGTCCCTGTCTGGCTCTGGGGTCCCTATTTGAGTCTGGGATCCCCCTGGGGTCCCTGTCTGGCTCTGGGGTCCCCATTTGGGTCTGGGGTCTCCCCGGGGTCCCTGTCTGGCTCTGGGGTCCCCATTTGGGTCTGGGGTCTGGGTGTGGGTCTGAGGTTCTGGCTTGGGTCTGGGGTCCCCCTGGGGTCCCTGTAAGGCTCTGGGGTCCTTGTCTGGCTTTGGGGTCTCTATTTGGGTCTGGGGTTTTGGCTTGGGTCTGGGGTCCCCCTGGGGTCCCTGTCTGGCTCTGGGGGTCCCTGTGTGGGTGTGGGGTCCTGATTTGGGGCTGGGGTCTGCAGGGCTGCTGGAGACCACCCTGCAGAAGGTGGCCAGGGTGAAGGCTCCCAACAAGTCTCTGCCCTCCGCTGTCTACTGCATCGAGGACAAGATGTGAGTGACGTCACCGCCGGCCACGCCCCCGGCCCCTCCCCCCGCGCTCGGCCCCGCCCCTCCCTCCCTGGCCCCGCCCCTTCCCCCTCCCCCGGATCCCTCCCCGCCAGGCTCCTCCCTGGAAGCCTCTTGGTCCCTTCCAGCCCACCCAGAAGGTCCCAGACCCTCCCCAGGCTCCTTCCAGCTCCTGGGGTGCCCCAAGGGTCCCTCCCTGGAGCTCCTTCGGGTGCCACCAACGCCCCCCGGGTGCCACCCACCTATCCCCCCGCCCTGGGTGCCACCCACCCCCTCTGGAAGCCACCTTGCACCTCCCCAACCCAACCTTCCTCTGCCTGCTTTGCTCTTCCCTCCTCACCCTCCCTGGAGCTCCTGAGCTGCCCCCATGGCCTCTGAGCTTCCCCCTGTGCCCACTGTACCCCCTGTGCCCCCTGTGCCTGCTGAGCCCCTGTGCCCTCTGTGCCCCCTGTACCCACTGAGCCTCTGTGCCCCTTGTGCCTCCCTGTGCCCCCTGTGCCTCCCTGTGCCCTTTGTGCCTCCTGTGCCTCTGTGCCCCCTGTGCCTGAGCCCTGTGCCCTGCCCCCTGCCTTCCTGTGCCCCCTCCTGAGTACCCTCTGTGCCTCCCTATGTCACCTGTACCTGCTGAGCCCCTGTGCCCCCCGTGCCTGGTGTGACCCCCTGTGCTGCTCTGTGCCCCCTGTGCCTTCCTGTGCCTGCTGTGCCCCTGTGCCTCCCTGTACACTCTGTGGCCTCTGTGCATCTGTGTGTGCTGAGCCCCTGTGCCTCCCTGTGCCTCCTGTACCCTCTGTGCCCCTGTGCCTCCTGTGCCCTCTGTGCCCCCCATGCCTGGTGTGTCCCCCTGTGCTGCTCTGTGCCCCCTGTGCCTTCCTGTGCCCACTGTACCTCCTGTGCCTGCTGTGCCCCTGTGCCTCCTGTACACTCTGTGCCCCCTGTACCCTCTGTACCCCGTGCCCTCTGTGCATCTATGTCTGCTGAACCCCTGTGCCTCCTGTACCTTCTGTGCCCCCTGAGCCCCCTGTGCCTTCCTGTGCCCCTGTGCCTCCTGAGCCTGCTGTGCCTCCTACCTGCCTGAGCCCTGTGTCCCCCTGTGCCCCCTGTGCCTGCTCTGCCTACCCCGTGCCCTCTGTGCATCTATGTCTGCTGAACCCCTGTGCCTCCTGTACCTTCTGTGCCCCCTGAGCCCCCTGTGCCTCCCTGTACTCCCTGTGCCTCCTGAGCCCCCTGTGCCTCCTGTACCTGCTGAGCCCCTGTGTCCCCCTGTGCCCTCTGTGCCTGCTCTGCCTCCTGTGTACCCTCTGTGCCTCCTGTACCCTCTGTACCCCCTGTGCCCTCTGTGCATCTGTCTGCTGAGCTGTGCCTCCTGTACCTTCTGTGCCTCCTATGCCCTCTGTGCCCCCTGTATTCTCTGTGCCCCCTGTGCCTGCTGAGCCCCTGCGCCCCGAGCCCTTGTGCCCTATGTGCTCTCCCTGCCCCTCTGCCTCCTGCGCCCTCTGCGCCCCCTGTACCCACTGAGCCTCCGTGCCCCCCCGTGCCTTCCTGTACTCCCTGTGCCCCCTGTGCCCCCGTGCCCGCCATGCCCTGACCCCCGTGCCCCGGCGCCGCAGGGCGATCGAGGACAAGTACAGCCGGCGGGAGGAGTACCGAGGCTTCACGCAGGACTTCAAGGAGAAGGAAGGCTACAGGCCCGAGGTCAAGATCGAGTACGTGGACGAGACCGGCCGCAAGCTCACGCCCAAGGAGGTGCCAGCCCCCCCGGGACCCCCAGCGTGTCCCCCTGGCATCCCTCCCCACCATCCCACACCCCAGCCCCCCCGCCCATCCCACCCCCAGCATCCCACACCCCACATCCATCCCCCCAGCGTCCCTCCCCCAGCGTCCCCCACATCCCTCCTCCCCAGCATCCCACACCCCAGCATCCCCCCCCCACATCCCTCTCCCCCAGCATCCCACACCCCAGCGTCCCCCACACACATCCCCCCCACACACATCCCCCCACAACGTCCCCCACATACATCCCCCACAACGTCCCCCACATACATCCCCCACAACGTCCCCCCACATACATCCCCCAGCGTCCCCCACACATCCCCCAGTGTCCCCCAGCGCCCCCCACACATCCCCCCCCAGCATCCCACACCCCAGCATCCCACCCCACATCCCTCTCCCCCAGCATCCCCACCCCACATCCCTCTCCCCCAGCATCCCACACCCCAGCGTCCCCCAGCATCCCACACCCCAGCATCCCACACCCCAGCATCCCACACCCCAGCATCCCCCCCGCATCCCACACCCCAGCATCCCCCCACACATTCCCCCAGCGTCCCCCACATCCCCCAGCATCCTACACTCCCCCCAGCGTCCCCCCCCTCCCCCAGCATCCCCCCTCTCCTGCATCCCCCACCTTGGCATCCCCCTTGGCATCCCCCCCCACACCTTGGCATCCCCTCCTCCCCCTGCCATCTCCCCCCAGCATTCCTCCCCTGCATCTCCCCTGCACATCTCCCTTCCCTGGCACCCCCCCAGCATCCCCCTCCAGGCATCCCTCCTCCCTGCATCTCCCCCTTGGCATCTCCCTCCCCCAGTATCCCTCCCTGCATCCCCCCCCCCAGCATCTCCCCCCCTTGGCATCCCCCCCCCTGGCATCTCCACCCTTGGCATTCCCCCCAGCATTCCCCCCCCAGCGTGTTCTCCTTGACATCTTCCTCCCCTGGCATTCCTTCTCTGGCATCCCCCTCCCTTGGCATCTCCTCCCCAGGCATCCCATCTCCCCCGGCATCCCCCAGCATCTCCCCGCCCCAGCATCTCTTCCCCGCTGCCATCCCCCCCTGGCATGTCCCCCATGGCATCCCTCCTCTGCATCCCACCCCCGCCCCAGCATCTCTTCCCCCTGCAACATCCCTCCCCCCCGGCTTCCCCCCTGCTGGCACCCCCAGGAGGTGCTGCAGCGCCCCCCAGCTCCGCCCTGCCCCCCCAGGCCTTCCGGCAGCTCTCGCACCGCTTCCACGGGAAGGGCTCCGGCAAGATGAAGACCGAGAGGAGGATGAAGAAGTTGGACGAGGAGGCGGTGAGGGGGGGCGGGGGGAGGGGCGCCAGGGGGGCTTCAAGGGCAAGCTGGAGAAGGTTTGGGGTCTCCAGGAGCATCTTGGGGTCACCTGGGGGTGGGGGAGGGGTTGGCAGCAGACCAGAGGGGCAAAGGGAGGCTGGGGGAGGCAGGGCAGGGGCCTGAGGAAACACAGAGGGAGAGGCAGGGAGCTGGGAGGCTGCCAGTGGCTTACTGGGGGAGCCCTGGAGACGAGCAGGGGGGGGGCAGCCCTGGGGCTGAGAGGGGGCACAGGGGAGCTGAGCAGGGGGCACAGGGGAGCTGAGCAGAGGGGCACAGGGGAGCTGAGCAGAGGGGCACAGGGGGAGCCGAGCAGGGGGCACAGGGGAGGTGAGGAGGGGCACAGGGGAGCTGAGCAGGGGGCACAGGGGAGCTGAGCAAGGGGCACAGGGGAGCTGAGCAGAGGGGCACAGGGGGAGCTGAGCAGGGGGCACAGGGGGAGCTGAGCAGGGGCACAGGGGAGCTGAGCGGAGGGGCACAGGGGGAGCTGAGCGGAGGGGCACAGGGGGAGCTGAGCAAGGGGCACAGGGGGGGGAGCTGAGCAGAGGGGCACAGGGGAGCTGAGCAGGGGGCACAGGGGAGCTGAGCAGGGGGCACAGGGGAGCTGAGCAGGGGGCACAGGGGAGCTGAGCAAGGGGCACAGGGGAGCTGAGCAGGGGCACAGGGGGAGCTGAGCAGGGGGCACAGGGGGAGCTGAGAGCAGGGGGCACAGGGGGAGCTGAGCAGGGGCACAGGGGAGCTGAGCAGGGGGCACAGGGGGAGCTGAGCGGAGGGGCACAGGGGGAGCTGAGCAGGGGCACAGGGGGAGCTGAGCGGAGGGGCACAGGGGAGCTGAGCAGAGGGGCACAGGGGAGCTGAGCAAGGGGCACAGGGGAGCTGAGCAGGGGGCACAGGGGGAGCGAGCAGGGGGCACAGGGGGAGCCGAGCAGGGGGCACAGGGGGAGCTGAGCAGGGGGCACAGGGGGAGCTGAGCAGGGGGCACAGGGGGAGCGAGTGGAGGGGCACAGGGGAGCTGAGCGGGGGGCACAGGGGAGCTGAGTGGGGGGCACAGGGGAGCTGAGCAGGGGGCACAGGGGAGCTGAGCGGAGGGGCACAGGGGGAGCTGAGTGGGAGGGCACAGGGGAGCTGAGCAAGGGGCACAGGGGAGCTGAGTGGAGGGGCACAGGGGAGCTGAGTGGAGGGGCACAGGGGAGCGAGCAGGGGGCACAGGGGGAGCTGAGTGGAGGGGCACAGGGGGAGCCGAGCAGGGGGCACAGGGGGAGCTGAGTGGAGGGGCACAGGGGGAGCTGAGCAGGGGGCACAGGGGGAGTGAGCAGAGGGGAGGGGAAGCTGAGCAGGGGCACAGGGGGAGCTGAGCGGAGGGGCACAGGGGAGCTGAGTGGAGGGGCACAGGGGAGCTGAGCGGAGGGGCACAGGGGAGCTGAGCAGGGGCACAGGGGAGCTGAGCAGAGGGGCACAGGGGAGCTGAGCAGGGGCACAGGGGAGCTGAGTGGAGGGGCACAGGGGAGCTGAGCAGGGGCACAGGGGAGCTGAGCAGGGGGCACAGGGGAGCTGAGAGGAGGGGGCACAGGGGGAGCTGAGCAAGGGGCACAGGGGGAGCTGAGTGGAGGGGCACAGGGGGAGCTGAGCGGAGGGGCACAGGGGGAGCTGAGCAAGGGGCACAGGGGGAGCTGAGTGGAGGGGCACAGGGGGAGCTGAGTGGAGGGGCACAGGGGGAGCTGAGCAAGGGGCACAGGGGGAGCTGAGCGGAGGGGCACAGGGGGAGCTGAGCAGGGGGCACAGGGGGAGCCTGGGAGCCGAGCAGGGAGACATGGGAGCTGAGTGGAGGGGCAGCAGGGGAGCTGAGTGGAGGGGACAGGGGGGGGCAGGGGAGTCAGGGGATGCTGAGCAAGGGGGCACTGGGAGCTGAGTGGAGGGGCTCAGGGGAGCTGAGCAGGGGCACAGGGGCAGCCAGGGGCTGGCAGGGGGTGGCAGAGGGCCCGGGGGCTGGGAGCTGAGCAGGGCCAGGCTGGGAGCTGAGCGGGGGCACAGGGGGGCCCAGGGGGGCCTCGGGGCCAGCCCAGGAGCTGAGCAGCAGCCCCCTCCCCCCCTGCAGCTGCTGAAGAAGATGAGCTCCAGCGACACCCCCCTGGGCACCGTGGCGCTGCTGCAGGAGAAGCAGAAGGCTCAGAAGACTCCGTTCCTAGTGCTGAGCGGCAGCGGCAAGAGCATGAACGCGTGAGGGGGGGGGGGGGCGGGGCCGGGGCGGGGCTGGGGCGGGGCTGGGGTGGGAGGAGCGGGAGGGGAGGATGGGACAGAGTGGTTTGAACTGGGAGGCACTGGGAGCCCTCCCAGAGACCCTGCAGGTGGGGGGGGGAGGAGAGCTGGGGGGAGGAGAGGAGAGGGGGGGAGAGCTGGAGAGGGGGAGGAGAGCTGGGAGGGGGAGGAGAGCTGGAGAGGGAGAGGGGGAGAGGGGAGGGAGAGCTGGAGGGGGAGGGGCTGGAGGGAGGGAGAGGGAGAGGAGAGCCGGGGGAGAGCTGAGGGGGAGAGGGGGAGGAGAGCTGAGGGAGGGGGAGAGCTGGAGAGGGGGAGGAGCTGGAGAGGGAGAGGAGAGCTGGAGGGGAGGAGAGCTGGAGGCGGAGAGGGGGGGAGGAGAGCCGGAGGGGGAGGAGAGCTGGAGGGGAGGGGAGGAGGAGAGCTGGAGGGGAGGAGCTGGGTGGGGGGGGAGGAGAGCTGGAGGAGAGGAGGAGGAGAGCTGGAGGGGAGGAGGAGGAGAGCTGGAGGGGAGAGGAGAGAGCTGGAGGAGGAGGAGAGCTGGAGAGGAGGAGGAGAGCTGGAGTGGGGGGAGGAGAGGGGGAGGAGAGCTGGAGGGGAGAGGGGAGGAGAGCTGGAGGGGGAGGAGAGCTGGAGGAGAGGGAGAGGAGAGCTGAGGGGGGAGAGGAGAGCTGAAGGGGGAGAGGAGAGCTGAGGGGGGGAGGAGGGAGCTGGAGGGGGGGGGGAGAGCTGGAGGGGAGGGGAGGGAGAAGGGGGGGGAGGCTGGAGGGGGGGAGGAGAGGAGAGCAGAGGGGGGAGCAGGGGGAGCAGGCAGAGTGCTGCTGGGAGCTGACTGGAGCCCCTCTCCCCCCGCCAGGAACACCATCACCAAGTGAGGCCTCGAGGGACCCTCTCCCCCCTTCCCCTCCCTCTCCCTCCCCTCCCCCCTGTCAGCTCCTGCAGCCCAATAAAGGTCTCAGCACCTCCAGCGTGGGGCTGGGAGAGGCTGGGAGGGGATTGAGGCTTTAATAGCTTGGGGGAAGGGATCCAATGGCTCCCAGGGGGCTTCCATGGGTCTGGGGGCGTCCCCGGGGGGCGGGGGGGTTGGGGGAGCTCCTCCCCCCCATCCTAGAGCAGGCAGCAGCTGTCCTTGGGGCTCCTCATGTACTGCTCCAGGCCCCGCTGCACCCTGGCGGCCTCGGCCTCGGCGCTGGGGGAGGGGGAGGGTCGTGAGGGGGCAGAGGGAGAGGGTGGTCCCTCCCAGCCCACCCCCCAGGAAGAAAAACTATAAAGCAAGCTCAGGACCCCCTCTAGGACCTCCCCCCAGATTCCCCTCTAGGACCCCCACATCCCCCTCCAGTACCCCCCAGATGCCCCTCCAGGACCCCCCCCAGACCCTCCTCTAGGGCTCCTCAGCTCCCCTCTAGGACCCCCAGTCCCTCCTCTAGGACTCCCCAGTTCCCCCTCCAGGATGCCCCCAGACCCTCCTCTGGGACCCCCAGATCCCCCTTCCAGGACCCCTCAGCTCCCCCTCTAGGACCCCCAGACCCCCTCTAGGACCCCTCAGCTCCTCCAGGACCCCTGACCCTCCTCTAGGACCCCCAGATCCCACTCTAGGACCCCCAGTCCCCCTCTAAGACCCCCAGACCCCCTCCAGGACCCCCTGACCCTCCTCTAGGACCCCCAGATCCCACTCTAGGACCCCCAGTCCCCCTCTAAGACCCCCAGTCCCCCTCCAGGATGCCCCCAGACCCTCCTCTGGGACCCCCAGATCCCCCTTCCAGGACCCCTCAACTCCCCTCTAGGACCCCCAGATCCCCTTCCAGGCCCCCCAGACCCACCTCTAGAACCCCTCAGCTCCCCCTCTAGAACCCCTCAGCTCCCCCTTCTAGGACCCCTCAGCTCCTCCTCCAGGACCCCCAGACCCACCTCTAGGACCCCCAGATCCCCCTCCAGTTACCCCCATGACCCTGCTCTAGGACACGCCCCCCCAGCTCCCCTTCCAGGACCCCCAGATCCCCTCTAGGACCCCCTCAGCTCCCCCTCTAGGACCCCCAGCTGCCGGTCAGCTCCCCAGGGCCTCACTCTCTCTCCCCGCGGTCGATGTCCTGCAGCACTCTGTCCCTCTGCTCCACCAGCGCCACCAACTCTGCCAGCAGCAGCCCCTGCCGCTGCCCACCGCCTGGGGGGGCACCGGCCACGGGGGTCCCCCACTGCCCCTCCCCCAGAGCCCAGCAGTGCCCCCTCCCAGTGCCCCCTCCCCAATGCCCTCCCAGTGCCCTTCCCCCAGTGCCCTTCCCCCAGTGCCCCCCAAGTGCCCCTCTCAGTGTCCCTCCCAGTGCCTCTCCCCCAGTGCCCCCCAAGTACCCCTCCCAGTGCCCCCCTAGTGCCCCTCCCAGTGTCTCTCCCCCAGTTCCCCCCCAGTTCCCCCCCCAGTTCCCTCTCCCAGTGCCCACTCCCCAGTGCCCTCCAAGTGCCCCCTCCCAGTGCCCCCAAGTGGTTCCCCCTCCCCAGTGCCTCCCCAAATGGCCCCCCAGTGCCCCTCCCCGAGTGCCCCTCCCAGTGCCCCCTCCCCAGTGCCTCCTCGGCCCAGTGCCCCCCAAGTGCCCTGCGCTGACCCTCAGCATCCAGCATCTGCCTCAGCTCTTGGCTCAGCAGCTGGCAGCGGCGCTCCAGGTCCTGCTCCTCGGCCCTGGGGGAGGGGCACCGGATGGGGGGGGCTGGGGATTCCCACTCCCCTCCCACTCCCCCCCAGTCCCTCCCAGTCCCCTCCCGTCCCTCCCACTCCCCCCCAGTCTCTCCCACTCCCCTCCCACTTCCCCCCACTCTCCCCCAGTCCCCTCCCACTGCCTCCCAGTCCCCCCACTCTCTCCCAGTCCTCTCCCAGTCCCCCCACTCCCCTCCTAGTTGCTCCCAGTCCCCTCCCACTGCCTCCCAGTCCCCCAGTCTCTCCCAGACCCCTCCCAGACCCCTCCTAGTCCCTCCCAGTCCCCTCCCACTCCCCTCCTAGTCGCTGCCAGTCCCCTCCCACTGCCTCCCAGTCCCCTGTCTCTCCCAGTCCCCCACTCGCCTCCCAGTCCCCCTAGTCCCCTCCCACTCCCCTCCCACTCCCCCAGTCTCTCCCACTCCCCTCCCACTTCCCCCCACTCTCCCCCAGTCCCCTCCCACTGCCTCCCAGTCCCCCCCACTCCCCTCCCCGCTGGGCTCACAGCAGTCGGAGCTCTTCCTGGCGCCGCAGCAGAGAGCTTCGGAGGTTCACCAGCAGCAGCCAGGCCTGGAGCAGCTCAGCCTCCAGGGGGGGGTCCCTGCCTGGGTGGGGGGGGGGACACACACGAGAGGAGAGTGAGACAGGGGAGAGGGGGACAAGGAGGGGGACACAGCTGTCCCCAAGCTGCCCCCAGGCTGTCCCCAGGTCCCCTACCGGCTGCCATCCTCTCCCGCAGCTCTCTCTCCATGGCGGCCGCTTGAGCCTCCAGCTGCTGCTGCTCCTGCTCCAGGGCCACCAGTGCCTGCCACGGGCAGGGACACTGTCCCCAAGGTGTCCCCAGGCTGTCCCCAAGGTGTCCCCAGGCTGTCCCCAAGGTGTCCCCAAGGTGTCCCCAGGCTGTCCCCAAGCTGTCCCCAGGCTGTCCCCAAGCTGTCCCCAGGCTGTCCCCAAGGTGTCCCCAGGCTGTCCCCAGGCTGTCCCCAAGGTGTCCCCAGGCTGTCCCCAGGCTGTCCCCAAGGTGTCCCCAGGCTGTCCCCAAACTGCCCCTAAGGTGTCCCCAGGCTGTCCCCAAGCTGTCCCCAAGGTGTCCCCAGGCTGTCCCCAGGCTGTCCCCAAGGTGTCCCCAGGCTGTCCCCAGGCTGTCCCCAGGCTGCCCCCAAGGTGTCCCCAAGGTGTCCCCAGGCCGTCCCCAAGGTGTTCCCAGGCTGTCCCCAAGCTGTCCCCAGGCTGTCCCCAAGGTGTCCCCAAGGTGTCCCCAGGCTGTCCCCAAGGTGTCCCCAGGCTGTCCCCAAGCTGTCCCCAGGCTGTCCCCAAGGTGTCCCCAAGGTGTTCCCAGGCTGTCCCCAAGCTGTCCCCAGGCTGTCCCCAGGCTGTCCCCAAGGTGTCCCCAGGCTGCCCCCAAGGTGTCCCCAGGCTGTCCCCAGGCTGTCCCCAAGCTGTCCCCAGGCTGTCCCCAAGGTGTCCCCAGGCTGCCCCCAGGCCAGGCTGCCCCCAGGCTGTCCCCAGGCTGCCCCCAGGCTGCCCCCAAAGGTGTCCCCAGGCTGTCCCCAAGCTGTCCCCAGGCTGCCCCCAAGGTGTCCCCAGGCTGTCCCCAGGCTGTCCCCAGGCTGTCCCCAAGCTGTCCCCAGGCTGTCCCCAAGGTGTCCCCAGGCTGCCCCCAGGCTGTCCCCAGGCTGTCCCCAAGGTGTCCCCAAGGTGTCCCCAGGCTGTCCCCAAGGTGTCCCCAGGCTGCCCCCAAGGTGTCCCCAGGCTGTCCCCAGGCTGTCCCCAAGCTGTCCCCAGGCTGTCCCCAAGGTGTCCCCAGGCTGTCCCCAAGGTGTCCCCAAGGTGTCCCCAGGCTGTCCCCAAGGTGTCCCCAGGCTGCCCCCAAGGTGTCCCCAGGCTGTCCCCAGGCTGTCCCCAAGGTGTCCCCAGGCTGTCCCCAAGGTGTCCCCAAGGTGTCCCCAGGCTGTCCCCAAGGTGTCCCCAGGCTGGCTGTCCCCAAGGTGTCCCCAGGCTGTCCCCAAGGTGTCCCCAGGCTGTCCCCAGGCTGTCCCCAAGGTGTCCCCAGGCTGCCCCCAAGGTGTCCCCAGGCTGTCCCCAGGCTGTCCCCAAGCTGTCCCCAGGCTGTCCCCAAGGTGTCCCCAGGCTGTCCCCAAGGTGTCCCCAAGGTGTCCCCAGGCTGTCCCCAAGGTGTCCCCAGGCTGCCCCCAAGGTGTCCCCAGGCTGTCCCCAGGCTGTCCCAAGCTGTCCCCAGGCTGTCCCCAAGGTGTCCCCAGGCTGTCCCCAAGGTGTCCCCAAGGTGTCCCCAGGCTGTCCCCAAGGTGTCCCCAGGCTGCCCCCAAGGTGTCCCCAGGCTGTCCCCAGGCTGTCCCCAAGGTGTCCCCAGTCTGTCCCCAAGGTGTCCCCAGGCTGCCCCCAAGGTGTCCCCAGGCTGTCCCCAGGCTGTCCCCAAGGTGTCCCCAGGCTGTCCCCAAGGTGTCCCCAGGCTGCCCCCAAGGTGTCCCCAGGCTGTCCCCAGGCTGTCCCCAAGGTGTCCCCAGGCTGTCCCCAAGGTGTCCCCAGGCTGCCCCCAAGGTGTCCCCAGGCTGTCCCCAGGCTGCCCCCAAGGTGTCCCCAGGCTGTCCCCAGGCTGTCCCCAAGGTGTCCCCAGGCTGTCCCCAAGCTGTCCCCAGGCTGTCCCCAAGGTGTCCCCAGGCTGTCCCCAAGGTGTCCCCAAGGTGTCCCCAGGCTGTCCCCAAGGTGTCCCCAGGCTGCCCCCAAGGTGTCCCCAGGCTGTCCCCAGGCTGTCCCCAAGGTGTCCCCAGGCTGTCCCCAAGGTGTCCCCAAGGTGTCCCCTGGCTGTCCCCAAGGTGTCCCCAAGGTGTCCCCAGGCTGTCCCCAAGGTGTCCCCAGGCTGTCCCCAGGCTGTCCCCAAGCTGTCCCCAAGGTGTCCCCAGGCTGCCCCCCCCCTGTCTTCCTCTCCCTTACCAGCAGCTCCTCGGGGGGGCCCTGGGGCTCCATCCTGGGGGGCTCCACTCTGGGGGGGTCCCCAAGGCCCCTGGCCAGGCTCTTGCTGCGGGGGGGGGCAGTCGGGCGCGGGGGGGGCCCTTGGGGGTGGGGACCGCCCCCCCCCTTCCCCCCCCCGGGCCGGTGCTGGCGGGGGGGGGGCACCAGAACCCCCCGGGGGGAGCTCTCCCCCTCCGGTGCTGCCCCATGGCCCCCCCCGGGGTGTGGGGGGGTCCGGGGGGGCTCCCCATCAATGGAGATTGGGGGGGGGCTGGGAGGGGGCTCCTGGGACCCCCCTTCGATGGGACCAAGTGGGGAATCCCGGGGGGGGCTGGGGGATCTCGAGCTGAGGGTCTGGGGGGCATTTTGGGGACCCCCCCCCAGCAGTGTCCTCTTGAGGGGCCGGGGAGGGCTCCCCCTCAATGGGGACAGGAGGGAGGCTGGGGGAGGACTCTTGGGACCCCCCCTCAATAAAACCGAGGTCAGAATCCGGGGGGGGGTCCACGGGGGGGGTCTCCACCTGGGCATCCGGGGTGGCCTTTGGGGACCCCCCCTCAATTAAGCCAAGGTCAGGGTCCGGGGGGGGCAGGGGCAGCCCAGCAGTGCCATCGGGGTGGGGGTCTTGGGCGGCCCCCCCCTCAGCAGAGTCCATCTGGGGGGGGGGGCTCTAGGGACCCCCTCAACGGGACCAAGCTCCGGGGGTCTCCATTGGGGGGCAGCGTCTGGGGGTCCCAGCATCTCCTCTTCCTCCTCTGTGCTGCTGGCCTGGGGGGGTGAGGAAGGCTCCGGGTGGGGGAGGGTCCCCACGGGGGGGGGCTCTCGGGGGGGGGTCTCCAGCCAGCCCCCCAGGGTCGAGAAGTCATCAAAAGCCTGAGGGGGAGTGGAAACGTTATTTGGGGGATCGCCCCTCCCCAGAGCCTTGGGGGCCCCCAATATGAGGAGACCCCCAGACTCCCTCACACACCCCCCCCCACATTTAGGATCCCCTCCCCCCCCCACTTCCCCTCTCACCAAGCTAATTTCTGGGGGGGGGTCCTGGTGCCCCCCAGGGCCGGGGGGGTCGCTTTGTGCCCCCCAGTTGGGGGTCCAGGGTCACTCTCTCGGGGGGGGTCTGGGGGTGGGGGGAAGACAAAGCACAAAGGTTAGGGACACCGAGGGGGGGGTTGGGGACCCTGGGGGTTGGGGACGTTTTGGGGGACTCCCACCTCGGCGCCCAGGGGGGGTCTGCGCCCCCCCCCGCGGTGTGCCCCCCTCCTCCTCCTCCTGGTCGCTCTCGGGGGTGTCCCCGGGGGGGCTCAGCAGGAGGCTGTGCTGCAGATCCTCACTTGGGGGGAGGGGGGAAGGGAGATGTCCCCAACTGCCCCCCCCCCCAAGTCCCCTCCATCCCTTCCCCTCTCTCTCCCCCCCACCCCCATGGACTGGACCCCAAATCCCATCCTGTGTCCCCCCCCCAATTCCCCCCTCAGTGTCCCAAAGCCCCCAGACCCCCAGCGTCCTCAGACTCCCCCAATGGCCCCCAGCCCCCAATGCCCCCGGCCCCCAATGTCCCCAGCCCCCCAGTGTCCCCCAGCCCCTTAATGCCCCCGGCCCCCCAGTGTCCCCCAGCCCCCAATGCCCCCAAGACCACCCAATGTCCCACAGACCCCCAGTGTCCCCAGTCCCCCAATGCCCCCAAGACCCCCAATGTCCCACAGACCCCCAGTGTCCCCCAGCCCCCAATGCCCCAAGACCCCCAATGTCCCACAGACCCCCCAGTGTCCCCAGTCCCCCAATGTCCCCCAGGCCTTCCAATGCCCCCCAGCCCCCAATGCCTCCCGGCCCCCCAGTGTCCCCAGCCCCCAATGCCCCCAGCCCCCCTTGTCCCCAGCCCCCTCAGTGTCCCAAAGCCCCCAGACCCCCAGCGTCCTCAGACTCCCCCAATGCCCCCAGCCCCCAATGCCCCCGGGCCCCCCAGTGTCCCCCAGCCCCTTAATGCCCCCGGCCCCCCAGTGTCCCCCAGTCCCCCAATGCCTCCCGGCCCCCCAGTGTCCCCAGCCCCCCAATGCCCCCAGCCCCCAGTGCCCCTCAGCCCCCCATGACCCCCATACCCCCAGTGTCCCCCAGCCCCCAATGCCTCCCAGACCCCCTGCAGCGTCCTCAGCCCCCAGTCCTCCCCAGCCCCCTCTCAGCGTCCCCTAGCCCCGCCCCCGGTCGCCCGCCCCCACCTGGCGCCGGCCTCGCGCAGCACGCACGCTCGGAGCCGCAGCCGCAGGGTCGCTGCCAGCACCTTGGGGGTCCGGGGCCGCAGGGACAGCGCCACAGGGGTCCCCTCCCCTCCCCCCCCGGGGCTGGCCAAGCGACCCAGGTCCAGGGGGGCTGCGGCCAGCACCGAGCGGCGCCCGCGAGACTCCTGGGGGAGGGGACACAGAGAGGAGACCCCCGGGGGTCACCCACGGACCCACCCCCGGGCCCCCAATGCCACCCACGGACCCCCCCCGGGGTCACCCACGCGACCCCAATGCCACCCACGGACCTCCCCCCGAGGGTCACCCACGGACCCTGCCCCCCGGGGTCACCCGCGGGACCCTAATGCCACCCACGGACCTCCCCCCCCTCCCCCGGGGTCACCCGCGGGACCCCAATGCCACCCACGGACCCCCCCCGGGGTCACTCACGGGACCCCAATGCCACCCACGGACCCTCCCCCTGGGGTCACCCACGGACCCCAATGCCACCCACGGACCCCAATGCCACCCACGGACCCCCCCCGGGGTCACCCACGCGACCCCAATGCCACCCACGGACCCCAATGCCACCCACGGACCCCCCCCGGGGTCACCCACGGGACCCCAATGCCACCCACGGACCCCCCCGGCGGTCACTCACGGGACCCCACGGCCCCCCCCTCACATTCAGGATGAGGAAGCTCCACTGCTTGCCATCGTAGGAGGTGGCCTGGGGGTCCTGGGGGGCACACGAGTGGGGGGTGAGGACACACACACACACACGAGTGGGGACCCCCGGTGGAGGGGACACCAGTGGGGGGGAAATCCCCACCGAGGAAAAGGGTCCTGAGGTTGGGGGGAGGGGCAGACACGAGTGGGAGGGGACACAGGATGTGGGGGGGGGGAGTGGGATATGGACACGAGTGAGGACACCCACCCACCCCCCCCCCACGGAAGGGAGGGCTCCTGGGGGGTGGGAACATGAGTGGGGGGCAGCCAGGGTGGGGGAGAGAGGGGAGTGGAAGGAATGTGGCAAAGTGGGGAGCTGGGGGGGGACACGAGTGTGGGGGGGGACACGAGTGGGGATATCAGGGAAAGGGGGGGACAGGAGGAGGAGGGATCTAAGGGACACAGGTGACAGGAGTGGGAAAACACGAGTGGGAGAGGGACACTAGGAAAGAGGGGACCTGGGGGTGACACAGAAGTGAAATGAGGGAGGGGAACACGAGTGGGGTCGGTCACTCGTGGAGGCACAGAAGGTGACACGAGTGGGGGCCGGGGGGAGACACCAATGGGAGGAGCCCAAGAGTGGGGTTTACACTGAGGTGTGGGCACGAGTGGGGGTGGACACGAGTGAGTTAGAGACAGGAGCAGAGGGCGTGGGGGGGGGCTCGGGGGTAAGACATGAGTGGGAGGAGCCAAAGGGAGGAGAAGAAAGCAATTGGGGAGGGGGGGACACGCGCGTGGGGGCGGGGTCGCGCGTGGGGGGCGGGGTCCACGCACCCGGTAGAGAGTGACAGTGACCTGCAGGCTCTCAGGCACCACCCACAGCACCATGCCCCGGGAGGGCTTCTGGATGCCAGGCTGCCAGCGGCGCGGCTGCGACCCCCCCCCGGGACCACCCCCCCCCCCGGCGTCAGGGCTGCCCCACGGCATCCCCACGGCCCCACAGCACCCCCAGCCCCATGGCCCCCCCGCGGCAGGGCTGCCCCACGGCACCCCCCACGGCCCCACAGCACCCCCAGCCCCATAGCCCCCCCGCGGCAGGGCTGCACCACGGACCCCCCCCCGGACACAACCCCCGCGTCAGGGCTGCCCCACGGCACCCCCCACGGCCCCACAGCACCCCCAGCCCCATGGCCCCCGTGTCAGGGCTGCCCCACAGCACCCCCAGCCCCATGGCCCCCCCGGCGTCAGGGCTGCCCCACGGCATCCCCCACGGCCCCACAGCACCCCCAGCCCCATGGCCCCCCCCCCCCGTGTCAGGGCTGCCCCACGGCACCCCCCACGGCCCCACAGCACCCCCAGCCCCATGGCCCCGCGTGTCAGGGCTGCCCCACGGCACCCCCACGGCCCCACAGCACCCCCAGCCCCATGGCCCCCGTGTCAGGGCTGCCCCACGGCACCCCCACGGCCCCACAGCACCCCCAGCCCCATGGCCCCCGTGTCAGGGCTGCCCCACGGCACCCCCACGGCCCCACAGCACCCCCAGCCCCATGGCCCCCGTGTCAGGGCTGCCCCACGGCACCCCCACGGCCCCACAGCACCCCCAGCCCCATGGCCCCCGTGTCAGGGCTGCCCCACAGCACCCCAAGCCCCATAGCCCCCGTGTCAGGGCTGCCCCATGGCACCCCACGGCCCCCAGACCCGCGGCCCCCTCCCGCGTCAGGGCTACCCCACGGCACCCCCAGCCCCATGGCATCCCCCGGCCCCCACATCAGGGCTGCCCCACGGCACCCCCAGCCCCCAGCATCCTGCCCCACGGCACCCCAGCCCCATGGCATCCCCCGGCCCCCACCACATCAGGGCTGCCCCACGGCGCCCCTTCAGACCCACAATCCCAGCCCCCAGCCCCCAGGACTCCTCCCCCAGTCCCACAGACCCCACTCAGCCCCACAGCTCCTCCCCCAGCCCCCCATACACCCCCGCAAGCCCTCCCCACCTTGGAGCAGACCCTGCGGTTGCCTCGGGTCCAGACCACCGTCAGTGTCTCCGGCTGCCTGGGGGAGGGAAAGAAATTGGGGGAGAGCGGCAGACCCTCCCCAGACCCCTAGGCCCCCAGCCCCCGGTTCTCCCCTTCCCCCGTTGCTCAAAGCCCTCTCGGGGAGGGGAGGGGGATTTGGGGTGGGGGAAGGGACCCTATTGGGGGCCCAGAGGCATGACACCCCCAGGTCCCCTTAGGGCGGGTTGCGAAAGGGGCGGGGCGAGGGGGGGGCAGGGGCTAAAATTGGGCTCAGGCTGGGGAGGGGGAGGGCAGAAACTGGACACCCCCGGGGGGGGGCAGGGGGGCCTCATTCCCCTGCCCCCACCCCGGGGTTATTTTTAGCCCTGAATTAGCTTCCCCATCCCTGCCCCCGGCCCCCATTTAAGGACATTCTGACCACAAATTTGGGGGAGGCAGCAAGAGGTGGGGGACAGCAACCCCACACCCCCAAAATAAACCCTGAACCCCCCCAGGGTCCTCCCGGGACCCCAGGGTGGGGGAAATGGGGGCGGGGGTCCCTGAGGGGGTTCGAGGGGTCGCGGGGGCCCTTCAGGTGGGGTTCGGGGAGGGGGAAGGGGATTTGGGGGGCCGTCCCGGGCTGAAGGGGTTGTGGGAGGGGGTGGTCCTGAGGGGGTTGGGGGCATCTTTGGGGGAGGGTCCAGAGCTGGGGGGCGGCGGGGGGGGGGGTGGTCTGAGGAGTTTAAAGGAGCCCTGGGGGGGCAGCTCGGGGGTCTCCCAGGGGTTATTTGGGGTGGGGGGTCGTCACTCACCAGCTCTCCCCCTCCACCAGCAGCTGCTCCAGGGTCGCCTCCACCCTCACCTTGGCCGCGCGCTTGCCCCCCTCTGCAGCCGCTTCCAAACCGACCCCATCCCCCTGACCCCCCAACCCCCCGCCCAAAACCACCCCTTTGACCTCCCCCGACCCCTTTGCTCCCCCGACCCCCCGATAAACCCTCGCGAACAGCAGACCCCCTCCCCCCTCCCCCCGCCCGAAACAATCAGCGCCGCAAGGATCGGGCCCCGCGCCTGGGACCTGCCCCCCACCCCCACCCCCGGGGAGGTGTGGCCCCCAAAGCCACGCCCCTGATACTGACCCTCCCCAAGCCACGCCCCCTGCTACTACCCCCTCCCCCAAGCCACGTCCCCTGCTACTGACCCCCTCCCCAAGCCACGCCCCCTGCTCCTGACCCCCTCCCCCAAGCCACGCCCCCTGCTCCTGACCCCCTCCCCAAGCCACGCCCCTGTTCCTGGCCCCCGCTCCGAGCCCCTGAAATGGGCTGGGAGGGTCCTATGGGGCGGGGGGGGGATTCAATGGGGCCGCTGCGCCCCCAACCTAGCCCCCATCCCCCTTTATAGCCCCCAACAGCCCCCCACGCCCCCTTAGAGCCCCCACCCCCTTTGAACCGTCCCCCTTTTAGAGCCCCCACCCACTTCAACCCAACCCCCTTAGCACCCCCAGCGTCCCCCTCCCCTTTATATCCTACCCCCTCCCACCGCCCCCAGCCCCCTTAGACACCCCCTCCCCCGCCCCCAACCCGGACTGCCCCCATACACCCCCGCTCCCCTCTGCCCCCCAACCCTTCCAGCCCCCAGCCCCCTTTATAACCCCCAACTGCCTCCCCCAAACTGCCCCCAACCCCACCTCACCCCCTTTAGAGCCCCCACCCCCTTTGAACCGCCCCCACCCCCTTTAGAGCCCCCACCCCCTTCAGCCCACCCCCTTAGCAGCCCCCAGCTGCCCCCTCCCCTTTCTATCCTACCCCCTCCCACCCCCCGCCCCCAACCCGGACTGCCCCCCATACACCCCCGCTCCCCTAGGCCCCCCGCCCCTACAACCCCCAGCCCCCTTTATAACCCCCTGACTGCCTCCCCCAAACTGCCCCCAGCCCCTCTTTAGAGCCCCCCGCTTCAAACCACTCCCACTGCCCCCTTCAGAGCCCCCACCCCCTTCGAACCGTCCCCCCTTTTAGAGCCCCCACCCACTTCAACCCAACCCCCTTAGCACCCCCAGCTGCCCCCTCCCCTTTATATCCTACCCCCTCCCACCGCCCCAACCCCCTTAGAGACCTCCCCCTCAAACACCGACTGCCCCCCGCCCCCATCCCCTCTTTATAACCCCCAGCCCCCGGTACCCCTTACAGTCCCCCAACCCCCTTGCCCCCTTTAAAGCCCCCACCCCTTCAACCTCCCCTTAGCAGCCCCCAGCTGCCCCCTCCCCTTGATATCCTACCCCCTCCCACCCCCAAACACCGACTGCCCCCACCCCCCCTCCCCCCTCCCCCACCAGCACCCAGCCCCCTCCCCACCCCTCCCCAAATAAAGACTGCCGCAGGCTCTCTCCGGGGGGGGGCTGGTGTGTGTGGTGTTTATAGGTTGCCGCCGGGGGGGGCGCCGTGGGGGGGCGCGGGGTCGGGGGCCGGGGGGCGCAGGGCTTGCAGCCCCCCCAGCGCCTCGGCGCAGGCTCGCACCAGGAGGCAGAGCTGGGCGCTGGCCTCGGCCGAGGCGGTGCGGGGCAGCTCCCGCGCAGCCCAGCGCAGCTTGGCCACCACGGCCTCCCGCGCCGCCCCCAGCGCCGCCCCCTCCCCACCCGCCGCCGGGGAGGGGCCGGGGGGGCCGGGCGCGGCGCTGGGCGGGGGGCCCCGCAGGGCAGCGGCAGCTCCTTCGCAGTGCTCCGGGCGGGGGGCGGCAGGGAGGGGCTGGGGAGGGGGAAGGAGGGGAGGGGGAGTCTGGGGGAGGGGGGAAAAGGGGAAGAGGGGAAAGAGGAGGGGAGGAGGAGGGGGGGGAGGAGGGGAGGAGAGGGAGGAGAAGGGAGGGGGAGGGAGGGGGAAAGGGGAGGGGGAGGAGAGGGGGAAAGAGGGGAGGGGGAGGAGGGGGAAAGGAGGAGGAGGGGGAAAAGAGGAGGGGGAGGAGGGGGAAAGAGGAGGGGGAGGAGGGGGAAAGAGGGGAGGGGGAGGAGGGGGGAAGGGGAGGGGGAAAGAGGAGGGGGAGGAGGGGGAAGAGGAGGGGGAGGAGGGGGAAAGGAGGGGAGGAGGGGGAAAGGGGGGGGAGGAAAAAGAGGGAGGGGAAGTGACTCAAGTGCCCCCAGCCCTCCCCATTGCCCCCAGCCCCCTCCCCAGTGCCCCCAGCCCATACCATTGCCCCCAGCCCCATCCCCAGTGTCCCCAGCCCATACCAGCGCCCCCAGCCCCCTCCCCAGTGCCCTCAGCCCATACCAGCGCCCCCAGCCCCCTCCCCAGTGCCCCCAGCCCATATCACTGCCCCCAGCCCCCTCCCCAGTGCCCCCAGCCCATACCAGCGCCCCCAGCCCCCTCCCCAGTGCCCCCAACCCATACCAGCGCCCCCAGCCCCTCCCCAGTGCCCCCAGCCCATATCACTGCCCCCAGCCCCCTCCCCAGTGCCCCCAGTCCATACCAGCGCCCCCAGCCCCCTCCCCAGTGCCCCCAGCCCATACCAGCTGCCCCCAGCCCCCTCCCCAGTGCCCCCAGCCCATACCATTGCCCCCAGCCCCAGCCCCGCCCCCAGCCCCCAGTGCCCCCAGCCCCCTCCCCCATACCAGTGCCCCCAGCCCCTCCCCAGTGTCCCCAGCCCATACCAGCGCCCCCAGCCCCCTCCCCAGTGTCCCCAGCCCATACCAGTGCCCCCCAGCCCCCTCCCCAGTGTCCCCAGCCCATACCAGTGCCCCCAGCCCCCTCCCCAGTGTCCCCAGCCCATACCAGCGCCCCCAGCCCCCTCCCCAGCGCCCCCGGCCCATACCAGCGCC
The DNA here is from genome assembly GCA_011125475.1 of Melanerpes aurifrons. Classification (NCBI taxonomy): domain Eukaryota; kingdom Metazoa; phylum Chordata; class Aves; order Piciformes; family Picidae; genus Melanerpes; species Melanerpes aurifrons. Next base: position 2,968,794 of record WWNC01000092.1, read on the forward strand.
CCCCAGGCTGTCGCTGTCCCTGCAGCCGACGCAGAGCAGCTGCTGCTGTTTGTCCTGCAGCAGGATGGTCTGGGGGGGGGGAGGGCGGGGGCTCAGCACCACCCCACTCCCGACCCCATTCCCACCCTCATATCCCACTCCCGCCCCCACGCCCCCTTCCCACCCCCATCTCCCTCCCCCATCCCCATCTCCCTTTCCCTCTGCCATTCCCCCTCCCCATTTATCCCGCCCCCCCCCCCCGCCGCCCCCCGCCGGTGCCGGTGCGCACCCCGCACTGCGGGCAGCAGCTGCCCAGCATTCTGTAGCCCCTCAGCAGCAGCTGCCCCATGGCTCCGCTCAGCCTCTCCTGCCGCTGCCGCCGCAGCTCCGCCGCCGGCTCCGACCCTGCGCACAGCGCCGCGGGGAGAGCTCGAGGGGGCCCCGGGGGGAGCTCGAGGGGGCCCCGGGGGGGAGCTCGAGGGGGCCCCGGGGGGAGCTCGAGGGGGCCCCGGGGGGGAGCTCGAGGGGGCCCGGGCCGGGGGGAAAGGGAGGAGGAAGCCCCCCGAGCGCTGGGCTGGGGGACCCCGGAGGGGCCGCGGGGGGAATGGGGGGGAGAGGGAAAAGGCAAAGCGGGGGCGGTGGGGTGGGGTCCCCGGGGGGTCGGAGCGGTCCCGGGAGGGGTCCCTGGGGCAGGCTCGGGGGTCGCGGGGGGTGGGGAGGGGTCGCGGTGGTCCTAGGGGAAGGGGAAGGGGTGTGGGGGGGGAGGTCCCGGCTGGGTCCCCGCAGCCCTCACCTGCGTTCAGCGCCATGGCCGCAGCGGAGCCGGCGCCGCGCCGGAAGTGACGTCAGAGCGAGGGACTCCCGGCTGGGCGCGAAGCGTCCGGGCGGAAGCGGTGAGCGCGGCGGAACGGGGATAAAGGTTCCGGGGTCCCACAGTTGCGTGGGGCCGGGGTCGGCCTCTCCTCCTCTCCCCCGAGCCTGCGCGGTCCCGCTCCCGGTGTGACCCCCGGCCACGCGTCCCCCCATTTCCCGGAGCCCCCCACCCACTCCCACTGTTCCCCCTCCTTCTTGTGTCCCCCCTATTTCCCTGAGCCATCCCGCATTGTCCCCCCCTTTCCTGTGTCCCCCCCACTGTCCCCCCTCCTTCCTGTGTCCCCCCTCCTTCTTGTGTCCCCCCCACTTCCCTGAGCCCCTCCCCCATCCCCCCCACTGTCCCCCCTGTCCTGTGTGCCCTCCCCCACTTCCTGGAGCCCCACTCCCCACTCCCAGTGTTCCCCTTTCTTGTGTCCCCCCCTTTCCTGCGTCCCCCCCCTTATTGGAGCCCCCCACCCACTCCCACTGTTCCCCCTCCTTCTTGTGTCCCCCCACTTCCCGTGTCCCCCATACTGTCCCCCTTTCCTGTGTCCCCCCCACTTCCCGGAGCCCCCATTCCCACTGTCCCCCATTCCTGTGTCGTCCCCCCCTCCCACCAGCACGATCCAAAGTTAACCCCCCCAGAAGACCCCAAACGGAAGCAAATTCGCTCAAATTTGTTTATTTTGCTGCAAAATAGGGGGGGGGAGGGAAGAGGAAGACCCCAAGGGGGTCTCCCATGGGGGGGGCATGGGAGAGGGAGCCGGGGTGGGGAGAGGGGCGGGGGAGGGGTCAGGGGCTGTCGGACCTGGAAGAGAGCGGAGAGGGGACACAGCGGCGGGGGGCACTCGGTGACAAGAGGAGGGGTTGGGGGAGGTGGCCCCGGTGCGGAGCCGGTGGCGGCATCCGGCCGGTCCCCCGGGGGGTGCTGTTCCGCAACTCCTCCGCACGCACCCCAGGATCCCATGGCCCCCTGCACCTCCCGGAAGCTCTCCGGGGGACGACAGGAGCCGGTCCTGGCTCCCTCCAGGCTGCGGGACCGCCGGGGCTCGGTCCCCATCCAAACCTGATCCCGGTGTCCTCCAGTCGCGGCTCCCAGCCCCGGTTCTCCCCTTCCCCGGGGGTCGCACTGAGCCACCGCCGCCCCCCGGCTCCCTCCGCGCCGCCAGCGGCACCACCCCGCGGCGCAGCCGTAGCTTCTCGCCCCGCCCACCGCGCGCGCTGATTGGCGGAGAGTGCCGAGCCGACCGCGACGCCATTGGCCATGCCGCCGGCTGAGGCCCCGCCTAACTCCCCATGCCCGGCGACGTCAGCGTCGGAGACCGCGCGCCTGCCCCTGGGCCAATGGCGTGTGGCGGCGCGCGGGAATTGAGGGGGAGGAGCCGGAGGGAGGGGGAAACTTCCGGTTACGCAAGGGAGGGGGCGACGGCCAATAGGAGGGGAGGGGGCGTGGCTTGGCGGAGCCCGGCGGGGGCGGGGCGGGGCTAGGGGGAGAGCAGGGATCGAGCGGGCGGCGCCGGCTCCTGGAGCGGCATCGGCGGCGCCACCGGGACGGGGATCGGCTAGCGGGAACTGCCGGGGCCCACGGGCCTCGCCGGGACCAGCACCAGCACCCACCGAACCTTACCGGGACTGGCCCCAGCTTCGGGACCAGCACCGAGACCGGGTCTGGGACCGGGACCCACCGAGACCCGCGGGGACCTGGATCGGCTCTGCCCTCCCCGGCCCCCAGACTCAGCTGGGGCCTGGCCCCGCCCCTGTCGCCCAGACCACGCCCCTCCAGCATAGCCCCACCCTCCTTGTGAACTCCTCCCATTTGCCACGCCCACCGTAGCTCCTCCCTCTCCCCTTACCCTCCCCCCTCCAAGTTAACCCCTCCCACATTTGCCCCTCCCCTTCCTCTTGGCTCCTCCCTCTTAGCCCCGCTCTGACTCCTCCCAAACAGCTCCTCCCCTCTACCTTAGCTCCTCCCTCTCCCACTTAACCCCTCCCCTTTAGTCCCCCCCACCTATCCAACCCCGCCCACTTTAGCCCCGCCCCTTCTCTTAGCTCCCCCCATGACTGACTCCCTGCTGCTTCTCCGGCGCCTCCGGCACCACGGTGGCAACCGGGACACCGATCCCGGCACTGGGGACCCCAGAATGGATCCCAGGCTGGATCCCAAGGTGGCTCCCAGGGCTGATCCCAGAGCAGATCCCACTGCAGATCCCAGGGTGGATCCCAGCCTGGCCTCCCTCCCCTGCCCTCCCCGGCACATCTGGCACCGCAGCGGCAACTGGGAGTCCGATCCCGATGAAGGGGACCCTGGGATGGCTCCCAGAACTGATCCCAGGGTGGATCCCAGGGCTGATCCCCATGCAGATCCCAGGGTGGATCCCAGCCTGCCCTCCATTTTGTCCTCTCCCCGGCACATCCAGCACCGCGGCGGCAACCGGGAGGCCTATCCTGGCACAGGGGACCCCGGGATGGCTGATCCCAGGGTGGATTCCAGGGCTGATCCCACGGCAGATCCCAAGGCAGATCCGGGCCGGCGCTGCCTCCCCACCCCTCCCCGGCGTGGCCGGTGTCGCCGGCGCCGCTTCTACCCAGAGCGCCGCGTCTACCGCAGCCGCTGCTCCTTCCTGGAGCTGAGCGAGGAGCAGGTGGTGCGGCGCTACCGGCTGGACAAGGAGGCCATCGCCAGCCTGTGCCGGGAGCTGGGCGCCGACCTGCAGAGCCTGACCGGCCGCAGCCACGCCCTGCCGGTGGCCGTCAAGGTCACCTCGGCCCTCACCTTCCTGGCCACCGGCTCCTTCCAGACGGCCACCCGGCAGGCCACCGGCATCAGCCAGTCGGCCATGAGCAACTGCCTGGCCCAGTTCCTGGAGGCCCTCCAGCGCCGCGCCGCTCGCTACATCACCTTCCCCACCGCCGCCGGCACTGGCACCGGTGGGAGCGCCGCCGGCACCGGCACGGTGACCACGGCCTTCCCCGGGGTGCTGGGCCTGGTGGGGGCCATGCATGTGGCGCTGAGGGCCCCCTCGGAGAACGAGAAGGCCTTCCGCAACGCTGCCAACTTCCACTCCATCAACATGCAGCTGGTCTGTGACGCCGCCGGCGCCATCACCAACGTGGTGGCCAAGTTCCCAGGCTCCTGCCCCAACGCCACCGTCCTGGAGAACTCGGCCCTGGCCAAGCTGCTGGACAGTGCCAGGATGGAAGGGGCCTGGCTGCTGGGTGAGGCGGGGGAGGCGGTTGGTTGGGGTCTGGTTGGGTTTTGTGTGGGTGTGGTTTGGTTTGGTTGGGTGTGGGTGAGTTTGGTTGGGTCTGGTTGAGTTTGCTTAGGTTTGGCTAGGCCTGGTTTGGTTTGGTTGGGTTTGGGTGAGTTTGGGTCTGGGTGAGTTTGGTTGGGTCTGGATGGCTAGGTTTGGTTGGGTTTGGTTGGGTTCAGTTGAGTCTGGTTGGGTTTGGGTGAGTTTGGGTCTGGTTGAGTTTGGTTGGGTCTGGTTGGTTAGGTTTTGTTGGGTCTGGTTGGTTTGGGGTGAGTTTGGTTGGGTCTGGTTGGTTAGGTTTGGTTGGGTTTGGGTGAGTTTGGTTGGGTCTGGGTGGTTAGGTCTGGTTGGGTCTGGTTGGGTTTGGGTGAGTTTGGGTGAGTTGGGTTGGGTTTTGCTTGGGTTTGGTTGGGTTTTGGTTGAGTTTGGTTGGGTTTGGTTGGGTTTTGGTTGAGTTTGGTTGAGTTTGGTTGGGTTTTGCTTGGGTTTTGGCTGAGTTTGGTTGGGTTTTGGTTGAGTTTGGTTGGGTTTGGTTGGGTTTTGGCTGAGTTTGGTTGGGTTTGGTTGGGTTTTGGCTTAGTTTGGTTGGGTTTTGGTTGAATTTGGTTGGGTTTTGCTTGGGTTTTGGTTGAGTTTGGGTTTGGTGAGGTTTTGGTTGAGTTTGGATGGGTTTTGGTTGGGTTTGGCTGAGTTTGGTTGGGTTTTGCTTGGGTTTGGTTGGGTTTCATTGCCTTGGGTTGAGGTTGGTTGGGTTTGATTTGGTCCAGTTGGGTTTTGGTGGCCTTTGGTTGGGTCTGGTTTGGTTTGGTTGGCTTTTGCTTGGGTCCAGTCGACTCTGGTCGGCTGCTATTTGACACCCGAGGTCCTTGGGGGTGCCCCTATGGCTCCGGGGGTGCCCCACGGCTCTGGGGGTGCCAGCCTGGCGTCTGTGCGCCCCCCGCAGGCGACCTCAGCTACCCGCTGAAGCCCTGGCTGATGACGCCGATCGCGGTGCCGCGCGGCGCCGCCGAGCTGCGCTACAACGCCCTGCACGGCGCCGCCATGGCCGCCCTGCGCCGCACCCGCGCCCTGCTGCGCCTCCGCTTCCGCTGCCTGGCCAAGGGCAGGGGGAGGGCCCCGGGCCCGGGGGGTCCCCAATGTGGGGGTGGGGCGGGGGGGACCCCATTGCAATACGCCCCCCCCAAAGTCTGCCAAATCTTCCTGGCCTGCTGCATCCTGCACAACATTGCCCTGCGCCGGGGCATGGCCTTGGAGGTGCCCTCGGAGCGGGGGGCGGGGGGGCAGGGGGATCCCCCCCCCCCAGCATCAGCAGAGCCCCCCAGGCTGAGCCCAGACGTGGAGCTGGATCCCCCCCCGGCCCCGGGACCCCCTCCCGGGGCGGCATCCAGCGAGGCCAGAGCCGTGCGGGCCAGGATCGTGCAGAGGGTGAGGGAGGGGCTGGGCTGAGAGACCCCCCCAAAAAAATGGGGGGGGGAGGGGGGGCTGAGAGCTCTTTTGGGGGGGGTCTGAGACCTTTAGAGGGATTTAGAGCCTTTGGGGGTCTGGGGGATCTGGGACTGAGAATTTTAGGGGGTGGGCTGAGAGGGGGCTGGGAGCTTTTGGGGAGGGTGTCTTTTGGGGGCGTTGGGAGCTTTTGGTGCAGGATCTGAGAGTTTGGGGGCGGGAGCTTTTTTGGGGGGCTGAGAGTTTTGGGGAGGGTGTCTGAGAGTTCTGGGGGGCGTTTGGAGCTTTTTTGGGGGGGTCTGAGAGTTCTGGGGGGCGTTTGGAGCTTTTTGGGGGGGGGTCTGGGAGCTTTTGGCGGGGGTTGGAGGCTTTGGGGGGGGGGGTCTCCAGAACTCTTGGGGGGGGGGCGGCTCTGGGATCTTTTGGGGAGGGGGAGAGGCGCTGCCATTTCGCCCCTCCCTTCCCCCCCCCACCCCATTCCAACTCATTTTGGGACTAATAAATCATTTCCCATCTTTGGGGTCCCTCAATGGCTTTTATTGACCCCCTCCCCCTCCCCACCCCCACCACCGGGAGGGCGTTCCCGGGGTCGCCGCCGTGGCCCCGCCCCCAACAAAAGCCTCCCGGTGCGGCCGGGGGCTCTCGCGGGCACGTGGCTGCGGCAGCTCCCCCCCCCTACCCTCCTGGCAATTCCCAGATCCTCCCTGGGGTCACCAAACCCGTCCGGGGACCCCCAAAACCGCCTCTCCCTCGACCCGCCGCCGCCCCTACCGCGCGGTCGCCATGGCGCCGCCACGCCGGAAGTGCCAGCGCTGAGACCGGCCCTCGGCTGCCTCACTTCCGGCCCCTCCGCTGCCCCACTTCCGGTCCCGCCGGGCAGGTCTCCGGCCGCTCGCACAGGGCCGGCGCCGGGGGCCGAAGGTCGCGGCCATGGCGCCGGCGGAGCCGCAGGGCAGCAGCTGCAAGGTCAGGGCCGCTCCGGCGGCAGCTTGGCAGTGTCGAGGGCCGGGGCGAGGGAGGTTTGGGGGTGCAGAGCCCCAGCTGTGGGAGCTTGGGGGTGCAGGGCTCCGTGCAGAGGAGGTTTGGGGGTGCAGACCCCCAGCTGTGGGAGTTTGGGGGTGCAGGGCTCCGTGCAGAGGAGGTTTGGGGGTGCAGAGCCCCAGCTGTGGGAGTTTGGGGGCAGGGCTCCGTGCAGAGGAGGTTTGGGGTGCAGAGAGGTTTGGGGGTGCAGGGCTCCGTGCAGAGAGCCCCAGCTGTGGGAGTTTGGGGGTGCAGGGCTCCGTGCAGAGGAGGTTTGGGGGTGCAGAGCCCCAGCTGTGGGAGTTTGGGGTGCAGGGCTCCGTGCAGAGGAGGTTTGGGGGTGCAGACCCCCAGCTGTGGGAGTTTGGGGGTGCAGGGCTCCGTGCAGGGGAGGTTTGGGGGTGCAGACCCCCAGCTGTGGGAGTTTGGGGGTACAGGGCTCCGTGCAGAGGAGGTTTGGGGGTGCAGAGCCCCAGCTGTGGGAGTTTGGGGTGCAGGGCTCCGTGCAGGGGAGGTTTGGGGGTGCAGAGCCCCAGCTGTGGGAGTTTGGGGGTGCAGGGCTCCGTGCAGGGGAGGTTTGGGGGTGCAGAGCCCCAGCTGTGGGAGCCCTTGCCCAGCACTTCAGAGCCTTCAGCTCCCTTGGCACCTCCATTTCGGGGCTGCACCCCCCCCAGACCTTACCCCTGGGGGGGCACCGAGCTGGCTCGAGGGGTTCAGAACTGCCCCCCCCTAGATTTTTGGGGTGCAGACTTTCTCCCCTTGCCCCCCCCCAGCTGGAGTTCGCGGTGGAGATGCGGTGCCAGAGCTGCGCCGACGCCGTGCGGGAGGCGCTCGCCGCGGCCCCGGGTGAGCTGGGGACTTTCCCCCCACACACCCAGGACCCTTCTCGCGGCTCGGGGACCCCCGTCCTGATTTGGGGGGGGCCCCCCCTTGCCGCCTGGCTTCGCAGAGGTGCGGCTGCTGGAGCTGCGGCTGGCGGAGCAGGTGGTGCTGGTGGAGAGCAGCGCCGGCGCCCAGAGGGTGCAGAGGCCTGGAGAGGGTGCAGGGAGTGCTGAAGGGCATGGAGGCTGGTGAGCGGGGCCCGGGGCAGGGCGGCTGGAGGCTGGAAGGGCTGGGGGGGGCGAAAGGAGGTTTTGAGCAAAAAGGGGGGAGGGGTGGGGCTTGGGGGGGAAGAGGGCTGGGGGAGGTCTGGAAGGGGTTTTGGGGGTGGTGGAAAGGAGGTTTTGGGGTGCAAAAAGGTGGGGGGTGGGAAAGGGGAGGGGAAGGGGTTGGGGGGAAGAGGGTTGGGGGCAGGGGGTGTACAAAAGGGGGTTGGGGAGGTCAAAGAGGGTTTGGGGGCAGGGGGTGTACAAAAGGGGGTTGGGGGAGGTCAAAGAGGGTTTGGGGGCAGGGGGTGTAAAGGGGAGGGTTGGGGGAGGTCAAAGAGGGGTTTTGGGGGCTCAAATGGGGGTTGGGGTGCAAAAAGGTGGGGGTGGAAAAGGTGGGGGTCTTGGGGGTTGGAAGAGGGTTGGGGGGCAGGGGGTGTAAAGGGGGACAGTTGGGGGTCAAAGAGGGTTTGGGGGACGGGGTGGAAAAGGTGGGGGGTTGGGGGAGGTCAAAGAGAGGTTTTGGGGGTCAAAGAGGGGTATTGGGGGCAGAGGGTGGGTTTGGGGGATCAAAGGGGGTTGGGGTGTAAAGAGATATTTTGGAGGGGAATTTGGGGGAGGGTCAGATAGGTTTTGGGGTTCTGGGGGATTTGGGGGTCCTGAGTGTGGATTTGGGGGTCCTGGGGGATTTGGGGTGCTTGGAGGGGTTTTGGGGGCTCCTAGGTGTGTTTTTGGGGGTCTGGGAGGGAATTTGGGGGTTTAGGGTGTTCTGGGGGGGGGATTTGGGGGTCCTAGGGGTGTTTTAGGGGGGTCCAAGTGCTTGGGGGGGGGGGGCTCGTTGGCATCTAGTTTGGGGTGGGGGGGGTGGGTTGGATTTGAGGTGCTCCAAGGGTGGGTGTGGGGGCTCCTGGGAGGGGGGGGGATATTTGGGGGAGGGGGGCGGTCCCTTGAGCTGCCTCCACCCCTCCTCCGGCAAGGGGCGGCGGCGGTGGCGGCGCTGCGGAGCCCCCGCGGGCGGCCCCGGGGGCTGCTGCGCTTCCTGCAGCTCTCCCCCGGGCGCTGCCTGGTGGAGGGGGAGGTCACAGGGCTGCCCCCCGGCCCCCACGGCCTCCACGTCCACGAATTCGGGGACCTCTCCAACCCCTGCGACAGGTACCGAGGGGTGGGGGCATGGGGGGGTCGTCCCCCACCCCTTTAATCTCAGAGGGGTGAGACCCCCTCCCCTAATTGCACCATAATCCTTCCCCCCTCCAAACCCCTCCAGCTGTGGAGGCCACTTTGACCCCGAGGGTGAGAGCCATGGGGGACCCCAGGACCAGCACAGGGTGAGCTGGGGGCTGTGTTTGGGGAAGGGGCTTCTGGGTGACCCACCCCCACCCCCACCCCCAACCCCAAGCCTCTTTTGACCCCCCCCATGGCAGCACGCTGGGGACCTGGGCAACATCTGGGCTGATGCTGAGGGCAGAGCCAGCTTCAGGATGGAGGACCCCCGGCTGAAGGTGGCACTGGGGGGGCACTGGAAGGGGTCGGGGGGGGGGCGCCCCATGGCTGAAGGGTGGGGGTCCTGGAGCCGGGTTTAGGGTGGGGGGAGGGCATCCTGAGCTTAGTTTCAGAGCCTAACTCCAGGCCTTTGATCCTAAGGGGCTCCAGGCTGTGCCACAGGGTCTTGGGGGGGTCAGGTTTTTGGGGGTGTCTTGACCCCAGGGTTTTTTTGGGGGTCTTGACCCCAGGTTTTTTTTGGGGGGGTTGGGGGGTGTTTAATTCTGGGAGAGGGGTGTCCTGGCTGTGCCCCCTGGGTGCTTGGTGGGGGGGGGAAATGGGAGGTCTGAGCTCAGTCCCATAGCTGGGGGGAGTCCAGACTGCACCCCCTCAGTCCCACAGCTTTGGGGTGGGGGGGGGTCTGACCCCAGCCCCACAGCTTGGGGGGGGGGGGGGCAGCCCCAGCCTCACATCTGGGGCGGGGGAAGGGGGGAGGGAAGTGCTGACCCCCTCCTGCCCCCCAGGTCCAGGACATCATTGGCCGCTCCGTGGTGGTCTCCGCCGGCGAGGACGACCTGGGCCGGGGCTCGCACCCCCTGTCCCGGCTCACCGGGAACTCGGGGCCGGGGTGAGTGCCCCGGGGGTGGTCCCGGGGAGGGTCTAGGGGGGGTCTGCTCCTCCTCTAATCCTTCTCCCCCCCCCCATCCCAACCCCCAGGCTGGCCTGCGGCGTGGTGGCGCGAGCGGCCGGGCTCTTCCAGAACCCCAAACAGATTTGTTCCTGCGACGGCCTGACCCTGTGGGACGAACGGGAGCGGGTGGCGGGGACCCCCCCCGCCGCGGCCGGGACCACCGGCAGCAACGCCGCCGGGACCAGAAACCCTGCGGAGACCCCAGCCCCGCACCTCTAGGAGCCTCCTCCTCCTCCTCCTCCTCCTCGGCAGCTCAATAAACAGCAACTCGCTTCAAAGCCTTTGCGGTTCACCGGGGGTGGGGAGCGGGGTAGGACCGGAGCGGGCCCGCAGCGGCGGCTCCTTTAAGAGGGCGTGGCGAGGGGCGTGGCCGCGGGGGTGTAGGCGGTGCGCAGAGTCGCCGCGCAGGCGCACAGCGCATTCCGCGCGTCTACGCCCCCCCCCCCCCTTCCTTCACCCCCGCCCGGGTGGGGCGGGGAAGAGGCGTCGGCGCCACCCGCGCGGCGCATGCGCCCTTCTCCTTCCCCGCCCTGCCCGGGTGGGGCGGGGAAGAGGCGTCGGCGCCACCCGCCCGGCGCATGCGCCCTTCTCCTTCTCCCCCCTGCCCGACTGGGGCGGGGAAGAGGCGTCGGCGCCACCCGCCCGGCGCATGCGCCCTTCTCCCCCCTGCCCGGCTAGGGCGGGGAAGATGCGTCGGCGCCACCCGCGCGGCGCACGCTCACTGCCCAAGGCGCGCAGCCGGCGGCGCATGCGCAACGCCCTCCCGCCTCTCCCCCCCCCACCCCCTCCACAGCCCTGAGGCGACGCCGCCATCTTGCGAGGCCGCTGCCCTTCTCCCCGCTTCTTCCCCCCCACTACCCTCTTCGCCTCCTTTCCTTCCCTTCCCTCTCCCCTTTCCCCCCTCCGCCCCGCGCTCGCCGGCAGCCATGCGGCCCCGCATCAAGCTCTTCGTGGGCAACGTGCCCGAGGAAGCGACGGCGGAGGAGCTGAGCGAGCTGTTCGCCAGCGCGGCCGGGCCCGTGCTGGGCATCGCCCTGATGAAGCAGTTCGCCTTCGTGCACCTGCAGGACGAGGCCGCGGCGGCCCGGGCCATCGCCCAGCTCAACGGCCACCAGCTGCACGGCCGCCGCATCGTGGTGGAGCCCTCCCGGCCGCGGCCCACCAACACCTGCAAGATCTTCGTGGGGAACGTCTCGGCCGCCTGCACCAGCGGCGAGCTGCGGTCGCTCTTCCAGCAGTACGGCACCGTCGTCGAGTGCGACGTGGTGAAAGGTACCGGACCCGCCGCCGCTGCCGCCGCCGCTGCCGCCGCCGCCGCCGCCGCGCACCGGGGGGAGGCTCCGCGCCGCGGCCTCTGCCCCGCGCCCCCCTTCCCCGGGGGGGGGGGGTGGGGGTTTGCCCTCGCCGAGCTCGGCCCCCAGCGCTCCCCCACCCCCCATCCCCCACTTCGGCTCCGTGACCCGTCCGGCTCTGCGGCTTCCCCGCTCCATCCCGGCCGTCCCCCCCGCGGCCAGGCTCGGGCTGGCGGCGGCGGCCCCCGGAGCGGCCTCCTGGCTCCTGCCGCCCCCCAGCCCCGGGAGCCCCTTGGGGCTTCCCCCCCCTCCCCCCGCACCTCCGGCCCTCGCTCCTCTGCTCCTGCCCAGCGCCGGGCGCGCTCCTGCGGGCCGCATCTCGCAGCCTCCCCCGCCGCCCAGCCCCGGCCGTGGGGACCCCCTCCCCACAGCCCCCCCGGGATCCGCTCCAGGGCCGCGGCCTCCTCCCGCCTCGCCTGGCTCTCGCCCCTGGTCACCGCTCCCCTGCCCCCCAGAACAGCGCCGAAACGCCTCCGAAAGGATCTTAACGACCCTGCGGATGGGGGCCGCGGCCAACCCTCGGCCTCGCCACGCAGGAGGAGGAGGAGGAGGAGGAGGAGGAGGAGGAGGATGTTGTTGCCTTTGCTCTCTCGTCCCAGGTCGCAGCTCCCGGCTCCATCCCACCAGGAATTCCCAGCGCTGCCCAGCACAAACCAGCCCCCACCCCACGCCAGAAAAGCTTCTGGCGCTGTCCCCTTCCTTTTGGGGGTGTTCCCCACACCCCCCCAGAGAGGGGACTGGGGGGTTCTGCCCCCTTTGGTCGCCCAGAGGCGTGGGTGAGGGACAGGAGCCAGGCAGGGAGGGGTCTGGGGTCACTTGGTGTGGGTGAGGGACAGGACCCAGGCAAGATGGGGTCGGGGGTCACTTGGTGTAGGTGAAGGACAGGAGCCAGGCAGGGAGGGGTCTGGGGTCACTTGGTGTGGATGAAGGACAGGACCCAGGCAAGATGGGGTCTGGGGTCACTTGGTGTGGGTGAGGGACAGGACCCAGGCAAGATGGGGTCTGGGGTCACTTGGTGTGGGTGAGGGACAGGACCCAGGCAAGATGGGGTCTGGGGTCACTTGGTGTGGATGAAGGACAGGAGCCAGGCAGGATGGGGTCTGGGGTCACTTGGTGTGGATGAAGGACAGGAGCCAGGCAGGGAGGGGTCTGGGGTCACTTGGTGTGGGTGAAGGACAGGAGCCAGGCAGGGAGGGGTCTGGGGTCACTTGGTGTGGGTGAAGGACAGGAGCCAGGCAGGGAGGGGTCTGGGGTCACTTGGTGTGGGTGAAGGACAGGAGCCAGGCAGGGAGGGGTCTGGGGTCACTTGGTGTGGATGAAGGACAGGAGCCAGGCAGGGAGGGGTCTGGGGTCACTTGGTGTGGATGAAGGACAGGAGCCAGGCAGGGAGGGGTCTGGGGTCACTTGGTGTGGGTGAGGGACAGGAGCCAGGCAGGGAGGGGTCTGGGGGTCAGCCAGGCAGGGAGGGGTTGGGGTGTGGGTGAGGGACAGGAGCCCAGGCAAGATGAGGGGGGTCAGGGAGGGGGGGTCACTTGGTGTGGATGAAGGACAGGAGCCAGGCAGGGAGGGGTCTGGGGTCACTTGGTGTGGATGAAGGACAGGAGCCAGGCAGGGAGGGGTCTGGGGTCACTTGGTGTGGGTGAAGGACAGGAGCCAGGCAGGGAGGGGTCTGGGGTCACTTGGTGTGGGTGAGGGACAGGAGCCAGGCAGGGAGGGGTCTGGGGTCACATGGTGTGGATGAGGGACAGGAGCCAGGCAGGGAGGGGTCTGGGGTCACTTGGTGTGGATAAGGGACAGGAGCCAGGCAGGGAGGGGTCTGGGGTCACTTGGTGTGGATGAGGGACAGGAACCAGGCAGGGAGGGGTCTGGGGTCACTTGGTGTGGATGAAGGACAGGAGCCAGGCAGGGAGGGGTCTGGGGTCACTTGGTGTGGATGAAGGACAGGAGCCAGGCAGGGAGGGGTCTGGGGTCACTTGGTGTGGGTGAAGGACAGGAGCCAGGCAGGGAGGGGTCTGGGGTCACTTGGTGTGGGTGAAGGACAGGAGCCAGGCAGGGAGGGGTCTGGGGTCACTTGGTGTGGATGAAGGACAGGAGCCAGGCAGGGAGGGGTCTGGGGTCACTTGGTGTGGATGAGGGACAGGAGCCAGGCAGGGAGGGGTCTGGGGTCACTTGATGTGGATGAAGGACAGGAGCCAGGCAGGGAGGGGTCTGGGGGACACTCGGAGCTGTGGGAGCAGGCTGGGGGTTGGTGCCCCCCAGTTGGTGACTGTAGGACCCCCGGACCCGCCGTGCCGTGTGGGCGTCCCTCCGGTGGCTGTGGCTGGAGCCGGGATCGGGGGCTCGGTGGGGGGTGGGGGGGAGCCGCTCCTCCCGCCGCTGACCCGGCATGGCCCTGTGGGCCTCTGTGCTGCTCGCCGGCTGGGGGGGTGGCTGTGGAGCTCCTCTGCCCCCTCCCCCTGGCTTCCTCTGCCCCTTCCTCTTCCTCTCCCCCCTTCTTCTCTTTTTTGCTCCGTGCATTTTCATTGCTTTCATTTTCCTTCTCTTGCTCCTCTGCCTTCTACCTTCCTTCTCTTTCTTCTTCTTTCCTTCCTCCTCCTCACCACTTCTTTCTCCGCTTTGTCTTCCTCCACTTCCTGTTTTTCCTGTCTAAACTTTTTTCTACCTCTAATTCTCTTTTCTTCTGCCCTCACCTTCTCCTCCACTATCTCCTTCCTTGTTTTCCTCTTTCCACCTTCTTCTTGCTTCCCTTTTTCTCTCCATTCTTTCTTCTTGCTCTTTCTCCTCTGCTCCTCCTCTTCCTCCCTTCCAACAGTTCCTGGTCTCTGGTTTCCTTTTCTTCCTTCTCCCTTTTCTTTCCCAATCCCTTCTCTTCTTCCTCCCTCTCAAATTTCCTTCTTCCCTTCCTCTCTCTCCTGTTCCTTCTCTCTCCTTTTCCATTCCTCTCTTTCCCCTCCTGCTCTGTCTCTGCTCTGCTGTTGCTCCGCTTGCCGGTGCCCCCTGGGGGCTCTGTGGCCTCGCCAGTGCAGGCTGTCCGGTGGGCAGTTGGCAGGCGCCGGGTCGGGCGCTCCGCGGAGCCGAAGCCGCTTCCCCCCCTGCGCCGGTGCCGTGCTGGCGCCGCGCCGGTGCCCCCCGTAACCGCTGTTGTTTCTCTCCCGTGCCCGTGCCCAGACTACGCCTTTGTGCACATGGAGAATGAGGCGGACGCCAAGGTGGCCATCGAGCAGCTGAACGGCAAGGAGGTGAAGGGGCGCCGCGTGAACGTGGAGCTCTCCACCAACGTCCAGAAGAAGGGAGGCGCCGGTGGCGCTGCCGCCGCCACCGCCCCTGGCCAGCCTGCGCCGCCCACCCTGGCCCTGGACAAAACCAAACGCATCGGCCTGGAGTACCGCGAGAAATTCCAGCCCAAGCTGGAGCCCTTCGAGCAGCAGCGGCGGGCGGCCGACGCTGCTGCCGCCTTCCCCTCGGCTGGTGCCGCTTACGGCACCGCCGGCGCCTCCGCCACCTCCTCACTCTATGACTACCAGCAGCGCTTTGGTGGCGGTGGTGCCGCCAAATACGAGGCCTTTGATGCCCAGCCCCGGCCTACCTCCCCCTCCTACTTCGGCCGTGACCGCAGCCCCCTGCGGCGCTCCCCGAGCCGCGCCGGCTACTCGGCAGTCACGCTGCCCATGACGGCGCAGCCAGCGGCCTACCGGGCCCAGCCCTCGGCCTCGCTGGGAGCCACTTACCGTGCCCAGCCTTCCGCCTCCCTGGGCGTGGGCTACCGCCCACAGCCCACCACCGGCCAGGCCGCCGCTTACCGCGCCCAGCCCTCAGCCTCGCTGCCTGGTGCCTACCGTGCCCAGCCCTCCGCCACCTCCCTTGGTGCCGGTGCTCAGCCGGCTGCTGCCAACTCCCTGGGCTCCTATGGCAGCGCCCAGGCCACTGCTTACGGTGCGCAGCCCGCGGCCGCCTCCTCCCAGCTTTCCAGCTATGGCCTCCAGTCAGCGCTGGCTAACTCCTATGGGGCTCAGGTCACCTCCGGTTACTCTGCTTACGGCACCGCCACGGCCTATGGGGCCCAGAACGCCGGCCCCAGTGCCTCCTATGGCAGCCAGGCCATGGCCACACACATGGCTTCCTATGGTGCCCAGGCGGCCACCTCTGGCCACGCTACCTCCTATGGCGGTCAACCGGTTGATGGCCATGCCACAGCCTACGGTGCCCAGCCCGGTGCTGCCCTCTCTGCCTCCTATGGCGCCCAGGCCATGGCAGCTCACGCCAGCTCCTACAGTACCCAAGCCCTGGCTGGCCATGCTGCCGGCAGCTACCAAGCAGTGGCAGCTCACTCTGCCTCCTACGGTGCCCAGCCCGGTGCCGCCGCTGCCCTCTCTGCTTCCTACAGCGCCCAGCCTGCCGCTGGCCACTCCTATGGTGCCCAACCTGCCACCAACTTGCCCGCATCCTATGGTAGTCAGGCCGCCGCTGCCGCACTCTCTGCCGGCTACAGTGCCCAGGCAGCCTCCTCACTGGCTGCCTCCTATGGCAGCCAGGCTGCCGCTGCCGCCGCCTCCTACAAGGCCCAGGCCTCCGCCCCGCTGTCAGCTGCTTACCGAGCACAAGCCTCCGGCTCCATGGCCGCTTCCTACCCAGCCCAGCAGGCTTCCGGCGCCACTGCCGCCGCTGCACTGGCAGCCGCTTACCGAAGCCAACCAGGCAGCGGCTACGATGGGCACAGCCAGCTGGGGCAACAGGCGGCCTCCTACCTGGGCCTGGCGCAGGCCGCCGCCGCCGCACCACCCTACGAGCGCACCCGCCTCTCGCCGCCTCGCAGCGCCGCCTACGACGACCCGTACAAAAAACCGACCGGCCTGGCAAAAAGGTAACGGCACTGGGCCCGGCTCCGTCGCCACACCAGCTTCACCCCCGCGGCTCCGGCACAGCTCGCGGGTGGGATTTGGGGTGGGGACAGCCGTGGCTGCACCATCACCAGGGAGGCCTCCGCCACATCCCACACCTCACCTCGCTGCTCAACCGGGGCAGGCTATCGGCGTTTCCCCCACTCCCCGCGGCGGGTTGGGTGTGGAGGGCACCCAGCCTTCACCAGGTGTCTCTTGTCTCGCCCCAGGTACGGCTCCGAGCGGTGGCTCTCGGACCTCTCCGATTACCGGCGCTTAGCTGACTCGCCGCTTGCGTACCGCCGCTCACCCACCAAGTCGCCGCTGGACTACCGGCGCCTACCAGACGCCGCCGACTACGCCCGCTACTCGGGGGTACATGGGGACTACCTGCCCGCCGCCCGTGTCCACTCGGGCTACCAGCGCCGCCTCTGAGCCGCCCGCGCCGGGCACCGGTCACTTACGGCACCGCTGGCAGTGGGGGCTGCGCCGTGCCCGGTTTGCTGCCACGGAGCTTTTTTAGCTACTTTTGGCCTTTTATATTATTTGGTTGGGTTTGGAGAGTTTTACAACCAGAGCCTGGCAGGGGAGCCAGCGAGGGATGCGTACGGCGCTGGTGGCTCTAGCAGTGGCGGCCGGCACCGGTTGGGAATGCGCCGAGTGGAGCCCAAGGGCTTTGATACCACAACTCCACCTTTTTGGTTCCTTTCTGCCACATTTTGGTTCATTTCCACCACCTTTTGGTTCATTTCCCTCACTTTTTGGTTCATTTCACTTTTGTTTTTGGTTCACCTGTGCAGTTTTCGGTTAGTTTCTGGCAGTTTGGGTGTACTCCCCGCCCCCCCCTTCTGGATGAATTTGTTCCAATTTTGGGTGAAATTTCCCCAATTTTGGATGAATTTTCCCCATTGTTGGTGCATCTTCCCCATTTTGGGGTGGACTCTGCCCAGTTTGCAGCCCGTTTCCCCCATCTTCGGTTGGACTTCTCCCACTTGCAGTTGATTTGCCACGCCTTTGGGTCAACTTCTGGCATTTTAGGCTTCGTTTCCCCCATTTTTTGGGTGGATTTCTCCAGTCTTTGATGAATTTCCAGACATTTTGGTTGCATTTCACCGGTTTGGGGTTGACCTTCCCCCCCCCTCCCCCTTTTCAGTTGATTTCCCTCCTTTTTTTGGTTGCTTTCCAATTTTTTTGGGGTTGTTTTTCCATGGTTTTGGTTGCTTTCCCCTTTTTGGTTATTTCCCTTGATTTTTGGGTAGATTTCCCCCTTTTATAGGACTGTAAATAAACCCCCGGCCGTCGTCACTTCCCCCCTGCCTCTGTCTGCTTCTTACTGACCCCTGACCCCTCAGTGCTGCTTTTGGGGTGAAAAAAAGGCCATTTGGGGAAGAAACCTGCATGAGGGCAGCTGGTCAGGGCCAAAAGCTTGGCCAGTGTCAGCATCTTTGGGTCATGGTTATGCCAGAGCTGGCTGATGCCAGTTTGGGGCCAACGGAACTGTTCTGGGACCAAACAAAGCCTTTTGGGGACCAATTTTGGGGTGCTGGGGTCCCTGTAGAGATCTGGGGGTTTCCTTTTGGGGTGCAGAGAACCCCTTTCAGGGTGCTGCTTCCCCCCAGCACTCATCCACCGCCCCAGTTTCCAGCACCACTGTGCCCCCAGCACCCTTCCCCCCTCCCCAAGAAGCGGTGCCGGAGCCAGTGGTAAAAACGAGGATTTATTTTCCCAGGATTTGGGGGCGATTTGGGAGGTCCTTGGGGTCGGGGAGGGGAAGGAAGTGAGAAGGTGGTGGAGGTGGGAAGGGGTCTGTGCGGCACCGGCCTCGGTTCATGGAGGGGCTGGAAGGAGGAGGAAAAAAGAGAACCAAAACTCCAAAAAGCAGCTCTTTGTCCTTAAAAAAAGCAACAGAAGAGAGCAGGAAGGGGCTGGAGGCAAAGCAAAGCTAAGCTGGCACCGCGGCTACGGCTCCGCGCTCACCACCTGCGCCTAGACCAGCTAGGGGGGGGCCCCCACCCCCCAAAACCACCTCACCAAAACCAAACCGACGAAAAAAAGGCCAAAATCGACACCAAAACAGGAAAAAAAGCTGCGGGAGAGGAAGAGGAAGGAGCAAGAGGAGGAGGAGGAGGGGGGGGAAGGGGAACGGCAGGGGTTGGGATGAAGCCGAGCGGCCCCCGGTTGCAGCCCCGGCGCAGCCCCACGCCGCCGACCCCGACGTCCAGCCGCAAAAATCTTACCTGGAAAGAGAAAAGCAGAGTTGGCGCCGAGCGCCCGTGGCCAGCGCCCGCCGCGGCCACGCCGAGCAGACCAGGGCCGTACCTGACCGCCCGCCCAGCTCGGGGCCCGCGGTGGCAGGAGCACGGCCAAGGTCCTGAGGCCGCGGCGCTCTGTGGCCACCCTGTGCCGGTGGCTACCGGGAGAGGCAATGCCAGACAGACCTGTGCTGGGGGTTACCAGGAGTCCCTCCCGGCCCTGGCGTGCCAGCAGCCACCAGGAGGCCACCATGGATCTCCTTTGGCCATAGTGCTGTGCCCAGGGGTTACCAACAGTCCCCACGGTTCCGTGTGCCGGGATCTGTGGTCCCCCCAGTGGTGGTTGCGGTGCACAGGGTTCAGTGGCCATCCCATGACAGCTGCTACCAGGAGCCTCCACAGCTCCAGTTTGGCCACGGCACTGTGCCAGGCACAGCAGCCACACCATGCCAGAGATGGCTGGGAGCCCACCATGGCTATGGTTTCCCCAGCATGGCAACCACCTTGTGCCAGGGGCTATCAGGAGCCCCCCACTGCTCTGTGTGCCAGGATCTTTGGTGTCCCCAGGCCAGGGCTGCCATTACCAGGAGCAGTCCCTGGTCCATCATGGCACAACCGCAGCACACAAAGCCCCAACCTGTGCCAGGCCGGCAGTGCAGCTCCAGGCCTCCACCCTGGCTCTGGGGAAGACGCTAATGAACGGCTAATTAACGGCAGGGAAAGTGACCCGCCGACACCAACCAACCAACACCCGCGGCACATCCGGCGCCGTGGCTTTAACACCCGGGGTGGGCTTCACCGCGACCCCGCCTCGCACCAACGCTCAACCGGCACAATCAGAGGGGCCTGGAGAAGTGCAGTGGGGGTGAGAGGGTGGCCCTCAGCAGGACACCGCAAGGCACCGGGAGGCTACCACAGCAGTGCCGAAGGGGCAGGCGCTGGAGCCTCGGCAGCAGCTCTCACCTCCGGCTTCAAAAGGCCGAGTACCGCGCCCGGTCCGCGTACGGATCCCGCCCGAACCGCTGCAGGTCGTAGAGCGAGGCCCGGGCCACCGAGGAGACCGGCGACAGCTGCCCCCGCTCATACGTGTAGGCCTCGGCGACGGTGCCGGCGGCGGCGGCCGTGCGGCGCAGGGGGCTCCTATCCCGGGTGTAATAGGTGGAGGAGGCAGCTGCCGCGGCGGCGGCGGTAGCAGCAGCGGCAACGGCGGCCGCTGCCGTGCCAGGGGTGGGCAGCAAGGCTCGATCGTAGGCGTCTAAGGCAGCAGCAGGGATGCGGGCGGCCATGGCTGTGGTGGCCGCCGCCGCTGCTGCCACGGCTGAGGGCTGCACTTGGGAGTATTGGGCGTACTGGGAGTACTGGGCCATGGTCTGCTCGGCGTAGGCGTCGTAGGCCGAGGCCGCGGCGTAGGAGCGGACGCGGTAGCGCTTGTAGTAGTCGGCCATCCCGCCGTAGGCCTCGTCGTAATAGACGGGCTCCCCGTAGCCTGCCGCGGCGTAGGGGCTGCGCACGGCTCCATACTGCTCGGGGTAGGCCTCGGCAAAGTCGGCCACCTGCCCCGGGCGATCCACCGGGCACTCCTTGGACCAGTGCCCCTCCTTGCCGCAGCGGTAGCAGCCGCTCTTGTCTCCCATCCCGGGCGCCGTCCGCAGCCGACTGGTGGACAGCTGCACGCGCATCCGCTTGCCTTTGGGGAGAGAGACGCCAGAGACACCGCGTCAGTCCGACCCCCCCCGTGGCGTGGCGCTGGCGCCGGCACCGCCGACGCCCCCCCCGGCCTCCGCCAACCGGCCTCCGTAGCCATCCTCCAGCCTTTTCCTCAGCACCACGACGGGCTCGGCGCCACCCAACTTACCACCGCAGCGCGACGGCTCCGTGCCGCCCACACCGCCGCCGGCAAAGCTTCCCGCCGGAAACCGCCGCCGCCGAGCCGGGAGGGGCCAAGGCGGGGGGGGGGGAGGGGGAAGGTTAGCGAATGAGGAGTTGGGGTCTCTCCCACACACACAAAGAGAGACCCCCCCCAGGGTTTTGGCGAAAACCCCAGCAGGAAGCACCGAGGGGGCCGGCACCGCCGCGCTCGCCGAATCCAGCCGGATGCCGCCAGCAGCTGCTGCTCCCCCCATCCCCCCCCCACCAAAAAATGAACCAACCAACAGCGACGCAGGCCCCGGCCAGCGCCCGCCGCGTCTCGTCCGCTGAAGCGCCCGAGGGGAGCCGCCGCCACCGCGGTGCCGCCGCCGGCCAACAGAGAGGGTTCGGGGGGGCCACGGGTGGTGGTGGTGGTTGTTTTTTGGCATTTTTGGTGGGGGAAGGGGGGCTGGGGGAGTGGGGGTGTGGGGGGGCCTCGGCTCACCCTCTTACCAGGCAAGGGCAACGCTACAGGGGCGGGCGGGAGCCGCCGCCGTCAGCACAGGGACGTCGCCGTCGGGGTCCTCCTGCGGGCGCTGGCAAGTCAGAGATGGGTCAGTCCCTGGCCTCTAGCCCCTCCCAAGGCTTCCCCCGCTCGGCACCGCGGCACCGGCAAAAGGAGAGGGGCGGGGGTGGGGGGTGGGGAGGGGCTGAGGGAAGCCCTTTTGGGCCGAGTTGTGGCCTGGTTGCGGTTAGAAACCCCCTGCGGGGCGAGTTCAGGGCTGAGGTGGGGGCAAAAATGCCCTTTGTTGGTGGGGGTTTGAGCTAGGAGGGGATAAAAACCTCCATTTGGGCCTTGGTTTGGGAGGGTGGGGGGTCAACAGTGCTTTTTGTGGGTGGTGTTTTGGCTGTAAGGGGAATAAAACCTCTGGTTTGGCTGAATTATGGTGTGGTGGCGGTTAAAAAGTGCCTTTTCTGGTGAGTTTCTGCCTGGGAGGGGAATCCAAAGCCCACCTGGGCTGAATGGTGGTGTGGTGGGGGTTAAAAAGGGCTCTTTTGGTGGGTTTCTGGCTGGGAGGGGAATCCCAAACCCTTTGGGGTTGAATTTTTGTGGGCAGGGAGGACAAAAAGTGCTTTTTGGGGGAGTTTCTGGCAGGGAGGGGAATAAAAACCTGAAGTTTCCTGTGATGGGAGAATAAAAAGTGCTTTCTTTGGTGGGGGTTTTGGCTGATGGGGAGCTTCAAAGCCCCACCTGGGCTCAAATCTGGAGCAGGAAGGATTAAAAAGTGCCCTGCTTGGTGGGTTTCTGTCCCAGAAGGGGTAAAAACCCCACTTGGGATGAATTCCTGCTGGATTCCTGCATGGGGTGGGAATAAAAACCTGCTCTGGGTTTGAACTGTTGTAAAGGGGAGGAAATTAAAGCCCTCACTGGCACTCAACTCCTGCCTGGTGGTGAATTAAATCCTTCCCCCTGTCCCCCCCACCCCCTCTTTGTTTTGGGCTTAATGTCAGGATGAAGCAAACCCTTCACACCCTCCACCCCCCTCCCCAGTTTCCAACTCAATTCCAGTGTGAGGAGGAATGAAAAATACAAAGTTTGGCCTGAAATCCCTGTGAGAACCCAAAAAATCCTCAGGTCTCCTTCAATCCAGTGTGGGGAGAGACTCAAAATCCTCATTTGGGGGCTTAGTTGCTGTGAGGAGGAACCAAACACAGCCCCCCAACTCCCTTCCCCCATTTCCACTCATCCCATAGATCACAACCCCCAAATTCAGCTTCACTACAGCCAGGAAGGATCCAAAAGCTTCAACTTCCCCATTCCAGAGCAAGGACAGATTAACCCCCACAGCCACCCCATCTGCCACTCCAGGCCACTCTGGTGGGGACTTAAATCCCCAGTTCCACTCAGGGCCAGGGGATGACAGGCAAAAAGTCCTCATCCCCACTGCATCCTTGTGTGAGAGACTAAAAACCTCCATCCCCACTGCATCCCTGTGTGAGGGAGACTAAAACCTCCATCCCCACTGCATCCTTGTGTGAGGGAGACTAAAAACCTCCATCCCCACTGCATCCCTGTGTGAGGGAGACTAAAACCTCCATCCCCACTGCATCCTTGTGTGAGGGAGACTAAAAACCTCCATCCCCGCTGCATCCTTGTGTAATGGAGACTAAAAACCTCCATCCCCACTGCATCCTTGTGTGATGGAGACTAAAAACCTCCATCCCCACTGCATCCTTGTGTGAGGGAGACTAAAAACCTCCATCCCCACTGCATCCTTGTGTGATGGAGACTAAAACCTCCATCCCCACTGCATCCTTGTGTGAGGGAGACTAAAACCTCCATCCCCACTGCATCCTTGTGTGAGAGACTAAAAACCTCCATCCCCACTGCATCCCTGTGTGAGGGAGACTAAAACCTCCATCCCCACTGCATCCTTGTGTGAGAGAGACTAAAACCTCCATCCCCACTGCATCCCTGTGTGAGGGAGACTAAAACCTCCATCCCCACTGCATCCTTGTGTGAGAGAGACTAAAAACCTCCATCCCCACTGCATCCCTGTGTGAGGGAGACTAAAACCTCCATCCCCACTGCATCCTTGTGTAATGGAGACTAAAAACCTCCATCCCCACTGCATCCTTGTGTGAGAGACTAAAACCTCCATCCCCACTGCATCCTTGTGTGAGAGACTAAAACCTCCATCCCCACTGCATCCTTGTGTGAGAGACTAAAACCTCCATCCCCACTGCATCCTTGTGTGATGGAGACTAAAACCTCCATCCTCACTGCATCCTTGTGTGATGGAGACTAAAAACCTCCATCCCCACTGCATCCTTGTGTGATGGAGACTAAAAACCTCCATCCCCACTGCATCCTTGTGTGATGGAGACTAAAACCCTCCATCCCCACTGCATCCTTGTGTGAGAGACTAAAAACCTCCATCCTCACTGCATCCTTGTGTGAGGGAGACTAAAACCTCCATCCCCACTGCATCCTTGTGTGAGGGAGACTAAAACCTCCATCCCCACTGCATCCCTGTGTGAGAGAGACTAAAAACCTCCATCCCCACTGCATCTTTGTGTGAGAGACTAAAACCTCCATCCTCACTGCATCCTTGTGTGATGGAGACTAAAACCTCCATCCCCACTGCATCCTTGTGTGAGAGACTAAAACCTCCATCCCCACTGCATCTTTTCATGATAGAACCTCAAACTCCCATCCCCACTCCATCCTTCTACTAGAGGACACAGTCTCAAGCTCTGCCAGGGGAGGTTTAGGCTGGGATCTGCTGCCCAGGGAGGTAGGTGGTGGAGTCACCATCCCTGGAGGTGTTTAGGAAGAGCCTGGATGAGGCGCTTGGTGCCATGGTTTAGTTGATCAAGTGGTGCTGGGTGAGAGGTTGGACTGGATGATCTCAAAGCTCTTTTCCAACCTGGTTAAGTCTATTCTGTTCTAACACAGCCACAAACCTCCCTGCCCTCTGCATCCTGGTAGGATGGAGACTACAACTCCTCATTGCCACTCAATTCTTGTCTGGTAAGAGACCAAAACTCCTCTCTGCCCACTCCCCCATTCTCCAACACAACCTCAACCCTCCTTCCCCACTCCACCCTCCTCCAACACAGCCTCAAACCTCCCTGCCCTCTGCATCCTGGTAGGATGGAGACTAAATCTCCTCATTTACACTCAGTTCTTGTCTGGTAAGAGACTAAAACCCTCCCTGCTCATTCCCCCCTCCTCCAAACACAGCCTCAAACCTCCCTGCCCTCTGCATCCTGGTAGGATGGAGACTACAACTCCTCATTGGCACTCAATTCTTGTCTGCTAAGAGACCAAAACTCCTCCCTGCCCACTCCTCCATCCTCCAACACAGCCTCAAACCTCCCTGCCCACTCCTGCTTCTTCCAACACAGCCTCAGACCTCCCTGCCCTCTGCATGCTGGTAGGATAGACACTGAATCTCCTAATTTCCACTCAATTCTTGTCTAATAAAAGACTAAAACCCTCCCTGCCCACTTCTCCCTTCTCTAAGCCCTGCTCCCTGCATCCTGGTAGGATGGAGACTACAACTCCTCATTGCCACTCAATTCTTGTCTGGTAAGAGACCAAAACCCCTCCCTGCCCACTCCCCTCTTATCCAACACAGCCTCAAACCCTCCCTCCCACTCCATCCTCCTCCAACACAGCCTCAAACCTCCCTGCCCTCTGCATCCTGGTAGGATGGAGACTAAATCTCCTCATTGCCACTCAATTCTTGTCTGGCAAGAGACTAAAACCCTCCCTCCCACTCCTCTCTTCTCCAACACACCTCAAACCTCCCTGCCTTCCACATCCTGGTAGGATGCAGACTAAAACTCACTGCCACTCAATTCTTGTCTGATAAGAAACTAAAACCCTCCCTGCCCACTGCCCCCTTCTCCAACACAGCCTCAAACCCTCCCTCCCACTCCTCTCTTCTCCAACACACCTCAAACCTCCCTGCCTTCGGCATCCTGGTAGGATGGAGACTAAAACTCCTCATTGCCACTCAATTCTTGTCTGGTAAGAGACTAAAACTCTCCCTTACCCACTCCCCGCTTCACCAACACAGCCTCAAACCCTCCCTGCCCTTCCTTCCCTGCCCACTCCTTCCTTCTCCAACCCCTGCTCTCTGCATCCTGGTAGGATGGAGACTAAGAACTCCTCATTTCCACTCAGTTCTTGTCTGGTAAGAGACTAAAACCCTCCCTGCCCACTCCTCTCTTCTCCAACACAGCCTCAAACCTCCTTCCTGCTGCCCCCTCCTACAACACAGCCTCAAACCTCCCTGCCCTCTGCATCCTGGTAGGATGAAGACTTAAACTCATTGCCACTCAATTCTTGTCTGCTAAGAGACCAAAACTCCTTCCTGGCCACTGCCCCCTTATCCAACACAACCTCAAACCTGTCTCCGCTCTCCCCCCAGCCTCCCTCTGTCTCCGAACCCCAAACCCCTCCTGGGCTCTGAGCCCCAAACCCCTCCTCGGCTCCGAGCCCCAAACCCCTCCTGGGCTCCAAGCCCCAAACCCCTCCTCGGCTCCGAGCCCCAAACTCCTCCTCGGCTCCGAACCCCAAACTCCTCCTCGGTGCCGAACCCCAAACTCCTGCTTGCCTCTGAACCCCAAACTCCTCCTGGGCTCCGAACCCCAAACTCCTCCTCGGCTCCGAACCCCAAACTCCTGCTTGCCTCTGAACCCCAAACTCCTCCTGGGCTCCGAACCCCAAACTCCTCCTCGGCTCCAAACCCCAAACTCCTCCTCGGTGCCAAACCCCAAACTCCTGCTTGCCTCTGAACCCCAAACTCCTCCTGGGCTCCAAACCCCAAACTCCTCCTCGGCTCCGAACCCCAAACTCCTGCTTGCCTCTGAACCCCAAACTCCTCCTGGGCTCCGAACCCCAAACTCCTCCTCGGCTCCGAACCCCAAACTCCTCCTCGGCTCCGAACCCCAAACTCCTCCTGGGCTCCGAACCCCAAACTCCTCCTCGGCGCCGAACCCCAAACTCCTCCTCGGCGCCGAGCACCAAACTCCTCCTCGGCTCTGAACCCCAAACTCCTGCTTGCCTCCGAGCCCCAAACCCCTCCTCGGCTCCAAACACCAAACTCCTCCTCGGCTCTGAACCCCAAACTCCTCCTGGGCTCTGAACCCCAAACTCCTCCTGGGCTCCGAACCCCAAACTCCTCCTGGGCTCCGAACCCCAAACTCCTGCTTGCCTCTAAACCCCAAACTCCTCCTCGGCTCCTCCTGAACCCCAAACTCCTCCTCGGTGCCAAACCCCAAACGCCCTCCTCAACCCCAAACTCCTGCTTGCCAAACCCCAAACTCCTCCTCGGCCCAAACCCCAAACTCCTCCTGGGCTCTGAACCCCAAACTCCTCCTGGGCTCTGAACCCCAAACTTCTCCTCGGCTCCGAACCCCAAACTCCTCCTTGGCTCTGAACCCCAAACTCCTCCTTGGCTCTGAACCCCAAACTCCTCCTCGGCTCCAAACCCCAAACTCCTCCTCGGCTCCAAACCCCAAACTCCTCCTCGGCTCCAAACCCCAAACTCCTCCTCGGCTCTGAACCCCAAACTCCTCCTCGGCTCTGAACCCCAAACTTCTCCTGGGCTCCAAACACCAAACTCCTCCTCGGCACCGAACACCAAACTCCTCCTCGGGGCCGCGCCGCCTCCTCCCCCTTCTCCCCTCCCCCTTCAGCCTCCCCCTGCCCCCCCCCGGGCGCCGCTCACCTTGGAACTCGGTGTTGTCCAGGCCGCGGATGGCCTCCACGGCGTCCTCGGCGCGCTCCATGTGGACGAAGGCGTAGTCCTTGACGATGTCGCACTCGATGACGGGGCCGTACTCCTCGAACTTGGCGCGCAGCTCCAGGTTGGTGCAGGCGGGGCCGATGTTGCCCACGTGCAGCTTGGTGGAGGCCTTGCTCTTGTTCTTGCTGGCCTCCACGTTGATGCAGACGCCGTGCAGCTTGTGGTGGTGCAGGTTGCGGATGGCGTCCTCGGCGGCCGTGCGGTCCTCGATGTGCACGAAGCCGTAGTTCTTGATGATGTCGCACTCCAGCACCTTGCCGTACTGCTCGAACAGCGCCCGGATCTCCTGCTCCGTCGCCTCCCGCGGCAGGTTGCCGATGAACAGCTTCACCATGGTGACACCAAGCCCTGAGGAGGGGGCGGCAAAGGGGGCAGTGCTGCGCTTGGCTGGAGCCTTGCAGTGCCGGCCGGCGGCCGCCAGGTGGCGCTGCGGCGCCGAGAGAGGCGGCTTGAGGGGGGGCTGGAGAGGATTGGGCACAGAGAGCTTCCTGTACCCCCCCCAGAGACCCTCCTGGGGCACCCAGAGAGCCTCCTGTGCCCCCTGCAGCCCCTCCTGTCCCCCTGCAGCCCCTCCTGTCCCCCCCTGCAGCCCCTCCTGGGGCACCCAGAGAGCCTCCTGTCCCCCTGCAGCCCCTCCTGTCCCCCCCTGCAGCCCCTCCTGGGGCACCCAGAGAGCCTCCTGTCCCCCTGCAGCCCCTCCTGTCCCCCTGCAGCCCCTCCTGTCCCCCCCTGCAGCCCCCTCCTGTCCCCCCTGCAGCCCCTCCTGTCCCCCTGCAGCCCCTCCTGGGGCACCCAGAGAGCCTCCTGTGCCCCCTGCAGCCCCTCCTGGGGCACCCAGAGAGCCTCCTGTCCCCCTGCAGCCCCTCCTGGGGCACCCAGAGAGCCTCCTGTGCCCCCTGCAGCCCCTCCTGTCCCCCCCTGCAGCCCCTCCTGTCCCCCTGCAGCCCCTCCTGGGGCACCCAGAGAGCCTCCTGTGCCCCCCAGGGACCCTCCTGGGCACCCAGAGAGCCTCCTGTGCCCCCTGCAGCCCCTCCTGGGGCACCCAGAGAGCCTCCTGTGCCCCCTGCAGCCCCTCCTGTCCCCCTGCAGCCCCTCCTGGGGCACCCAGAGAGCCTCCTGTGCCCCTGCAGCCCCTCCTGGGGCACCTAGAGAGCCTCCTGTGCCACCTGCAGCCCCTCCTGGGGCACCTAGAGAGCCTCCTGTGCCCCCTGCAGCCCCTCCTGGGGCACCCAGAGAGCCTCCTGTGCCCCCTGCAGCCCCTCCTGTCCCCCTGCAGCCCCTCCTGTCCCCCTGCAGCCCCTCCTGGGGCACCCAGAGAGCCTCCTGTGCCCCCTGCAGCCCCTCCTGGGGCACCCAGAGAGCCTCCTGTCCCCCCCAGAGACCCTCCTGGGGCACCCAGAGAGCCTCCTGTGCCCCCAGAGACCCTCCTGGGGCACGCAGAGAGCCTCCTGTGCCCCCCAGAGACCCTCCTGGGGCACGCAGAGAGCCTCTCTGAGCCATTCAGAGGGCTCACAGCCCCCCCTGTGCCCCCCCCGAGACGCCCCTCTACCACTCTGAGCCCCTCCTGGGGGGGGGTCCTGACCCTTCCCCTGTGCCCCTGCGCTGCCCAAGGGCTCCAGAGCCACCTCAGGCCCCAGCTGAGCCCCCTCCAGACCCCCACCCCCACCCCCCCCAACCCCTGTGCCCCACTGAGGGGGTCCAGCCCCCACCCCCACCCCCATCCTGAGCCCTCCCAGAGCCTTTGTGCCATATAGAGCCCCCAGAGTCTGAGCCCCCAGACCCCTTCCTGCCACACGGGGGTCCCAGACCCCACCCCAGGGAGAGCCCCCAGCCCCCCAACCCTCTCCCACAGCCATCCACAGGCCTGTGCCCCCCCCCCCGAGCCCTCCCCGAAGGCCTCCGGCCGCCTCAGCGGGGCCAGAACCGGGGCTGAGAGCAGCCCCAGGCCTCCCCGAGCCCCGCTCCGCCCTGCACCCCAGCCCCCCGCTCCCGGTGCCGCCGCAGCCCCCTCCCCGGTACCTGCGGCCCGACCCCGCGCGGTCCCCTCACAAAATGGCGGCGGCTCTGTGCGCGTCAGCCCGCGGCCCCGCGCGCTCTCATTGGCCAGCGGCGCCGTCCGTCAAGCGCCGCCGCGCGGCGAGCGCGGCGCCGCTGGGCCCGCCCACGGAGCCGCTGCGGCCAATCACAGGCGGGAAGGGGTGGGGCAGGGAGGGAGGCGGAGCGAACCATTGATGAGGCGGGGAGGGGCGGGGCGGGGCGGCTCATTGATGGGGGAGCGCGGGGGGGAAGCAGGGAGCTGGTGCGCGGGGGGGGTGAAGCAGCCCCGGGCCAAAAGCAGCCCCGCACCAGCCCGAACCACCGAGAAGATCCTTAAAAGGGGCCCAAATATCCCGAAACAGCCTTCAAACAGCAGCAAAGAGCCCCAAAATCCTCTTTCCCATCCCTGTCCCATCCCTGTCCCTACCCCTGTCCCATCCCTGTCCCTTTCCCATCCCTGTCCCTATCCCTGTTCCATCCCTGTTCCATCCCTGTCCCTTTCCCATCCCTGTCCCTGCCCCTGTCCCATCCCCATCCCTGTCCCTATCCCTGTCCTATCCCTGTTCCTGTTCCATCCCTGTCCCTTTCCCATCCCTGTCCCTGCCCCTGTCCCATCCCCATCCCTGTCCCATCCTTGTCCCTTTTCCATCCCTGCCCCTGCCCCATCCCTGTCCCTGTCCCATCCCCGTCCCTTTTCCATCCCTGTCCCTGTCCCATCCTTTTCCCATTCCCATCCCTGTCCCCATCCCTGTCCCATCCCTGTCCCATCCCTGCCCCTTTCCCACCCCATTCCCATCCCTGTCCCATCCCTACCCCTGTCCCATCCCTGTCCTTGTCCCATCCCTGTTCCATCTTATCCCCAAACCATTCCCAGCCCCTCCCAATCCCATCCCAGTCTGGGACCAGAGCTGGAGCTGCCAAAGGCAATTTATTGGGGGGGGGGGGGAGGAGGAGTGGGATCTGAAATATCCCCTGGGGGGGTCACAGTGCCACGGGGAGGGGGACACGGGGGGGGGGGTGTCACAGCTTCATGTTTGAGGGGTCCCCAAGGAGGGGTCTTGGGGGGTCAGGGGTCACTGGGGTGGGTCCCCAGCAGGGATCCCTTGTGGGGGGTCCCCAGGCTGGGGGGGAAGTCACTTAGAGGGGTCCCTGAGTGAGGTCATTGAGGGGGACCCTAGTAGGGGTCCCCAAGAGAGATCCCCGGAGGGGGTGGGCTCACAATGGGGGGGGGTCCCCAGGCTGGGGAGAAGGTATTGGGGGAAGTCACTTGGGGTCAGAGGAGTCCCCAAGGGGGGGGTCCCTGAGGGGGGATGCACAGTGAGGGTCCCCACAGGGATCCCAGGAGGTCACTGTGGGAAGTCCTTGGGTGGGGGTCCCCAAGGGGGTCTCCCAGCAGCAGTCCCTGAGGGGGAGTGGTGAGGAGGGTCCCCGGGGAGCCGCCCAGGGCGGGTCAGGATGGGAGCCCCCAGCTGGGGTCACAGGGGCGGTGCTCCCTCCGCGGGGTCACGGCGGGGGTCCCCGGGGGGCGCTGGGGAGGGGGGCTCGGCGGGGGCCGTGCCGGGGGGCTGCAGCAGCCTGGCGACCTGGCTGAGCCGCGCGGCCGCCGCCTGCTGGCCCTGCCGCAGCCTCCGGGCGCTGCGCCGCAGGGTCCGGACCTGAGCTCGCAGCCGCTGCTGAGCCTCCTGCTCCTGCCCCCGGGACACACAGCCGTGGCGACCCCAGCCGCGCGGGGCCACCACACAGACCCCCGGAGAGACCCCGGGAGAGACCCAGGGGGAGACCCAGGGGGAGACTCAGGGTGAGACCCAGGAGGAGACTCAGGGGGAGACCCAGGGGGAGACCCCGGGAGAGACCCTGGGAGAGACCCCGGGAGAGACCCAGGGAGAGACCCAGGGGGAGACCCAGGGGGAGGCCCCGAGAGAGACCCAGGGGGGGACTCGGGGGGAGACCCAGGGGGAGACCCAGGGGGGGACTCGGGGGGAGAGCCAGGGGGAGACCCAGGGGGGGACTCGAGGGGAGAGCCAGGGGGAGACCCCCAGAGAGACCCAGGGGGAGACCCAAGAGGAGACTCAGGGGGAGACCCCGGGAGAGACCCAGGGGGAGACCCAGGGAGAGACTCAGAGGGAGACCCCGGGGGAGACCCCGGGGGAGACCCAGGAGGAGACTCAGGGGGAGACCCAGGGGGAGACTCAGGGAGAGACCCAGGGGGGGAGACTCAGGGGGAGACTCAGGGGGAAACCCAGGGGGGGACTCAGGGGGAGACCCAGGGGGGGACCCAGGGGGGGACCCAGGGGGGGACCCCGAGAGAGACCCAGGGGGGGACCCAGGGGGAGCCAGGGGGAGAGCCAGGGGGAGAGCCAGGGGGAGACTCAGGGAGAGACCCAGGGGGAGACCCAAGAGGAGACTCAGGGGGAGACCCTGGGAGAGACCCCGGGAGAGACCCAGGGGGAGACCCAGGGAGAGACCCAGGGAGAGACCCCAAGAGAGACCCAGGAGGAGACTCAGGGAGACCCTGGGAGAGACCCCGGGGGAGACCCCGGGGGAGACTCAGGGGGAGACCCAGGAGGAGACTCAGGGGGAGACCCAGGGGGGGAGACTCAGGGGGAGACTCAGGGGGAAACCCAGGGGGGGACTCAGGGGGAGACCCAGGGGGGGACCCAGGGGGGGACCCGGGGGGAGACCCGGGGGGGGACTCGGGGGGGGACCCAGGAGAAGACCCAGGGGGAGACCCAGGGGGAGACCCCCAGAGAGACCCAGGGGGAGCCAGGGGGAGAGCCAGGGGGAGACTCAGGGGGATCTCTGGAGAGCCACGGGAAGCCTCCCAGCACCTCCCAGCCCCTCCCCACCTCCTGCAGCTCCTCCTGCAGCCTCTTCAGCATGGCCTCCAGCTGGGTCACCTTTTCTGAGAGGCTCTGGGACCTGGGGGGGGGGGACACACAGCACATCGAGGGGGGTGGGTGTGGGAATTGATCCCAGCCCTCCCCCTGAACCACCTCCAGCAGCCCCCTCCCCACTTACTCATCCTCAGGGGTCCCTTGGCTTGGGCTCTGCTGGGCCCCACAGCTGGGAGGCTCTGGGAGGTGCTGCCCTGGGGAGGGGGAGGGGGGCAGGTGAGACCCCCCTCTCAGTGCCCCCCTCAGTCCCTCCCAGCGCCCCCCCCCCCCAGCTCACCCCTGCGCAGCAGCGCCTCCAGCAGGCCGCTGCAGGCCGTGGCCAGGTTGGCAATCGCCTCCCACTCCTCCTCCCGGGGCTCCCCCGGCAGCACTGGGGGGGGAGGGAAGGACAGCGGCGTGGGGGGGGGGAGAAAACACCCCCAGGGGACAAGGGGAGAGGGGGGGGACACAGAGCAGACAAGGAGGGGACTTGGGGGGCACAAAGGTGGGGACAGAGAAGGGGTCCGGGGGGGTGTCCCCACTCACATCTGCCCAGCGACTGCCTCAAGGAGGGTCCCAGGGGGTCCTGGCTCTGGGGGTCCTGGAGCCACCAGCATCCGGGGGGCCCTGAAAGTGGGAGGGGGTCAGTGGGGATGCCCCAGGGGGTAGCTGGGGCCGGTGGGGATGTTTTGGGGAGGGGGTCTCACCGGCTCGCTGGGCGGGGGGCTGCAGTGTGGCAGCAGCAGGTCGGGGTCGGATCAGGCAGGGGGGCCTGGGGGGCCCAGGAGGGGTTAGGGGAGGGAAGAGAGATTGAGGTCTGTTGGGGGTCTCAGTGGGTTTAAGGGGGTCTCAAGGGCATCCTGAGAGGTTAGGGTGTCCCGGGGGTGGGGGTGTCAAGAAGGGGTCGGGGGTCGGGGCTCAAAGCTCTTGGGAGGGGACCCAGAAGGATTGGGGTCCCGGGGGTCCTTGAGGGGTTTGGGGGTGTCTCAGGGAGTTTGAGGGGTCCCAGGAGGGTCTCAGGGGGTTGGAGAGGGGCACAGAGGTTTTGGGGGTCCCAGGGGGTCTTGGGAGGGGGTCCCAGGGATTTTCAGGGGGCCCAGAGGATTTGGAGGGTCCAGGGGCTTTTGGGGGGTCAGGTAGCTGGGGGTGGGTCCCAGGAGGCTTTTGGGGGTCAGGTAGCTGGGGGTGGGTCCCAGGGGCATTTGGGGGGTCAGGTAGCTGGGGGTGGGTCCCAGGGGGCATTTGGAGGGGGTCAGGTAGCTGGGGGTGGGTCCCAGGGGGCATTTGGAGGGGGTCAGGTAGCTGGGGGTGGGTCCCAGGGGGCTTCTGGGGGGGTCAGGTAGCTGGGGGTGGGTCCCAGGGGGCTTCTGGGGGGGTGTCAGTATTTCTGGGGGGTGGGGGCTGTGACTCACGGGGGGGGGTTCCCGGGGCTGCCGTCGGGGGTCCCCGGGGGGGGGTCGTTGCCCTCCTCCAGCTCCAGGGAGCGCAGCAGCCGCAGGGTCTCAGGGCGCAGCTGCCGGCCCCCCCCCGGCCCCTCCCCCCCTCCTGCCGCCCCCTCCTCCAGCGGGACCCCCTCTGGGACCCCCCCCCCGCTGCTGCCGGCCCCCAGGGGCCCCCCCTCCAGAAAGAGGAAGGGGTCTGGGTCGTCCTCATCCCCCCCAGGAGCTGCCCCCCCCTGCTCCAGGGACGCCCAATACAGCTCCGAGAAACTCCTGGGCGGGGGACAAGAACGGGGGTCACCACTGCCCCCTCCCCAAATCCTCCCCTCACCCCCCCTTTTCTCCCCATTTGCCCCCCCTTGCCCCATCTCCCTTTCCCCTCCCCCTTTACCCCTCCCCTTTCCCCACCCCCTTTTCCCCCTCCCCCATCTGCCCCCTCCCCCCCCCCATTTGCCCCCCCCTTGCCTCCCCATCTCCCCTCCCCATTTGCCTCCCATCTCCCCTCCCCCCATTTGCCCCCCTTGGCCCCCATCTCCCCTCCCCTTGGCCCCCATTCCCCCCCCCCTTGCCTCCCATCTCCTCCCTCCCCCATTTGCCCCCCCCCTCCCCTTCCCCTCATCTCCATCCCCCCCCATTTGCCCCCCATCCCCATCTCCCCTCCCCCTTGCCTCCCACATCCCCTCCCCCTCCCCCCATGCCCCATCTCCCCTCCCCCATTTGCCCCCCTTGCCTCCCCTCTCCCCTTTCCCCCCTCCCCATTTGCTCCTCCATCCCCTCCCCTTCACTCCCCCTTCCAGCCCCCATTTGCCCTCTCCTTCCCCCCTCACCTGCGGGGTCTCCCGCGGGGGTCTGGGGGCAGCAGGGTGAGGGTGAGCTTTGGGGGGGGGTCGCGGGTGACGCGCAGCAGCCTGGCCCCCGGCCGCAGCCCCGCGGTCTCGGCGAAGGAGAAGCGCGAGACGGCCGTGACCACGCCCCCCCGCGCCACGCCCAGCCCCCCCAGCCCCCCCGCGCCGCCCCCCGGCAGAGACAGCTCCAGAGCCTCGCAGCCCCTGGACACGGCCTGGGGGAGAAAATGGGGGTGTGAAGGGTTAGATGGAGACACCGGTCCCCAATCGACCTCGTCGCCCCCAATAAGCCCCCCCCACCCCCCCCGTGACCTCCAATTGCCCCCCCACTGCCCCCCCAATTACCCCATAGCCCCCCCCAACCTTTCCACTTGCCCCTTCAACCCCACAGCGCCCCCAATCGTGTCGTGTCCCCCAACTGACCCCCATTGCCCCCTCCCTCCCCCTCACCTGCAGCCTGGCCACCACCTGGGGGCGGCCCCGGGGCAGGCGCAGCCGGATCCATTGCCCCCCCCCGTAGAAGAGCTCCAGGCGGCCCTCGGCGAAGCCCCAGCCCAGGATGTCGCGACAGGCGACATTGAACACCACGCGGGGGGGCCGGGGGGTGGCGACCACCACCCGCTCCGCCGCCACCCCCAGCAGGCAGGGCAGCTCCCCTCCCCCCGCCTCCAGCAGCCCCCCGCCGCCCCCAGCCCCCCGCCCTGAGCCTCGCCCCCACACCAGCGCCCCCACCGCCCCCTCCCCATTTCCCCCTCCCCTTTCTTCCTCTGCCTCCTTTCCCCCATGCCCCCAGGAGCAGTTTTTTGCCGCCGCCTCCCCCTCCCCCTCCCCCCCCACCTAAGACCCCTCCCAAGCTCCCCAAGCCCCTGGGGGGTCCCGGAGGGGGGGGCCCAGTGCCGTGGGTCCGGACCAGCTCGAGGAGGTACTGGTGGCGCGTGCGGGCGGCCATGGCCCCCAGGCGACCCCCCCAGCCCACCGCGTTCTCCCCGTTGATGGCCTTGGCCAGCAGGAAGTCCCGCAGGGCCGACGACCCCCCCCCGGAATCGGCCGACCCCCCCCCGGGGAAGCGCTGCCCCTTCGCCAGCACCGGCCCGAAGAGGGGGGTGGTCTCCGGCCGCACCACGGCCACGCTGGGGGGGGGGAGAGGGGGGAGGCAAAGAGACATGGAGGGAGGGGGAGTTAGAGACCACCCCCCCCAAAAAGTATTGGGGGAGAAATCCCCCAGGAGTGTGTCCCCCCCCAAAGAATGGGAGAGACCCCCCCGGGACCCCTGCTCGGGGAAAGGAAGAGACCCCCCCCAAAGAATGGGAGAGACCCCCCCGGGACCTCTGCTCAGGGAAAGGGAGAGACCCCCCCCCAAAGAATGGGAGAGACCCCCCCGGGACCCCTGCTCGGGAAAGGAGAGACCCCCAAAGAATGGGAGAGACCCCGGGACCCCTGCTCGGGAAAGGAGAGACCCCCAAAGAATGGGAGAGACCCCGGGACCTCTGCTCAGGAAAGGAGAGACCCCCAAAGAATGGGAGAGACCCCGGGACCCCTGCTCGGGAAAGGAGAGACCCCCAAAGAATGGGAGAGACCCCCTGGGACCCCTGCTCAGGGAAAGGGAGAGACCCCCCCCCAAAGAATGGGAGAGAATCCCCGGGACCTCTGCTCAGGGAAAGGGAGAGACCCCCAAAGAATGGGAGAGACCCCCTGGGACCCCTACCCTTTGTAACACCCCTGCTCGGGGAAAGGGAGAGACCCCCCCCAAAGAATGGGAGAGACCCCCTGGGACCCCTACCCTTTGTAACACCCCTGCTCGGGAAAGGGAGAGACCCCCAAAGAATGGGAGAGACCCCGGGACCCCTGCTCGGGAAAG
The DNA here is from genome assembly GCA_011125475.1 of Melanerpes aurifrons. Taxonomy (NCBI): domain Eukaryota; kingdom Metazoa; phylum Chordata; class Aves; order Piciformes; family Picidae; genus Melanerpes; species Melanerpes aurifrons. The sequence goes on from WWNC01000092.1 coordinate 3,004,298, forward strand.
GAGAGACCCCCAAAGAATGGGAGAGACCCCCCCTGGGACCCCTGCTCAGGGAAAGGGAGAGACCCCCCCCAAAGAATGGGAGAGACCCCCCCGGGACCCCTGCTCGGGGAAAGGGAGAGACCCCCCCCAAAGAATGGGAGAGACCCCCCCTGGGACCCCTGTTCAAGGGAGAGGAGAGACCCTCCCCCCAAAGAATGGGAGAGAATCCCCCTGGGACCCCTGTTCAAGGGAGAGGAGAGACCCTCCCCAAAGAATGGGAGAGACCCCCGGGACCCCCACCCCAGGACAGAGAGAGACCCCCGGGACCCCCAGCCCCACACAACCCCTGCGGACGCTCCCAGTCCCCCCCAGCCTGAGCCTCCCGCGGGTCCCGGGACCCTCTCCCACGCTCGGGGACTCCCTCCCACGAGTCGCGGACCCCCTAGGGCCCCCTTTAGGAGCCCCCCCAAGACCTTTGTGACCCCCCCCAGCCCCCTCAAATCCCCCCCTCCCCCCAGTCTGAGCCTCCCGCGGGTCCCGGGACCCTCTCCCACGCCTCGGGGACCCCTCCCACGAGTCATGGACCCCCTAGCGCCCCTTTGGGAGCCCCCCCAAGACCTTTGTGACCCCCAGCCCCCTCAAATCCCCCTCCCCCAGTCTGAGCCTCCGCGGGTCCCGGGACCTTCTCCCACGCTCGGGGACTCCCTCCCACGAGTCGCGGACCCCCTAGCGCCCCCTTCAGGAGCCCACCCCAGACCTTTGTGACCCCCAGCCCCCTCAGCACCCCCAAATCCCCCCTTCCCCCCAGTCTGAGCCTCCCGCGGGTCCCGGGACCTGCTCCCACGCCTCGGGGACCCCCTCCCACGCCTCGGGGACCCCCTCCCCCCCACCTGTAGGAGGTGTGCGGGGTGCAGGGGTCGTGGGCGCGGACGACGATGAAGATGTGCTGGAAGTGGGAGCGCAGGGCGCGGGGGGAGAAGGCTCTGGCGCCCGGCTCCTGGAAGACGATGGTCACCAGGTCGTTGCCGATGTGGCGCTTCCGCAGCAGCTGCCGGGGGCGTCGCGACAGGTCGCGATATGCAGGCGAGGATCAGCATTCCACCCCCCCCCAGCGCCCCCAGCGCCCCCGCGGGGCTCAGAGATGCTTCTCCCCCTCCCCACCTAGGGACAAGCCCCAAGGACCTCAGCCAAGAGCACTCAGGACCTCTGCTGCCCCCCCCCCCAGGACCCCCTCCCCTCTTAGTTCCAAGACACCCCCTCCCAGTTACTTCCAGGACCCCCCCAGACCAGGACCCCGGACCCCTCCCTCCAGGACCTCCCCTAAATTACTTCCAGGACCCCCAGGACCACCCTCTCAGGACCTCCCCCAACAGTTACTTCCAGGACCCCCCCAGGACCCCTCCAGTTACTCCAGGACCTCCCCCTCAGTTACTTCCAGGACCCCCCCCGGACCCCTCCCTCCAGGACCTCCCCCTCAGTTACTTCCAGGACCCCCAGGACCACCTCCAAGACCTCCCCCTCCTCAGTTACTTCCAAGACCCCCCCCGGACTCCCCCTCCAGGACCCCCCCCCCAGTTACTTCCAGGACACCCCCAGGACCCCCCTTCCAGACCTCCCCCTCCAGTTACTTCCAGGACCCCCAGGACCACCCCTCCAAGACCTCTCCTCCCCCCAGTTACTTCCAGGACCCCCAGACCCCAGTTACTTCCAGGACCCCCAGACTCCCCCTCCAGGACCTCCCCCTCCAGTTACTCCAGACCCCCGGACCACCCCCAGGACCTCCCCCAAGTTACTTCCAGGACCCCCAGACTCCCCCTCCAGGACCTCCCCCAACAGTTACTTCCAGGATCCCCCGGACCACCCCCTCAGGACCTCTCCCTCCCCCCAGTTACTTCCAAGACCCCCCAACCCCTCCCAGTGGCTCCCCAGTGCCCCCTCCCAATCCCTCCCAGTGCCCAAGCACTGCCCAGGCGGTGCCCAGGCGGTGCGGCGCCACCTGCTGGCGGTTGTGGGGGGTGAAGGGCAGCATGGTGCTGACATGGAACATGATCTCGTAGCCGTGGTAGGTGGTGTAGAGCGAGTGGGTGCCGGTGGAGTCGGCTGCGGGCAGGGCAGGCTGGCACCAGGGCCACGGTGCCACCCCCTCCCCTGGCCCCACCTCCCCCCCACCCCCTCCATATTCCCCTCTCCCCTGTTCCCTCCTCGTCCTCCTGCCCCTCTCCCCTGTCCCCCTGTTCCCCCTCCCTGCCCTCACCTCCCAGTCCCTCCCGGTGCTCCCTGAATTGTTTCCCAGCGCCTCCCCCGGTGCCCCCCGCGGGTGTCGAGCCCCAGCCCCCTCCCCCCCAGTGCTCCCAGTCCCCTCAAGCCCCCCAGGCCCCCAAATCCCCCCGGTGTCCCCCGCAGGCGTCGAGTCCCAGCCCCCTCCCCAGTGCTCCCAATCCCCTCAACCCCCAGCCTAACCCTAACCCTAGCCCCAGCCCCTCCCCAGCGCTCCCAATCCCCTTAACCCCCAGCCTAACCCTAACCCTAGCCCCAGCCCCCTCCCCAGTGCTCCCAATCCCTTCAACCCCCAGCCTAACCCTAACCCTAGCCCCAGCCCCTCCCCAGTGCTCCCAATCCCCTCAACCCCCAGCCTAACCCTAACCCTAGCCCCAGCCCCCTCCCCAGTGCTCCCAATCCCCTTAACCCCCAGCCTAACCCTAACCCTAGCCCCAGCCCCCTCTCCAGTGCTCCCAATCCCTTCAACCCCCAGCCCCCGATGCCCCCCACGGGTGTCGAGCCCCATCCCCAGCGTTCCCAGCCCCCCGGCGCCCCCCGGCGGCCCCCGGCGCTCACTGCGGGTGTCGAGCTGTGCGCGGTAGTGGCCGAAGCCGCGGAGCCGGACGCGGCTGCCCAGCAGCGCCAGGAACTGGGCCAGCGCCGGCCCCTCCCGCTCGTTGTTGTACATCTCCTCCTCCGAGCCCTGCCCCCGCCGGCAGTACAGCAAACCCACCCGCCGGCAGCGGCTCACCTGCCAGCGCAGGGCAGGGCAGGGGGAAGAGGGAAAGGGAGGGGAAGAGAGGGGAGAGGGAAGGGGGAAAAGGGGAAGGAGGAAGGAGAAGAGGGAAGGAGGAGAGAGAGAGAGGGAAGGAGGAGGGAGAAAGAGGGAAGGAGGAGGGAGAAAGAGGGAAGGAGGAGAGAGAGAGGGAAGGAGGAGGGAGAGGGAAGGAGGAGGGAGAGGGAAGGAGGAGGGAGAGGGAAGGAGAAGGGAGAGGGAAGGAGAGGGAGGAAGGGAAGGAGAAGAGAGAGAGAGGGAAGGAGGAAAGAGAAAGAAGGAAGGAGGAGAGAGAGGGAAGGAGAAGAGAGGGGGAAGGAGGAGAGAGGGGGAAGGAGGAGAGAGGGGAAGCAGAGAGCAGAGGAAGAAAGGGAAGAAGTAGAGAGAAAGAGGAGAGAGAAAGGGAAGGAAAAGAGAGAGAAAGGGAAGGAGCAAAGAGAGGAAAGGAGCAGAGAGAGGAAAAGAGAAGAGAGACGAAAGGAGAAGAGAGAGAGAAGGAGGAGAGAGAGAAGGAGGAGGGAGAGAAGGAGGAAAGAGAGAAGGAGGAGAGAGAAAAGGAGGAGAAGGAGGGAGGAAGAAGGAGGAAGGGAAAGGAGAGAGGGGAAGGAGGAAAGGGGGAGAGGGAAGAGCAATGGGGGAGAAAAGGAGGAAAAAAGGGAGAACGAGAAGGGATTAGCCCCACCCCCCTCAAATCCCACCCCCTTGAGCCCCACCCCCTTCAACCCCACCCCATTAACCCATTCTCTTTAACCCCTCCTTACCCCCCACTCATCCCTCCTCTTCAACCCCACCCCCTTTAACCCCACCCCCTTTAACCCCACCCCTTCACCCCCCACCCCCTTTAACCCCACCCTTTCACCCCCCACCCCCTTTAACCCCACCCTCTTTTGCCCCACCCCTTCACCCCCACCCCATTAACCCCACCCCTTCACCCCCTACCCCCTTTAACCCCACCCCTTTAACCCCACCCCTTCAACCCCTACCCCCTTTAACCCCACCCTTCACCCCTACCCCCTTTAACCCCACCCCTTTAACCCCACCCCTTTTAACCCCCACCCTCTTCCCCTCAGCCATTCACCCTGCAGGCCTCCCCTCCCGCCCCCCCTCGGCCCCTCCCCCAGGCCCCACCCCTTGCTCGTCCAGCCTCAGGAGGGTCTCAGGCACTTTGGGGTCGGGGGCGGCCAGGCGCAGCCCCCCCGGCCCCGCCCCCAGCCCGGGCAGCAGCAGCTCCAGCAGCCTGCGGGCCCCGGGGGGGCGGCAGCCGGGGGGCAGAGAGCTCTCCAGCAGCGACCCCCGCAGCGAGCGCAGCTGGGGGGGAGGGGGGGGAAGGGGCAGGAGTGGGGAGGGGTCAGGAGGGTTGCAATGAAGAGGGGTGTGTCCCCCCCCAGCAACCCCCCCCCCCCCCACAAAAGGACCCTAAGGAATCCCTGACCCCCCCCCCCAGGCTCTCTGGACCCTTCCCCCCTCCCCAGACTCCCTTTATCCCTCCAGAGCCCCCATGACACCCCCACATCCCCTCACGCCCACCCTCCCCCAATAGCTCCTCAGGACCCCCAGCCCCTTTTGACCCCCAAACCCCTCCAGCCCCTCCTCAGCCCCTCATCCTTTGCCTGCCCCCGAGCCCCTCTGGCGCCCCCACCTGGCTGGTCCTCAGGATGACTCTGTACAGGGTTTGGGGCTGGGGTCCTTCCTTCTCCTCCCTGCGCAGGGACACAGCCACCGGCCCCAGCCGGGGGTCCTCCCAGGAAGTTCTGATGCTCTGGGGGGGTCAGGACCTCCACGGTGACCCCAGAGCGCCCCCGGGACACCCCCTGAGGTCCCAAGAGCCCCACAAGCTTCGCCCCCTCCCCCACATCTTTGGTGCCCTACGCCCTCCCCCAACACGCCCCCCGCATTTGGACATCTCGACCCCCACCTCAAAGGTCCTACAACCTCCCCCAAGCCCCCTGGACACCCCACGCCCCCCGCCCTCACCCCTGCCGTAGAAGAACCTCCGGTAGTAGTCAGCTCCTTCGTCGCTGTGCTCGATGGGGTGGGGGGGCGACTCCCTGGGGGCTCCTCCAGCAGGGCCACGGCGGCGTTGGGCAGGACCCCCGCCCCCCCCGGGGGGGGCTTTTTCCTGGGGGGGGGCACCAAGCCCGGCTCCTGCTCCCCCCCGGTCTCGCAGCAGAACCGAGGGCAGCTCAGCACCAGCTGCTCCTCCGCCCCCGCCGGGGAGGGGTCCCCGAAGTCGCCCCCCGCCCCCGCCCCCCCCCGGGGGGGTTCCTCGGGGTCCAAGTGAGCGGCGGAAGCCCCCGAGGTGGTGTCCGGGGGGGCTGGGGGGGGCTCGAAGGGGTCGAACAGGAGGCTCTGGACGTCGTAGTGGGCGACAAAGGGGGGCCAGGGGGGGCGGGGGAAGGAATTGAGGTCCTGCTCCCCCCCCTCTACGCCCCCCTCCCCCTCTCCCTCATCCCGGGGACCCCCCCCGGAGCCCCCTCCCAGCCCCAGCAGCAGGAGGGGGTCCCGGAAGCGAGGGGCCAGGGGGCTGCCCCCCCCTCCTCCCCTCCCCCCCTTCGCCCCCTGCTCGTGGCTGTGGGCGCGGGGCAGGGGGACGGCACCGGCCCCCAGCCCCAGGGACCCCCCCCCTCCTCCTCCTCCTCCTCCTCCCGGGCCGCCCCTCCCCAGGGTGGTCTCGCTGCTGCTGCGGGGAATGGCAGCGGCGCTGCCCCCCCCCGCGCCGTGCCCCGGGGCCGGGACCCCCCCGCGCCCCCCGCCCCCCGCGGCGGCACTGGGGGGGGTCCCCGCGGACTGGGGGGGGCGGGCCGGGGGTCCCCGCATCTTGCGGAGAAACAAATCGTCCGACTGCATCGCCCCGCCCCCAGCCCGGGACCCCCGCCCCAAAAGCCACCGGGGACCTTCCCCCTCCCCCCAAACCTCAAAGACCCCCCAGGAACAACCACCCCCCCCCCCCCGAGACCCTCAGAGACCCTCGGAGACCCCTTGGGGTATCCTCGAGACCTCCAGGGACCCCCTAGGGACCCTCGGACCACCCCCAGCCTCACAGACCCTAAGCGACCCCCACCACCACCACCACCCCAGAGCCTCGCTTGGACCCCGGGAGCACTCTGAGACCCCCAGGGACCCTCAGAGACCTTCTGGGACCCCCTCCCTCTCAAAGACCCCCCAGGGAGCACTGCAGGACCACCCCCCCCTTCCCCACGCCCGGGGGATGAACTCCTCAACGGGAGCCGCGGGAACCGCCCCCTGCGCGCCGATTGGCCGCGGGGTTTCCCGCCAGGACGCAGGCTCCGCCCCTGCCCCCCGAGCCACGCCCCCCACCGGGATCACTGCGGCGGCTGCGGGGGGGGGGGGGAATGGGATGATGGATCCGGCGCTAATTTGGGGAGGGGGCGACGGCGAAACCTGAGGCGGGAGGGAGGCAGAGGGTCAAGGGAGGGCTGGGGGGTGGCCCCCCCCGAGGTGTGTGTCCCCCTCCCCGCGCCACCAGCCCCCCCCCCGAAACGGCTTTTTGGGGGGGGGGGGGACGGGACCGAAAAGCTACTTCGGGACCCCCTCCCCCCCCGGATTCTTGGCTCAAGGAGGAAAGGGGTCGGGGGCTGGGGGGCCTGGGAGGGTTGGGGAGAGGGTTTTGGGGGGGGTGGGTGGTGGAAGGGACGTCGCAAACCCCTTCCCCCCCCCGACCCCACGCCGCGGCGGCCGGGGGGGGGGTCCCCAATTTACCTCCCCCAAGCCTCCCCACCACCACCCCCTCAACGGCCACAATCGGGGGCCCAGAAAAAAGCGACACCCCCCCCGCCCCCCCGCAGCTAAAAGGGGGGGGAGGGGGGAGGAAACCGCACACAACCCCCCCAGCCCCTTCCCCACATTCAAAGCCGCGCCCCCAAACCCTTCCCCCTCCCTCCCCAGCTCCTACCTCGAGTGAGGGGGCCACAAAAACGACCCCAAAACCCCTGGGGCCCCTGCTTGAACCCTGAGCTGCTGGGAGGGGAAGGAAGAAATTTTCCGGCCCCCCCCGCGGCCAAAACACCGCCCCGGGCCCCCAGGCCCCTCCTTCCTCCTTCCTCCTGTGGCAGAGAAGAGGAAGCTGAGGGGGGGGGGGAAGGAAAAGGACATCCGGGGGGGGGGGGCATGGCCCTCCCCCTCCCCCTTTAAAATCCTCTTTAGGCTCCCCCAGACCTCATTACTTGGTGCTCAAGACCCCCAAATTCCCCCAGCCCCCATCAAGGGCTCTGGGGGCCCCAGAGTCTGACCCCTCCCCGGGGCTGGTTGGGAGCCCCCAAGAAATTGAACTTCCCTTCCCCTCCTCCCCCAAAGAAAGACAAAGCTCCAAAGGGCTGCTCCAGAATCATCTCTGTTGTGGCCCCCGCCCCCAAAACCCCTCAAAATGAGCCCAAAGAGGCTTGGGGCTTCCCCTCCCCCCCCTCAGGGGAAGGGAGGGGTCAGGGGTGAGCTGGGGAGGGGGAGATGAGGAGGGGGCTGCTGGCTGGGCCCCCCCCAGCTTCATCCTCTTCATCCTGGGGGGCTGAGGGGGAACAAGGGGGTCAGAAAGGGAGGGGGCAGGGCTCTGTGCCCCCCAAACTCCCCAGTGACCCCCAAGCTTCCAGAGCACACATCCCCCAAGACCCCCAGGGACCCCTCCCCAAGATTCCAAAGACACCCCCAGGGCCCCCTAAAACCTGTACCACATCTATATAGCAACCCCCAAGCCCCAAAGACCCTCCAGGACCCCCAAATTCCAGAGACCCCCAGGACCCCCTGAGACCCCCAGGACCCCTCCAACCCCAGACCCCTCCCAGGACCCCCAAATTCCAGAGACTCCCCCAGGACCCCCCAAGCCCCCAGTGACCCCCAAGACAACCCCAGTGACCCCCAGGACCCCCAAATTCCAGAGACCGCCCCCAGGACCCCTCCAACTCCCAGTGACCCCCAGGACCCCCAAATTCCAGAGGACCTTCCAGGACCCCTCCCCCAGTGAGGACCCCTCCAGCCCCCAGAGACCCCTCCAAGCCCCCAGTGACCCCCAGGACCCCCAGGAATCCAACTGAGACCCCCAGGACCCCCAAATTCCAGAGACCCCCAGGACCCCCAAATTCCAGAGGACCCCCAGGACCCCCTCAAAGCCCACAGACCCCCCCCAGGACCCCCAAATTCCAGTGACCCCCAGGACCCCCAAACTCCACAGCCCTTCCCTCCCCCCGCCCCAAAGTCCTCCCTGACACCCCCATACCCCCAAAGCCCCCAAATCCCAGAACTCCCCTCCAGGACCCTCCCCCACCCCGTGCCCCCTCCCCCCCCCCCCTCAATTGCCCACCGGTGCCCCCGGGGTCTCTGCTCAGGGCCCCCTGGTGAGGACTCCGCTGCTGCCCCAGGCCCTCATTCAGCTGCTGCAGGTCTGGGGGAGAGGCTTTAGAGGGGGTCACAACACTGGGGGTCCCCAGGCTTGGGGGTCCCCAGGCTTTGTGGGGGTCCCCAGGCTTGGGGGTCACTCACCCTGGGCCCTGCTGGGTCCTCCAGTTGGGGCAGCAGCTCCTGGGGGCACACAGTTAGGAAGGGGGAGGGGAATGGGACAGGAAGGCTCCTGGGGGGCATGAGGATGCCCCCCATATTTGGGGGTCCCCCTCCCCCCAAGACTCACTGAGAGCTGATTGAAGCCACAGAGGGAGGGCTGGGGGCTCAAGCTGGGGGGGGGCAGCAGGCTTGGCCCCACAGCACCGACAGCTCCAAGGCCCCCAGGGTCCTGGGGGAGGTCAGAGGGGGTCAGAAAGAGACCCCAAGAGACCCCAAAATGGGGCTTTCCCCCGGAAAAAGACCCCATCCAGAGACCCCCAAAATGAGTCCTAGCCCCCCAAAGACCTTTCCCCCAGAATCCCAAGCTCCCCCAAGAGCTCCCCCCCCAGGACCCCCTCCCCAGGCCCCCTCCCCTCCTCCATCCAAACCTCTCTCATTCAGCCTCCCCCAAACTATCTCAAGACCCCCAAACCAAAAGACCTCCCTAGGACCCCCCCAGAATCCAAAGACCTCCCCCAAAGCCCCCCCGGCTCCCCCAAAGCCCCCAGGACCCCCTCCCCATCCAAACCCCTCTCAATTCAGCCCCCTCCCCCAAAACCACCCCCAGACCCCCAAAACCCCCAACCCAAAAGACCTCCCTGGGACCCCCAGAATCCCAAGACCTCCCCCAAAGACCCCCGGCCCCAAATCTGCCCCCAGACCCTCCCGACCCCCAAAGCCCCCAGGACCCCCTCTCCCCTCCCCCATCCAAACCTCTCTCAATTCAGCCCCCCTCCCCCAAACTATCTCAAGCCCCCAAACAGCTCCCTGGGACTCCCCCTCCCCCAGGGACCCCTCCCAATTCAGCCTCCTCCCCCTCCCCCTCCCGGGCTCTTTTCTTTGCCCTCACCCCGGGCGGGGGTCCCGCGGGGAGGGGGGGCTCAGGAGGGCCTCGGCGGCGGCCCCTCCCCCCTCCGCGCGGCCGTGGGGGTCCCCCGGCGCCCCCCCCCCGTCGAAGGCCGCGTGCAGCCGGTAGTTCACCGCTTTGACCGCCGCGAAGAAGGCTCCGACCAGCCCGCAGTACAGCGCCCCCAGCCCCGCGCTGGGGGGCAGGGCCTGGCCGGGGGGGGGTCCCCGGGGGTTAGCTCAGACCCCCCGACCCCCACCCCCCCCCCCAAAGTCTGCCCCCAAGCGTCAGGAGGCCTCCCCCCCCCCAGACTCAAAAGGTTTCCCCTCCCCCCCCCAAAGGGTTGCTGGGAAGAGGCTCTGAGAGCTCTCTGGAGCACAGGACCCCCCCCCAGGGGCCCAGGACCCCCTAAGGAGCCCAGGCCCCCTCTGCAACCAGGACCCCTAAGAGCCCAGGACCCCCAACAACCAGGACCCCTAAGGAGCCCAGGCCCCCTGCAACCAGGACCCCCTAAGGAGCCCAGGCCCCCTGCAACCAGGACCCCTAAGGAGCCCAGGCCCCCTGCAACCAGGACCCCCTAAGGGCCCAGGCCCCCTGCAACCAGGACCCACCTAAGGGGCCCAGGACCCCCACCAGGACCCCCTGCACCCAGGACCCCCAAGGGGCCCAGGACCCTCCCCAGGACCCCCTGCACCAAGGACCCCCTAAGGGGCCCAGGACCCCCAAGGGCCCAGGACCCTCCCCACAACCAGGACCCCCTCCAAGGCGCCCAGGACCCCCAGCAACCAGGAACCCCCAAGGGGCCCAGGACCACCCCAAGGCCCAGCCCCCCCTCCAACCAGGACCCTCCCAAGGGACCCAGGACCCCCTCCCCCAGCAACCAGGACCCTCCCTGCAACCAGGACACCCCCAAAAGGCTCAGGATCCCCTCCCACCAGGACCCCCTGCACCCAGGAGGGCCCAGGACCCTCCCTGCAACCAGGACAGCCCTAAGGGGCCCCCCCCCCTCCAACCAGGACCCCCAAAGGGTCCAGGATCCCCCAAGGTGCCCAGGACCCTTCCCAGATCCCTACTGACCTCCCCAGGACCCTTCCCAACAACCAGGACCCCTCCTGGGCTTCTATAACCCCCTCCCCCGCCGCCCCAGGACGTCCTCGCAACCCCTCGAGTCCCGTGTGTCCCCCAGGCCGGCTGCCGGCTTCCCCGCGCCCCCGCCCCGGGACTGACGGTGTAGAGGACGAGCGGCAGCGCCAGCAGGAAGAGCCAGGCGTAGAGGTGGAAGCAGTTGGTAAAGGCGCTCTGCTGCGGGTCCAGGAAGCAGCCGCCGGTCAGCGAGGCCCACACGCCCTGCCGCAGCACCTGCAGCACCTGGGAGCCCATGGCCGCCGCTCGGCCGCCATGGAACAGCCTCAGCCCCAGGCCGACCGGCGGCGGCCGCGGCCACTACTTCCGGGTTCCCACCGGAGGAGGGAGGAAACTCCGAATGGGGCTTCCGGTGCGCGCTGATGACGTCACAGCGGCGCGACACGCGGGGAGGACAGGAGAGGCGGGGCGCTGCTCGCTGTGGTCACGCCCCTCCCCCCCCTCGCGCATGCGCCGCCTACCCGCGCTGAGGGCGGGAGCCTCGCGCATGCGCGCAGCCCCAAGCGGCGGGCGGGAGGCGGAGACCCGACCCGCGAGGGGCGTGGCTTGCGGGCCAGTGGGCGTGGCCCGGGCCCTTACCGGGGCTGGGGGGAGCTGGGGGGGGCTCAGCGGGGTCGCTCCAGAACGGTCCCCGGGGGCCAAGGCGGGAGGCCGGCGCTGGGCTCCACGCCCGGGCCGGGTTCTGCGCCGCCCTCCGCGGGCGCTGCCGACAGCCCCGGAGGCCTCCGGGACCGCCTAGCGGGCTCGGGGAGCCGCTCCGGGCCCGGCTGCCCCACCCCAGGTGCCGGTCTAACGCCGGGCCCGGTCCTACCGGGCTGCCCCCAGCCCGCTCCCGAGGGTCCTGCTCGCCTCCCACCCCCCGCAGTGTTCGCAGCGGTTCAGGACCCCCTGAAGGGGTCCCAGCGCCTGGCCCCCCCCTCCCCCCCGCCGCGCTGCGGCCCCAGGCGTCCGGTCCCCGGCCCCCCCCCCGCCGGCCCCGGGCCCGCCCCGTCCGGTCCCTGGTTCCTTTTCCTTTGTCCCGGTGACAATGTCCCGGCTCCGCCTTCCCGGGGCCGCCTCCAGCCAGCCGCGGGCCGGGCCGGGCCTGGGGGGGGAAAAACCGCCGCCGACCCCCGGGGGGATCTCCGGAGCCCCCTCCCGCCCCCTCCCCAGCCCCCCCCCCCAGCCCAGCCCCAGCAGCGCCCCGGGGGACGCCGCCGGACGCCGCTGCCTTCCCCCCGCCCCACACAGCCTCCCCCCCCCCCAGAGCCCGGGACACCGGGGGGGCACCGGCGGGGACCAGGCGGGGACGGGACCGGGGGCGACAGGGACTGGGCGCAGGGGGAGGGGCGCGGAAAGGATCGGGGGGGCGGTGGGGGTGGAGGGACGTGGGGGTGGGTGGAAGGGAGCCGGGGGGCGGGGGACGGACAGGAGGGACCTTGGGGTGGGGGCAGAGGGACCCCCAGCGGCTGCGAGGAGCCATAGGGAGCGCTAGGGACCCCCCGGGACCCGCAGGACCCCCCCCCGGGAGCCCCCCGAGACCCTGCGGGCAGCGCTTCTAGCACCCCGGTGACCCCCAGAGCTGTAGGGTCCCCCCATGGGGTCCCCTGGGCACCCTTAGGACCTTCCCCCCCCCCGTCTCCAGCACCCATTCGATCCCCTGAGCACCGTTAGGACCCCCCCAGCCAGGCCCGCATAGGACACCCCCCCCCCCCGGGTGTGAGTGGGGGGCGAGGGTGGGGGGGCTGGGAGCACCCCATGGAGTGGCCCCCATCCCCCCGGGGGGGCTGCACTCCCCAGCCCCCCGTTTCCCCCCCTTGTCCCGCTCTCCCTCCCCCCAGTCCCACTCCCCATCCCCTCCCTGGTCTCCCCAATCCCCTTCCCCGTCCCCCCCCTTCCCCCGGGGGGGGTCCCCAGCTCCTCCCCTCACGCCGCGGGGGGGGGAGTCCCCGTTCCCCCCCTTTCCAGGGGGGGATTCCCTCTTCCTGGGGGGGGATTCCCCCTTCCCGAGAGGGGGGTCCCCCCTCCCAGGGGGATTCCTTATTCCTGGGGGAGGACTCCCCCTTCTCCAGAGAGGGCTCCCCGGGCCCGGGGGGGGGATCCCCAATCCCGGGGGAGGATTCCCTCTTCCCCAGAGAGGGGTCCCCGCTGCCGGGGGGGGACTCCCCCCCCTCCTCCGACGGGGAGGAAGCCGACTCCCCCTCCCCCCCCTGGCTGGGCAGCGGCGCCGAGCTGAGCCTCGACGGCTTCCCTTCCTCCTCCTCCTCCCCCTCCCCGGAGGGGACCCCCGGGGAGAGCCCCCCCGGCCCTCCCCCGCCCCCTCCGGCCCGGGCGGCTTTCGGGGAGCTGCGGCTGGAGGAGCTGATCGGGGCGGGGGGCTTCGGGAGGGTCTTCCGGGGGACGTGGCGGGGGGAGGTGGTGGCCGTGAAGGTGGCGCGGGGGGACGCGGGGGCGGCGGGGGCGGCCAGCCTGCGGCGGGAGGCCAAGCTCTACGCCCGCCTGCGGCACCCCAACGTGGTGGCCCTGCGGGGGGTCTGCTGCGACCCCCCCCACCTCTGCCTGCTGATGGAGTTCGCCGCCGGCGGCCCCCTCTCCCGGGCCCTGGCCGGCCGCAGGGTCCCCCCGGACGTCCTCCTGGACTGGGCCAGGCAGGTGGCCAGGGGCATGCGGTACCTGCACGGGGGGACCCCGGTGCCCCTCATCCACAGGGACCTCAAGTCCAGCAACGGTGAGGGGGGGGATGGGGGACAGAGGGATAGGGAGGGAGAGGATGGAGGAAGGGATGGAGGAAGGGATGGGGGGAGGATGGGGAGGGAGGGGATGGAGGGATGGGGAGGGAGGGGATGGGGAGGGGGAGGGGATGGAGGGGGATGGGAGATGGGGAGGGGATGGGGAGGGAGGAATGGAGGGATGGGGAGGGAGGGATGGGAGGAGGAGGAGGAATGGAGGAAGGGATGGGAGGATGGGGATGGGGAGGGGATGGAGGGATGGGGAGGGGAGGGGATGGGGAGGGAGGGGATGGAGGGGGATGGAGAGATGGGGAGGGAGGGGATGGGAGGAGGAATGGAGGGATGGGGAGGAGGGATGGGGGAGGAGGAGGAATGGAGGGAAGGGATGGGAGGATGGGAGGGAGGGGATGAGGGGGATGGAGAGATGGGGGGATGGGGAGGAGGAATGGAGGGATGGGGAGGAGGGATGGGGAGGAGGAGGAATGGAGGGAAGGGATGGGAGGATGGGGAGGGAGGGGATGGGGATGGGGAGGGAGGGGATGGGGGGGATGGAGGGAGGGAGGGAGGGATGGGGAGGGGGGATGGAGGGATGGGGAGGAGGGGATGGAGGGATGGGGAGGGAGAGATGGGGGATGGGGAGGGAGGGGATGGGGAGGGAGGATGGAGGATGGGGAGGAGAGATGGAGGGATGGGGAGGGGGGGATGGGGAGGGGGGGAGGAGGGGATGGGGAGGAGGGGATGGAGGGATGGGGAGGAGGAGATGGAGAGATGGGGAGGGAGGGGATGGGGAGGGAGGAATGGAGGGATGGGGGGGAGGGGATGGGGAGGGGATGGAGGGATGGGGAGGGAGGGGATGGAGGCATGGGGAGGGAGGGGATGGGGAGGGGGATGGAGGCATGGGGAGGGAGGGGATGGGGGGGAGGGGAGGGAGGGATGGGGAGGGGGATGGAGGGATGGGGAGGGAGGGATGGGTAGGGAGGGGATGGAGGGAGGGGAGGGATGGGGAGGGGGAGGGAGGGATGGGGAGGGAGGGGATGGGGGAGGGAGGGGATGGGGAGGGGGGGATGGAGGGAGGCAAGGGAGGGATGGAGGGAGGGGATGGAGGAATGGGGAGAGGGATGGGGAGGGAGGGGATGGGGAGGGGATGGAGGGATGGGAGGAGGGGGATGGGGGGGGAGGGGATGGAGGAATGGAGGAGAGATGGGGGGGGAGGGAGGGATGGGGAGGAAGGGATGGAGGTATGGGGAGGAGGGATGGAGAGATGGGGAGGGGGAGAAAGTGGGGTGGAGGGAGTGAGGAGAGAGGGAGGGGGGAGTGGGCAGGGGGGGATTGGGGGGATGGAGGGGGTGGGGGAGGGGGAAAGAAGGGGATTTCCCCCCCCCGGGTGCTCCTCTATGGGCTCCCCCCAGCTGCTCCCCTATGAGACCCCCCCTGGGGTACCCCTGCTGAGGGCTCCTGGATCCCCCCCATACCTCCCCTGGGGGGGAGCCTTGCTCCTGGGGGCACCTCCAGGGCTGCTCTCCCTGGGGCCAGACCCCTGTGGGGCCAAAGGCTTTCCGGGGGGGGTGTCCCTGAGCCCTGGGTGCTGCTCCCCCCGCAGTGCTGCTGTCCCAGCCGGTGCTGGGCGACGATGTCAGCGGCAAGACCTTGAAGATCACCGACTTCGGGCTGGCCAGGGAGTGGCAGAGGACCACCAAGATGAGCGCCGCCGGCACCTACGCCTGGATGGCCCCGGAGGTCATCAAGGCCTCCACCTTCTCCAAGGGCAGCGACGTCTGGAGGTGACCCCCGGGGCTGGGCCCTCTTTCCTTCCCCCCTCTTTTCTTCTTCCCCCCTCTTTTCTTCTTCCCCCCTCTTTTCTTCTCCCCCCTCTTTTCTTCTCCCCCCTCTTTTCTTCTTCCCCCCTCTTTTTCTCCCCCCTCTTTTCTTCTCCCCCCTCTTTTCTTCCTCCCCCCTCTTTTCTTCCTCCCCCCTCTTTTCTTCCTCCCCCTCTTTTCTTCTCCCCCTCTCTTTCCTTCTTCCCCCCTCTTTTCTTCTTCCCCCTCTTTTCTTCTCCCCCTCTTTTCTTCTCCCCTCTTTCTTTTCTCCCCCTCTCCCCCTCTTTTCTTCTTCCCCCTCTTTTCTTCCTCCCCCTCTTTTTTCCTTCCCCCCCCTCCTTTTCTCTCTTCCCCCTCTTTTCTTTCCCCCTCTTTTCTTCCTCCCCCTCTTTTCTTCCCTCCCCCTCTTTTCTTCCTCCCCCCCTTTCTTTTCTTCCTCCCCCTCTTTTCTTCCTCCCCCTCTTTTCTTCCTCCCCCTCTTTTCTTCCTCCCCCTCTTTTCTTCCTCCCCCTCTTTTCTTCCTCCCCCTCTTTCCTTCTTCCCCCTCTTTTCTTCCCCCCCTTTCCTTCTTCCCCCCTTTCCTTCTTCCCCCCTTTTCCTTCTTCCCCCTCTTTCTTCCTTTCTTCCCCCTCTTTCCTTCCTCCCCCCTTTTCTTCCTTTCCTTCTTCCCCCTCTTTCCTTCTTCCCCCCTTTCTTTCCTCCTTCCCCCTCTTTCCTCCTTCCCCCTCTTTCCTCCCCCCTTTCCTTCCCCCTTTCTTTCCTCCTTCCCCCTCTTTCCTCCTTCCCCCCTCTTTCCTTCCCCCTCTTTCCTCCTTCCCCCTCTTTCCTCCCCCCCTTCCTTCCCCCTCTTTCCTCCTTCCCCCCTCTTTCCTCCTTCCCCCTCTTTCCTCCTCCCCCTCTTTTCCTTCCCCCTTTCCTCCTTCCCCCCTCTTTCCTTCTCCCCCTCTTTCCTTCTCCCCCTTCCTTTCCTCCCCCTCTTTCTTCCCCCTCTTTCTTCCCCCTCTTTCCTTCCCCCCCTCTTTCCTTCTCCCCCTCTTTCCTTCTCCCCCTCTTTCCTTCTCCCCCTCTTTCCTTTCCTTCCTCCTCCCCCTCTTTCTTCTCCTCTTTCCTTCTCCCCCTCTTTCCTTCTCCCCCCTCTTTCCTTCCTCCCTCCTCTTTCCTTCCTCCCTCCTCTTTCCTTCCTCCCTCCTCTTTCCTTCCTCCCTCCTCTTTCCTTCCTCCCTCCTCTTTCCTTCCTCCCTCCTCTTTCCTTCCTCCCTCCCTCTTCCTTCCTCCTCCTCTTTCCTTCCTCCCTCCTCTTTTCTTCTCCCACCCCTTTTCTTCTTCCCCCCTTTCTTCCCCCCCTGTTTCCCCCTCTTTTCTTCCCTCCTTTTTGCTCAATTTTTGCTTTTTCCTCCTCTCCTGCTGCTTTTTTTACCACCTTCTTGCTGCTTCTTGCTCCTTTTTCGCTACTCTTTGGCTGCTCCTCTGTAGTTTTGGGGGGGGTGGGGGGGGGGGGGTTTGAGTGCCCTGGGGCCGTCCCTGGCTGCTCTGCTCCCCTCCCTCCCTCCTAACCTCCCTCCTTCTCCTCTCCCCCCCCCGCCAGCTACGGGGTGCTGCTGTGGGAGCTGCTGACCGGGGAGGTGCCGTACCGAGGCATCGACGGGCTGGCCGTGGCCTACGGGGTGGCTGTGAACAAGCTGACGCTGCCCATCCCCTCCACCTGCCCCCAGCCCCTCGCCCAGCTCATGGCCGGTACCGACCGCCGCCGCCAGGGGGCGCTGCGGGGCGGGCGCCGAGGGACGGAGACCACGGGGGAAGGGGGCGGGGAGGGGAGAGGAGAGGAGGAGGATGGGGGGGAAGGGTCTGGTGGCGAGGGGGTGCTGGGGGCTGGGGAATGGGGGGGCTGGGGGGCACTGGGAGGGGATGGAGAGGGCACTGGGGAGGCACTGGGGGATTGGGATTGGGGGCACTGGGAGGGGATTGGGGAGCACTGGATGGGCACTGGGGAGCACTGGGAGGGGATTGGGATTGAGGGGCACTGGGTGGGCACTGGGAGGGGATTGGGACTGGGGGAGGCACTGGGGAGGCACTGGGGGAGCACTGGGGGATTGGGATTGGGGGCATTGGGTGGGGTTTGGGGGCACTGGGGGCACTGGGAGGGATTGGGATTGGGGAGGCACTGGGAGGGGTTTGGGGGCACTGAGGGGCACTGGGAGGGGTTTGGGGGCACTGGGGGCACTGAGAGGGGTTTGGGGGCACTGGGAGGGACTTGGAGGGGTTTGGGGGCACTGAGGGGCACTGGGAGGGGTTTGGGGGCACTGGGAGGGGACTTGGAGGGGTTTGGGGGCACTGAGGGGGCACTGAGAGGGGTTTGGGGGCACTGGGGGCACTGGGAGGGGTTTGGGGGCACTGAGGGGGCACTGAGAGGGGTTTGGGGGCACTGGGGGCACTGGGAGGGGTTTGGGGGCACTGAGGGGGCACTGGGAGGACACTGTGGGGCACTGGGAGGGGATTGGGATTGAGGGGGCATTGGGTGGGGACTGGGAGGCACTGGGAGGGGTTTGGGGGCACTGGGTGGGGATTGGGATTGGGGGCACTGGGAGGGGTTTGGGGGCACTGGGAGGGCACTGGGAGGGGTTTGGGGGCACTGGGGGCACTGGGAGGGGTTTGGGGGCACTGGGAGGGGTTTGGGGGCACTGGGGGACTGGGGGCACTGAGGGGCACTGGGAGGGGTTTGGGGGCACTGGGAGGGCACTGGGAGGGGTTGGGGGCACTGGGAGGGCACTGGGAGGGGGTTTGGGGGCACTGGGGGATTGGGATTGGGGGCACTGGGAGGGGTTTGGGGGCACTGGGAGGGCACTGGGAGGGGGTTTGGGGGCACTGGGGGCACTGGGAGGGGGTTGGGGGCACTGGGAGGGCACTGGGAGGGGGTTTGGGGGCACTGGGGGCACTGGGAGGGGACTGAGGGGCACTGGGAGGGGTTTGGGGGCACTGGGGGCACTGGGAGGGGTTTGGGGGCACTGGGTGGGGATTGGGGGCACTGGGAGGGCACTGGGTGGGGATTGGGGGCACTGAGAGGGGTTTGGGGGCACTGGGAGGGGTTTGGGGGCACTGGGAGGGCACTGGGAGGGGTTTGGGGGCACTGGGAGGGGTTTGGGGGCACTGGGGGACTGGGGGCACTGAGGGGCACTGGGAGGGGTTTGGGGGCACTGGGAGGGCACTGGGAGGGGTTGGGGGCACTGGGAGGGCACTGGGAGGGGTTTGGGGGCACTGGGGGATTGGGATTGGGGGCACTGGGAGGGGTTTGGGGGCACTGGGGGCACTGGGAGGGGTTTGGGGGCACTGGGAGGGGTTTGGGGGCACTGGGGGACACTGGGAGGGGTTTGGGGGCACTGGGGGGCACTGGGAGGGGTTTGGGGGCACTGGGGGACACTGGGAGGGGTTTGGGGGCACTGGGACGGGGTTTGGGGGCACTGGGAGGGGTTTGGGGGCACTGGGGGCACTGGGAGGATCCTGGAGCTCTAGGGGAGCGTGGGGGTGAGTTTGGGGGGGGGGGAAGTCCTGGAGCTTTTGGGGGGGGGGTTGGGGGCGGTTCTGGCCATCTGCTCTTGGGGTGGGGGGGCAGGGTTGGGGGTCTCCAAGCCCCCCCCCCCCCCAGCGTGCTGGGAGCAGGACCCCCACCGGCGGCCAGGCTTCGGCAGCATCCTGCGGCGCCTGGAGGGGCTGCAGCCGGGGGGCTTGGGCCCCCCCGAGTCCTTCCACTCCCTGCAGGAGAGCTGGAGGAGGGAGATCCAAGGCCTCTTCCAGGAGCTGAGAGCCAGGGAGAAGGTGGGGAAGCCCCCTGCCCAACCCCCAACCCCCCCCCGGGATCCCCTCCGCAGGACTCCTCTGAAGCCTCCCTCAGGACCCCCTGAGGCCCTCCCCAAGCTCCTCAAGAGGCCTCCAGGACCCCTCCAAGCCCCTCAAGACCCCTTTGAGGCTCCCCCTCAGCCCCCCTTGCTGCCCCTCCAAGCCCCCTTGCCCCCTTGGAGCCCCCCTCTGGCCCCCTGCTGCCCCTCCAGCCCCTCAGCCTCTGGGACCCCTTTGGGAGCCCCCTCAGAGCCCCCTCCCCCCTGCTGCCCTCCAAGCCCCTGTGCCCCCTTGGAGCCCCCTCTGCCCCCTGCTGCCCCTCCAAGCCCCTGTGCCCCTTGGAGCCCCCTCTGGTCCCTTGCTCCCCTCCAAGCCCCTTGCCCCCTTGGAGCCCCCTTCCAAGCCCCTTGCCCCTCCAAGCCACCCCTTGGGACCCCCTCAAGACCCCCCCTCTGGCCCCCTGCTGCCCCTCCAAGCCTCTGAGACCCCTTTGAGCCCCCTCAGCCCCCTGCTGCCCCTCCAAGCCCTTGTGCCACTCAAGACCCTTTGAGGCTCCCCCTCAGCACCCCCTTGTGCCCCCTTGAGCCCCCTCTGGCCCCCTGCTGCCCCTCCAAGCCCCCCCCTTGGGACCCCCTCAGCACCCTTGCTGCCCCTCCAATCCTCTCCCCTTGGGCTCCCCTCTGCCCCCTTGCTTCCCCTCCAAGCCAAGACTTTGGGACCCCTTGCTGAGCCCCCTTTGGGACCCCCTTGCTGCCCCTCCAAGCCCCCAAGACCCTTTCAAACCCCTCAGGGCCCCTTGCTGCCCCTCCAAGCCACTGAGACCCCTTTGGGACCCCCTTGCTGCCCCTCCAAGCCACTGAGACCCCTTTGGGACCCCCTCAAGACCCTTTGAGACCCCCTCTGGCCCCCTTGGAGCCCCCTCTGGCCCCCTGCTGCCCCTCCAAGGCCCTCAAGACCCCTTTGGGACCCCCTCAGCCCCCTTGCTGCCCCTCCAAGCCCTTATGCCCCCTTTGGGACCCCCTCAGGGCCCCTTGGAGCCCCCTTCTGCCCCCCTTGCTCCCCCTCCAAGCCCCTGTGCCCCCTTGGAGCCCCCCTCTGGTCCCCTTGCTCCCCCTCCAAGCCTCTGAGACCCCTTTGGGATCCCCTCAGCACCCCCTGCTGCCCCTCCAAGCCCTTGTACCCCTCAAGACCCTTTGAGACCCCCTCTGGCCCCCTTGCTCCCCCTCCAAGCCCCTCAGGACCCCCTTGGGACCCCCTCAGCACCCCCTGCTGCCCCTCCAATCCTCTCTGACCCCTTGGAGCTCCCCTCTGGCCCCCTTGCTGCCCCTCCAAGCCTTTGTGCCCCCTTGGAGCCCCCCTCAGGGCCCCTTGCTGCTCCTCCAAGCCTCTGAGACCCCTTTGGGACCCCCTCAAGACCCTTTGAGACCCCCTCTGGTCCCCCTGCTGCCCCTCCAAGCCCTTGTGCCCCCTTTGGGACCCCCTCAGGCCCCCCTGCTCCCCCTCCAAGCCTCTCTGACCCTTTGAGCCTGGCCCCTCTTGCCCCTCCAGCCCCCTCAGGCCCTTTGGGCCCCCTCCAGCCTCCCCTCTGGGACCCCCTTGGAGCCCCCTGCTCCCCCTCCAAGCCTGCCCCTGGGACCCCCTCAGGACCCCTTTGGGACCCCCTCAGGCCCCCATGCTCCCCCTCCCCTCCAAGCCTCTCTGCTCCCCTCCAACCCCCTCAGGACCCCTTTGGGACCCCCTCAGCCCCCTTTGAGACCAACCCCTCTCCCCTTTGGGACCCCCTCAGGACTCCCCTGCTCCCCCTCCAAGCCTCTCTGACCCCTTTGGGACCCCTCAGGACCCCTTTGGGACCCCCTCAGGCCCCTCTGCTCCCCCTCCAAGCCTCTCTGACCCCTTGGAGCCCCCCTCTGGCCCCCTTGCTCCCCCTCCAACCCCCTCAGGACCCCTTTGGGACCCCCTCTGGCCCCCTTGCTCCCCCTCCAACCCCCTCAGGTCCCCTTTGGGACCCCCTCAGGCCCCCATGCTCCCCCTCCAACCCCTCAGGACCCCTTGGGGCCCCCCTCTGGCCCCCTTGCTGCCCCTCCAACTCCCTCAGGCCCTTTGGGACCCCCTCAGGTCCCCTTTGGGACCCCCTCAGGACTCCCCTGCTCCCTCTCCAAGCCTCTCTGACCCCTTTGGGACCCCCAACCCCCTCAGGTCCCCTTTGGGACCCCCTCTGGTCCCCTGCTGCCCCCTCCAAGCCCTCTGACCCCTTTGGGACCCCTCCCCTCAGCACCCCCTTGGGACCCCCTCTGTCCCCTCTGCTTCCCCTCCAAGCCTCTCTGAGCCCTTTGGGAGCCCCCTCAGGCCCCCTTTCCAACCCCCTCAGGACCCTTTGGGACCCCCTCTGTCCCCCCTGCTGCCTCTCTAAGCCTCTCTGAGCCCTTTGGGACCCCCTCATCCCCCCTCGGGCCCCCCCTCAGCCCCCCTGCCCCCGCAGGAGCTGCGCAGCAGGGAGGAGGCTGTGGCCAGGGCCTCCCGGGCCCAGCGCTGCCAGGCGGAGGCTCTGCGGCAGAGGGAGGCTGCGGTGGCCAGGAGGGAGCTGGAGCTGCTGGAGAGGGAGCTCAGCCTCCTCCTCAGGGCCCCCCCCCGCCAGCAGCCCCCCCAGAAGAGGAAGAAGCCTCCGTTCCGCCGGCCCCGGCGCCCCGCCGACCTCATCGGCATGCCCCAGGGTGGGAGGGGGCTGCCGGGGGGCAGGGGGCTGGGGGCTGGGGGCTCTTAGAGGGGGCTTGAGAGCCGTTGGAGGGGGTGGGGGTTTAGAGGGGGTTTGGGGGGGGCTTGGGAGGGTTTAGAGGGGGCTGGGGGCTTTGAGAGCCGTTGGAGGGGGTGGGGGTTTAGGGGTTTGGGGGTTCTGGGGGTCTTAGAGGGGCTTGGGGCTTGGAGGGGGAGGGTTTAGGGGGCTGGGGGGGCTGGGGTCTTAGGGGCTTGGGCTTGAGAGCCTGGGGGTTGAGCCGTTGGGGGGTGGGGGTTTAGAGGGGGTTTGGGGGCTTCTGGGGTCTTAGAGGGGGCTTGAGAGCCGTTGGAGGGGGGGGGGTTTAGAGGGGGTTTGGGGGCTTCTGGGGTCTTAGAGGGGGCTTGAGAGCCGTTGGAGGGGGTGGGGGTTTAGAGGGGGTTTGGGGGCTTCTGGGGTCTTAGAGGGGGCTTGAGAGCCGTTGGAGGGGGTGGGGGTTTAGAGGGGGTTTGGGGGCTTGGGGGTCTTAGGGGGCTTGGGAGGGGGTGGGGGGTTTAGAGGGGGTTTGGGGGCTGGGGGTCTTAGAGGGGCTTGAGAGCTGTTGGAGGGGGTAGGGGGTTTAGAGGGGGTTTGGGGGCTTCTGGGGGCTTGGGAGGGTTTAGAGGGGGCTGGGGGCTGGGGGTTTAGAGGGGGCTTGAGAGCCTTTAGGGGGTTTAGGGGGTTTGGGGGGGAGGTTTAGAGCCTTTGGGGTTTAGAGGGGTTTGGGGGCTTCTGGGGGCTTGGGAGGGTTTAGAGGGGGCTGGGGGCTGGGGGTCTTAGAGGGGGCTTGAGAGCTGTTGGAGGGAGTTGGAGGGGATTTGGGGGCTGGGGGGGTTTAGAGGGGCCTTGGGGGTTGGAAGGGATTTGAGAGGGGCTGGGGGTGGCTGGGGTCCTCTTAGAGGGGGCTTGAGAGGTGGTGGAGGGGGTGGGATGGGTTGAGGGGGTTGGGAGGGTTTAGAGGGGGCTGGGGGCATTTGAGGGGGCTGGGGGCCTCTTAGAGGGAGCTTGAGAGCTTCTGGAGGGGCTTGGGGGTTTAGAGGGGGCTTGGGGGTTGGAGGATTTGAGGAGGGCTAGGGGTGGCTGGGGGCTCTTAGAGGGGGCTTGAGAGCTGTTGGAGGGGCTGGGGGAGGCATCTGGGGGCTTGGGAGGGTCTTGGGGGCTTGGGGGATTTGAGGGGGTCTGGGGGCTGGGGCCTTCAGAGGGGGTTGAGAGCTGTTGGAGGAGGTTGGGGGCTTGAGAGGTCTGGGGGTTGGGGTGGCCTTGGGGGCTTGGGGGGCTGGGGCATTGGAGGGACTTTGGGGCTCTTTTTGGGGGCTTTGAGAGGGGGCTGGGGGTCAGAGGGGACTTGAGGGGAGTTGGGGGCTTGGGGAGGGTCTGGAGGCTTTTGGGGTCCGGCAGGGGCTGGGGTCTGGGGGTGGGGGTGGTTGTGGGGCTGGGGGTGTCTCTTTTTTGGGGGGGGGTCTGCCCTGACCCCCATTTCCCCCTTCCCCTCCCCCCCCCAGACTTCAAGCACCGCCTCACGGTCCAGGCCTCCCCGGGGGGGGCCCCTGGCAGCCGAGACCCCCAGGAGGGGCCCGGAGGGAGCTCCCCTCCCTTCCCCCGCCTGAGAGCCATCCAGCGTGAGTGGCGGGAAGTGACGTCATAGCCCCGCCCCCCGTGACACCACCCCCATTCCCAACCCCCTCCCAGGGGGCGGGGCGGGGGTGGGGCTGTGAGGTCGCAGCCAATCGGTGACGTCCCAGCGGGAGGGAGGAGACAGGAAGTGACGTCGTTGCGGTGGGGCGTGGCATGGGTGGGGCAGGAAGTGATGTGGTGGGGCGTGACATGGGCGTGGCAGGAAGTGACGTTGCGGTGGGGCGTGGCACGGGCGTGGCAGGAAGCGATGTCACGGCGGTGGGGCGTGACATGGGCGTGGCAGGAAGTGACGTTGCGGTGGGGCGTGGCATGGGTGGAGCAGAAAGTGATGTCGTGGTGGGGCGTGGCATGGGTGGGGCAGGAAGTGACGTTGCGGTGGGGCGTGGCACGGGTGGGGCAGGAAGTGAGGTCACGACAGGGCAGGGAGGGGGTGAGGAGGAAGTGCCGCCGCAGCCCCACCCCTCGGTGACGTCACAGCCAGTCAGTGACGTCACAGCGGGAGGGAGGTGACCTCGGCAGCACAGGAAGTGAGGTCATGAGGCAGGAAGTGACGTCATTGTGGTGGGGAGTGGCATCGGTGGGGCAGGAAGTGATGTCACATTAGGGCAGGGAGGGCAGTGATGAGGAAGTGACGTCACGGCCCCACCCCATTGGTGACATCACAGCCAATTGGTGATGTCACCACCACTGAGTGGTGATATAATGGGGGTTGTGGGGCAGGGCAGGAAGTGAGGTCACAACCAGGCAGAGGGAGGGGAAGGAAGTGAGGTCACAGGCCCCAGGAGGTGGGGGTGGAGGGAGGGGAGGGGCTTGTGACATCACCTCCCGGGCCACAACCCCCCTGTGGCCTTGTGTCTCCACCTGATGACATCACCCCCCCATGATGTCACCAGCAAACAGCCCCGCCCCATGATGTCATAACCCCGCCCTGATGATGTCATAAGCCCAAATGGTGGCAGGGGTCCCCGATGACGTCACAACCCCACCCTATGACATCATGACACAGCACGTGATTACATCGCAATCACACCCTGATGATGCCATAACCCCGCCCGATGACGTCACAACACCTGATTACATCATCGTCACCCCCGATGACATCACAACCCAACACCATGATGTCACAATGTCTGATGACATCACAATCGCATCCTGATGGTGTCACGACCCCACCCTATGACATCACAACACCTGATGACATCATAATCACACCCTGATGTCATAACCCCACCTGATGACGTCATAAGCCCACCATGATGATGTCATCACCCCATAACGACAAGCCTGTTCCCCCCCCCAATGACATCATAAAGCCCCCGTGACATCGTGACCACGCCCCCGATGACGTCATACCCTGACGACGTCACACGTCTGATGACGCAATATACCCTGTGACATCATCACCCCCTGCTGACATCATACCCCATGACAGCATAGACCCATGGCATCATAGCCCTATGACATCATGTCCCTGATGACGTCATAGAGCCCCTTGATGTGATAACCCGGTGATGTCATACCCGATGACATCACACCCCTGATGACGTCACTTCCCCCCACAGTGGAGCCCGAGGAGCAGGAGGAGCCCCCCCGGGGGGCCAGGAGCGGCACCCCCAATGGCAGGTGGGTGCCTGGGGGGGGTCATGGGGAGGGGTGGGTTGGGGGGCAGGGGGTCTCAGAGCTCCTCCCTCACCCCCTGCCGCCCCCCCCGGGACAGGAGGCGACCCCGGGCCGAGGAGCCCCCGGAAGGGGAGGAGCTGAGCCCAGGGGAGGCCACGCCCAACGGTGAGACCCCCCCGGTGGGGAGGGCGTGGGGCAGGAGGGGGTCCAGAGTTTGGGGGGCTGGAGGCGTTGGGGGATCCGAGAGGGGCCCAGTCTGGGGGCCTGGGGGTGAAGTGGAGCTTGGGGGCTTGGGAGGGGGAGGGGGCTGGGGGGGGGGCAGGAGGGGTCCAAGTTTGGGGGCTGGGGGCGTTGGGGGGGGGGCTTGGAACAGCTTGGGGGTCCAAGAGGGGTCCAGTTTGGGGGTCTGGGGGCTCAATTGGAGCTTGGGGGCTTGGGAGGGGGGAAGGGGCTGGGGAAGGGGCAGAAGGGGTCCAGAATTTGGGGGCTGGGGGCGTTGGGGGTCCGAGAGGGGCTCAGTTTGGGGGCCTGGGGGTGAAGTGGAGCTTGGGGGCTTGGGGGAGGGGGGGGGCTGGGGGGGGGCAGGAGGGGTCCAAGTTTGGGGGCTGAGGGCACTGGGGGGCTTCAAACAGCTAGGGGGTTCCAAGGGGGCCCAGTTTGGGGGTCTAGGGGGCTCAATTGGAGCTTGGGGGCTTGGGAGGGGGAGAGGGGGCTGGGGGACAGGAGGGGTCCAAGTTTGGGGGCTGGGGGCATTGGGGAGGTCCAAGAGGGGTCCAGTCTGGGGGCCTGGGGGGTGAAGTGGAGCTTGGGGGCTTGGGGGAGGGGGGGGCGGGGGAGGAGGGGTCCAGAGTTTGGGGTCTGGGGGCGTTGGGGGGCTTGGAACAGCTTGGGGGTCCAAGAGGGGCCCAGTTTAGGGGGCCTGGGGGGGGTGAAGTGGAGGTTGGGGGCTTGGGGGAGGGGGCTGGGGTGGGGGGGAGGGGTCCAAGTTTGGGGGCTGGGGTGGGGGGGGCAGCTTGGGGGTCCAAGTTTTTGGGGGCTGGGGGGGGGTCTCAATGGGGGCAGGAGGGCCCAGTTTGGGGGCTGGGGGGCGCTTGGGGGCTTGGGAGGGGGAGGGGGCTGTGGGGACAGGAGGGTCCAAGTTTGGGGGCCTGGGGGGGAAGTGGAGTTTGGGGGCTGGGTTGGGGACCTGGGAGGTTGCTGGGGGGGGCGCAGTTGGAGCCGGGGGTTTTGGGGGTCTCATTCCCTCTTCCTTCATCTCCCCTCCCCCAGGTGACTCTGCCCCCCCCGAAGCCGAGGAAGGGGGCCGGGGGTCTCGGGGGGGCACCCCCCGGCTGCTGCGCAGGGCCCTGCTGCGGGGCTCGGCCCTGCTGGCGTCCCTGGGGCTGGGCAGGGACTTGGGACCCCCGAGTCCCCCGCAGCCCCCCCCCCTCCCCAGGCCTCCTTCGCCTCTCCCCTCGCCGCCCGGCCCGGACCCCCGGGGACCCCGAGCCGGGGCCGGGGCAGCCCCCGGGGTCCCCGAGCTCAGCTCCCCCGAGACCCCCGAGCGCAGCTCCCCCGGGACCCCCGAAGCGGGGCGGGCTGGGACCCCCGGGACCCCCAGGAGCCCTGAGCCGAACCGAGGCAGGAGCCCTGGGACCCCAGACCCACCTCAGGCCGGGACCCCCAGGACCCCCAGAACCCTGGAGCTGAACTGGGCCAGGAGCCCTGACTGGGGGTGTGCCAGGAGCCCCGGGACCCCCAAGACCCCCGGGACCCCCAAGACCCCCGGGACCCCCGATTTGGGTCATGCCAGGAGCCTCGGGACCCCCAAGACCCCCGGGACCCCCAAGACCCCCGGGACCCCCGATTTGAGTCATGCCAGGACCCCTGGGACCCCCAAGACCCCCGGGACCCCCGATTTGGGTCATGCCCGGAGCCCCGGGACCCCCAAGACCCCCGGGACCCCCGATTTGGGTCATGCCCGGAGCCCCGGGACCCCCAAGACCCCCGGGACCCCCGATTTGGGTCATGCCAGGACCCCCGGGACCCCCAAGACCCCCGGGACCCCCGATTTGAGTCATGCCAGGACCCCCACGACCCCCGGGACCCCTGAGCTGGGTCATGGCCGGCCCCCTGGGACCCCCAGGACCCCCGAGCTGGTGCTGCAGCCCTCCCCCCTGAGCCCCCGGAGACCTCGCGAGCTGAGCCCTGCTGCTGGGACCCCCGGGTGGGGTAAGCCGGGGGGGTGCTTGGGGGGGAGGTCGTGGGGCAGGGAGGGGGCAGGGGTGGGTCCGTGGGGGGTCCGTGGGGCAGGTGTGTGTCCGTGGGGGGTCCGTGGGGGCAGTTGGGGGTCCGTGGGGCTGGTGTGGGTCCGTGGGGGTCCATGGGGGCTCCATGGGGGGTCCGTGGGGCTGGTGTGGGTCCGTTGGGGGTCCGTGGGGCTGGTGTGGGTCCATGAGGGGTCCGTGGGGGGTCCGTGGGGCAGGTGTGGGTCCATGAGGGGTCCGTGGGGGTCCGTGGGGCTGGTGTGGGTCCATGAGGGGTCCGTGGGGGTCGTGGGGCAGGTGTGTGTCCGTGGGGGTCCGTGGGGGCAGTTGGGGGTCCGTGGGGCTGGTGTGGGTCCATGAGGGGTCCGTGGGGGTCCGTGGGGCAGGTGTGGGTCCATGGGGGTTCGGGGGTCTGCGGGGCTGGTGTGGGTCCGTGGGGGTCCGTGGGGCAGGTGTGGGTCCATGGGGGTTCCGGGGGTCCGTGGGGCTGGTGTGGGTCCGTGGGGGTCTGGGGCTGGTGTGGGTCCGTGGGGGGTCCGTGGGGCAGGTGTGGGTCCATGGGGGTTCCGGGGGGGGGTCCGTGGGGCTGGTGTGGGTCCGTGGGGGGTCCGCGGGGCTGGTGTGGGTCCTGACCCTGCTCTCTACCTCCCCCAGGCCCGGCGCTGCCTTGCCCCCCCTCGCCCCGCCCCGGCCCCGCCCCCTCCGGCCCGCGCGCGCGGCCCCGCCCCTCCCCGCAGCGGCCCCGCCTCGACCCCTGGAGCTGCGTCACGGGGGGGCCGCGCCGGGAGCCCCTCCCCGGGCCCTGCCCCCGCCCGCGCGACCCCTTCGGCGACGACCAATGAGAAGCCGCGCGGCTGCCCCCCCTCCCCGCGCCCCCTCCCCCAGCCCAGCGGGAAGCTCCGCCCCTTTCCCGGCGGGGCGGGCTGTGACGGACAGCGAGCGGCGCCGGAAGTCCCGCCCGCTCAGGCCAAAGCACACGAGGGCATTACCGGAAGTGCCTTCCGGCAGGAAGCCCCGCCCCTCCCGCGGGAGGGAGCTCCGCCTCCAGCTTGCCTTAAACCGGAAGCTCCTCCCCCGATGGGGGCGGGGCAGGAGGGAGCCTTTCAGCCTCCCTCCCCATTCAGGTTATGACCGGGAGCCCCGCCCCCTTCGCGCGGGCTGAGCCGGAAGCCCCGCCCCGGGGTGGGAGGGGCTGGTTGTACACTGGACCAAATAAAAACCAATGAGCCCAGAGCCGCCCCGGGACCCCCTGCCCCGCCCCCCAGGGACCCCCAACCACCCCCAGGGACCCCCTGCCCCGCCCCCCAGGGACCCCCAACCACCCCCAGGGACCCCCAAACCCCTCCCCCAGAGACCCCCAACCACCCCCAGGGACCCCCAACCACCCCCAGGACCCCTGCCCCTCCCCCAGAGACCCCCTACCCCCCCCTCCCAGGGACCCCCAACCACCCTCAGGGACCCCTGCCCCTCCCCCAGAGACCCCCTACCCCACTCCTCCCAGGGACCCCCAACCACCCCCAGGGACCCCCTGCCCCGCCCCCCAGGGACCCCCCCAACCACCCCCAGGACCCCCAAACCCTCTCCCCAGAGACCCCCAACCACCCCCAGGGACCCCCAACCACCCCCAGGGACCCCCTGCCCCTCCCCCAGAGACCCCCTTACCCCCTCCTCCCAGGGAGCCCCCAACCACCCCCAGGGACCCCCTGCCCCTCCCCCAGGGACCCCCAACCACCCCAGGGACCCCTGCCCCTCCCCCAGGGACCCCCTACCCCACTCATCCCAGGGACCCCTGCCCCCCCAAGGACCCCAAACCCCCCCTGGGCCCCCTACCCCTCCCAGGGATCCCCAAATCCCCCAGAGACCCCAATGCCCCCAAGGAATGCCCCCGACCCCCGGGACCCCAAAACCCTCTCCCAGAGACCCACAAACCCCCTCCCAGGGACCCCCAAACCCCTCCCAGAGGACCCTCCAGGAACCCCTAAACCCCTCCCAGGGGCCCCTACCCCCAGGGACCCCAAACCCCCCTCCCAGAGGACCCCTCCAAGGACCCCCAAACTCCCTCCCTGGGACCCCTACCCCTCCCAGGGACTCCCAAATCCCTCCCAATCCCCCTCCCAGGGACCCCTAAACTCCCTCCCAGGGACCCCCTACCCCTCCCAGGGACCCCCAAACCCCCAAGGGACCCCTAAGCCCCTCCCAGGGACCCCAAACCCCCCAAGGGACCCCTAAGCCCCTCCCAGGCACCCCCTACCCCTTCCAAGGACCCCCAAACCTCTCCCAGGGACCCCCAAACCCCCTCCCAGAGACTCCCTACCCCTCCAAGGACCCCCAAACTCCCTCCCTGGGACCCCTACCCCTCCCAGGGACTTCCTAAGCCCCTCCCAGGGACCCCCTACCCCCTCCTCCCAGGGACCCCCAACCCCCTCCCAGAGACCTCTACCCCCACAGAGACCCCCAAACCCCCTAGGGACCCCCAAACCCCCTCCCAGAGACTCTCTACCCCCTAGGGACCCCCAAACCCCCAAGGACCCCAAACCCCTCCCAGAGACTCTCTAACCCCCAAGGGACCCCCAAACCCCCTTCCAGAGACTCTCTACCCCCTAGGGACCTCCAAACCCCTCCCAAAGACCCCCAACCCCCTCCCAGGCCCCCGCCCCCCCGGTGCCCCCTGCCGAGCAGCCTCTGCCTTCCTTTCCTTTCCTTTCCTTTATTTCCTCCTTCTGAGACTTTGGCCTCCCCTTCCCCCCAGTTTTCGGCCCCCCCCCCGAATTTTGGGGGTTCCCTTCCCCCTTCCCATTTAGGGGCGCGGGGGAGGGGGGCTCCCCTTCCTATTTTTGGCCGACCCCCCTTCTCGAATTACCTTTGGGGCACCCCAATTTTGTGCCCACTCGTCGCTTTTGGGGGCTATTGTTCCCCCTCCCCCTTTTTGCCCAGCCCCCTCCCCTCCCCCTTCCCCCCCGGGACCCTTCCCCCTCCCTTTGCTGCCTTCTCGGCTGCCCACTCCTCCCCCAATTTCAGACCACCCCTCTCCACTTGGGGGAGGTGGGGGCGCCTCCACTGGGGAGGAGCCCTCCCCCCCCCCAATTTCGCAGCCCCTCCTCACTTTTCCTTCCTCCTTCCCTTTCTTCCCCGGGTTTCAAGCTCTGCCCTCCCCCCCTCCCCTCCGTCGATTTGGGGGGGTGGGGGGTGGGGGGTGTCCCCTCCTCGTTTCGGGGGGTTCCCCTCTCTCATTCGCGGGGGTCGTCGGGGGCGGGGATGCGGTCGCGGGTGGGCTCGACCCCCCAGATCTCGCGGGCGTACTCGGCGATGGTTCTGTCGCTGGAGAACTTCCCCGAGGCGGCCACGTTGCGGATCACGGTGCGGGTCCACTCCCGCGGGTTCTGGGGGGGGGAGCACCGGGATTTGGGGGTCGGATTAACCAAGAGGGGTCCCCGAGGGAGGGGTCCAAAGGTTTTGGGTGGTTTTGAAGAGATCCGAAGGGGCTGCACCCCCAAAAAAGCCTTCCCAAAGCAATCCCCCCCCCGGGGATGCTGCAGGTCCTGCCGGGACCCTTCGGGGACACACACACACACACCCCCCCGGGGATTTTGGGGGTCGTCGAGGGGGGGGAACATGGAGGGGGGGTCCTGAGGAGGGGGTAAGGGGGGGGTGGAGGCGCTGCGCCCCCAAAATCGCCTCCCAGCCCCCCCAGCAATTGAGGATCCCCCCAGCCCCGGAGATGCCTCAGATCCCTTTCCCCCCCCGGGGGGATTTTGGGGGTCCCCATGGGGGGCGAACATGGAGGGGGGGTACTGAGGAGGGGGTAAGGGGGTGGTGGAGGCGCTGCGCCCCCAAAATCGCCTCCCAGTCCCCCCCCAGGAATTGGGGACCCCCCCCCACAAGGAGATGCCTCAGATCCCTTTTTCCCCGGGGGGATTTTGGGGGTCCCCGAGGGGGGGGAACATGGAGGGGGGGGTCCTGAGGAGGGGGTAAGGGGGGGGTGGAGGCGCTGCGCCCCCAAAATCGCCTCCCAGTCCCCCCCCAGGAATTGGGGACCCCCCCCCACAAGGAGATGCCTCAGATCCCTTTCCCCCCCCGGGGGGATTTTGGGGGTCGTCGAGGGGGGGGAACATGGAGGGGGGGGTCCTGAGGAGGGGGTAAGGGGGGGGTGGAGGCGCTGCGCCCCCAAAATCGCCTCCCAGCCCCCCCAGCAATTGAGGATCCCCCCCGCCCCCAGCCCCGGAGATGCCTCAGATCCCTCCCCCCCCCCCTTCCCCGCGGGGGGATTTGGGGGGGCCCCAACCCCCCCCTTTACGACCCCCCCCTTGAATTTGGGGGGGACCCCTCCCCCCTGCACCTCCTTGGCCCTTAGGGACTCCCTTTAGAGGGGTTTTGGGGGGGGGGGACGGGGACCCCGACCCTCATTTTTTGGGGGGGGGGAGGTATCCTTTCGGGGGGGGGTTGCTCTTCTTGGGGGGGGGTCCCCCTTCATTTTTGGGGCGGGGGTCCCTTCATTTTGGGGGTCCTCCTACCTGGTAGAGGGCGCTGACCCTCTCCTGGCACTGGATGTAAGCTTCGTAGTCTGCGAACACCTTAAAGCTGGGGGGGTCGGAATTAGGGGAGGGGGCGCCAGGGGGACCCTGACATCTTACCCCCTCCCCATATCCTGCTCCTCACCCCCCCAAAGCCTCCCCTAGGACCCCCTCCCCCAGGACCCCCTTAGGACACTCTCCAGACCCCCACCCCCGGGGACCCCTAAAGACCTCCCCGAGCCCCTCAAACCCCTTTGAAGACCCCCCAGGACCCCCAGGACCGACCCCTTTAGGACCACCCAACCCCCCACCCACCCCCTCAGGACCCCCTCTAAGACCCCCTGGGCCTCTGGAAGACTTCTCTAAGCCTCCCCAGGAGCCCCCAGACCCACTCAGGGCCCCTTTAGGACCTCCCTAGCCCCCCCTAGCCCCACCCCCAAGCCTCCCCCCCTCTAAGCCCCCTAGGACCCCCTTCGACCTCCCTAGCCCCCGACCCCCTCTAAGCCCCCTAGGACCCCCTTCGACCTCCCTAGCCCCCCAACCCCCTCGGACCCCCTTAGACCTCCCTAGCCCCCCAACCCCCTCTCTAAGCCCCTCTAGGACCCCCTTAAGACCCCCTTAGACCCCCTTAGGACCTCCCTAGCCCCCAACCCCCTCTAAGCCTCCCTAGACCCCCGACCCCCTCTAAGCCCCCTAGGACCCCCTTAAGACCCCCTTAGGACCCCTTTAGGACCTCCCTAGCCCCCAACCCCCTTCAGGACCCCATTAAGATCCCTTTAGGACCTCCCTAGCCCCCAACCCCCTCTAAGCCCCCTAGGACCCCCTTAAGCCCCCTAAGACCCCCTTAGGACCTCCCTAGCCCCCAACCCCCTCTAAGCCCCCTTAAGACCCTCTTAGGACCTCCCTGACCCCTCCCCGAGCCCTCCCCGAGCCCCTTAACGACTCCTCCGAAGCCCCCCTCGCCCCCCCCAGCCCGCGGGGCCGCGCCGCGGGGCCGCGCACCGGTCGTGGTTGAGCAGCATGTTGACGATGTCCCGGAAGAGGTCAGGCTGCCGCGGGCTGAAGTAGCCTGAGCTGAGCTGGTCCAGGGCTTGGCGCAGCTCCGGCAGCCGGGAGACGTAGTCCTGGGCGTTGTACCTGGCACCGGCAGGGGCAGGGCTCGGCCCGGGGGGGCGGGGGGGGGGGCACGCAGGGGACCCCCATCCCCCCCCCCCCCGGGGCGGCTAGGGGCTGAGGGAGCTGTGGGGAGGGGGTGGGGAGCCAAGGGAAGGGGGGCTGGGGGGTGCCAAGGGGGTGCCCAGGGGTGCCCAGGGGATGCTTAGGTGCCCAGGGGGTGCCAGGGGTGCTATAGGGAGTGATGGGGAGGATGGGGTGCTATAGGGTGCCCAGGGGGTGCCAGGGGTGCCATAGGGTGCCCAGGGGGTGCCTAGGTGCCACAGGGGTGCCCAGGGGCCAAGGGGGTGCCTGGGTGCCAAGGGGTGCCATAGGGAGTGATGGGGAGGATGGGGTGCTATAGGGTGCCATAGGGTGCCATGGGGGTGCCTGGGTGCCAAGGGGGTGCCATAGGGAGTGATGGGGAGGATGGGGTGCTATAGGGTGCCCAGGGGGTGCCATGGGGGTGCCTGGGTGCCACGGGGGTGCCCAGGAGCCAAGGGGGTGCCTGGGTGCCAAGAGGATGCCATAGGGTGCCATAGGGTGCCATGGGGGTGCCAAGGGGTGCCATAGGGAGTGATGGGGAGGATGGGGTGCTATAGGGTGCCCAGGGGGTGCCATGGGGGTGCCTAGGTGCCAAGGGGATGCCATAGGGTGCCAAGGGGGTGCCAAGGGGGTGCCAGGGGTGCTATAGGGTGCCCAGGGGGTGCCTGGGTGCCAGGGGTGCCATGGGGGGGGGGCTATGGGCAGCCAAGGGGGAGCTATGGGGTGCTGTAGGGAGTGGCGGGGAGCTATGGGGTGCCAGGGGGAGGACTGCAGGGAGCCAAAGGGGGGGCTATGGGGTGCCATGAGGGAGCTATGGGGTGCCAGGGGTGCTGTAGGGAGTGGCAGGGGTGCTGTAGGGAGTGGCAGGGAGCTATGGGGTGCCAGGGGAGGACTACAGGGAGCCAAAGGGGGCGCTATGGGGTGCCATGAGGGAGCTACGGGGTGCCAGGGGTGCTGTGGGGTGCAAGGGGTGCCATGGGGAGGACTATAGGGAGCCAAAGGGGAGCTATGGGGTGCCAGGGGAGGACTATGGGGGGGCTGTGGGGTGCCAGGGGGGAGCTATGGGGTGCCATGAGGGAGCTGTAGGGAGCTATGGGGTGCGAGGGGAGGACTATAGGGAGCCAAAGAGGGACTATGGGGTGCCGGGGGGGGGGAGCTATGGGGTGCGAGGGGCGCTGCAGGACATTCAAGGGTCACCTCGCGGGGGGGGGGGCGCTCCCTGGCTGCCATCCCAGCCCCGGGGGCGGGGCAGGGGGCGGGGCGGGGGGGTTGCCACACCCACCCCTGGCGGTCCAGCGCCTCGACGTCCTCCACCCTCATGCCGAAGATGAAGAGGTTCTCCTCGCCGGCCTCCTCGGCCATCTCCACGTTGGCGCCGTCCATGGTGCCGATGGTCAGGGCCCCGTTCAGCATGAACTTCATGTTCCCGGTGCCCGAGGCCTCGGTGCCGGCCGTGGAGATCTGCTCCGAGAGGTCTGCGGCCGGGATCACTGCGCGGGAGGGGGGGCAGGGGTCGGCAACGGGCACCGGGAACCGGGCAGCGGGCACAGGGCACCGGGAACCGGGCACAGGGGAGGGACACGGCTGGGGGGGCACCGGGAACCGGGCACGGGGAACCGGGAACCGGGGAGGGACACGGCTGGGGGGGCACCGGGAACCGGGGAGGGGCAAGGCTGAGGGGCACCGGGGAGGGACACGGGTGGGGGCACAGGGTGGGACACGGGTGGGGGCACCGGGAACCGGGGAGGGACACGGGTGGGGGGCACCGGGAACCGGGGAGGGGCAAGGCTGGGGGCACCGGGGATGGACACGGCCGGGGGCACCGGGAACCGGGCACAGGGGAGGGACACGGCTGGGGGGCACCGGGAACGGGGGAGGGACACGGGTGGGGGCACCGGGAACGGGGGAGGGACATGGCTGGGGGCACCGGGAACGGGGAGGGACACGGGTGGGGGGCACAGGGGAGGGACACGGCTGGGGGCACCGGGAACGGGGGAGGGACACGGGTGGGGGCACAGGGGAGGGACACGGGTGGGGGGCACCGGGAACGGGGGAGGGACACGGGTGGGGGGCACAGGGGAGGGACACGGGTGGGGGGCACCGGGAACGGGGGAGGGACATGGCTGGGGGGCACCGGGAACCGGAGAGGGACACGGGTGGGGGGCACCGGGAACCGGGCAGGGACACGGCCAGGGGACACCGGGAACCGGGAACGGGGGAGGGGTAAGGCTGGGGGGCACAGGGGAGGGACACGGCTGGGGGGCACCGGGAACGGGGCAGGGACACGGGTGGGGGACACAGGGGATGTGCCAACTGTGCCAGGCCAGCACTGTGGCACCCAGGGCTGTGCCAGGGCAGTATTGGGACACCCAGGGCTGTGCCAGGGCAGCATTGGAGTGCCCAGGGCTGTGCCAGGGCAGGATTAGGGTGCTCAGGAACTGTGCCAGGGCAGGATAGGGATGCCCAGGGCTGTGCCAGGCCAGTTTTGGGGCGCCCAGGGCTGTGCCAGGGCAGGATTGGGGCGCCCAGGGCTGTGCCAGGGCAGGATTGGGGTGCTCAGGAACTGTGCCAGGGCAGGATAGGGGTGCCCAGGGCTGTGCCAGGGCAGGATAGGGGTGCCCAGGGCTGTGCCAGGGCAGGATTAGGGTGCTCAGGAACTGTGCCAGGCCAGTTTTGGGGTGCCCAGGGCTGTGCCAGGGCAGGATTGGGGTGCTCAGGAACTGTGCCAGGGCAGGATAGGGGTGCCCAGGGCTGTGCCAGGGCAGGATTAGGGTGCTCAGGAACTGTGCCAGGCCAGTTTTGGGGCGCCCAGGGCTGTGCCAGGGCAGCATTGGGACACCCAGGGCTGTGCCAGGGCAGGATTGGGGCGCCCAGGGCTGTGCCAGGGCAGGATTGGGGCGCTCAGGAACTGTGCCAGGGCAGGATAGGGCGCCCAGGGCTGTGCCAGGCCAGTTTTGGGGCGCCCAGGGCTGGCCAGGGCAGGATTAGGGTGCCCAGGAACTGTGCCAGGGCAGGATTGGGGCGCTCAGGAACTGTGCCAGGGCAGGAGAGGGGTGCCCAGGGCTGTGCCAGGGCAGGATTAGGGTGCTCAGGAACTGTGCCAGGCCAGGTTTGGGGCGCCCAGGGCTGTGCCAGGGCAGCATTGGGACACCCAGGGCTGTGCCAGGGCAGGATTGGGGCGCTCAGGAACTGTGCCAGGGCAGGATAGGGGCGCCCAGGGCTGTGCCAGGGCAGGATTGGGGCGCCCAGGGCTGAGCCAGGGCAGGATAGGGGTGCCCAGGGCTGTGCCAGGGCAGGATTAGGGTGCTCAGGAACTGTGCCAGGGCAGGATAGGGATGCCCAGGGCTGTGCCAGGCCAGTTTTGGGGCGCCCAGGGCTGTGCCAGGGCAGGATTGGGGCGCCCAGGGCTGTGCCAGGGCAAGATTGGGGTGCTCAGGAACTGTGCCAGGGCAGGATTGGGGCGCCCAGGGCTGTGCCAGGGCAGGATTAGGGTGCTCAGAAACTGTGCCAGGGCAGGATTAGGGTGCTCAGAAACTGTGCCAGGGCAGGATAGGGGTGCCCAGGGCTGTGCCAGGCCAGTTTTGGGGCGCCCAGGGCTGTGCCAGGGCAGCATTGGGACACCCAGGGCTGTGCCAGGGCAGGATTGGGACACCCAGGGCTGTGCCAGGGCAGGATTGGGGTGCTCAGGAACTGTGCCAGGGCAGGATAGGGGTGCCCAGGGCTGTGCCAGGGCAGGATTAGGGTGCTCAGGAACTGTGCCAGGCCAGTTTTGGGGCGCCCAGGGCTGTGCCAGGGCAGCATTGGGACACCCAGGGCTGTGCCAGGGCAGGATTGGGGCGCCCAGGGCTGTGCCAGGGCAGGATTGGGGCGCTCAGGAACTGTGCCAGGGCAGGATAGGGGCGCCCAGGGCTGTGCCAGGCCAGTTTTGGGGCGCCCAGGGCTGTGCCAGGGCAGGATTAGGGTGCTCAGGAACTGTGCCAGGGCAGGATTGGGGCGCTCAGGAACTGTGCCAGGGCAGGAGAGGGGTGCCCAGGGCTGTGCCAGGGCAGGATTAGGGTGCTCAGGAACTGTGCCAGGCCAGGTTTGGGGCGCCCAGGGCTGTGCCAGGGCAGCATTGGGACACCCAGGGCTGTGCCAGGGCAGGATTGGGGCGCTCAGGAACTGTGCCAGGGCAGGATAGGGGCGCCCAGGGCTGTGCCAGGGCAGGATTGGGGCGCCCAGGGCTGAGCCAGGGCAGGATAGGGGTGCCCAGGGCTGTGCCAGGGCAGGATTAGGGTGCTCAGGAACTGTGCCAGGGCAGGATAGGGATGCCCAGGGCTGTGCCAGGCCAGTTTTGGGGCGCCCAGGGCTGTGCCAGGGCAGGATTGGGGCGCCCAGGGCTGTGCCAGGGCAAGATTGGGGTGCTCAGGAACTGTGCCAGGGCAGGATTGGGGCGCCCAGGGCTGTGCCAGGGCAGGATTAGGGTGCTCAGAAACTGTGCCAGGGCAGGATAGGGGTGCCCAGGGCTGTGCCAGGCCAGTTTTGGGGCGCCCAGGGCTGTGCCAGGGCAGGATTGGGGTGCTCAGGAACTGTGCCAGGGCAGGATTAGGGTGCTCAGAAACTGTGCCAGGGCAGGATAGGGGTGCCCAGGGCTGTGCCAGGCCAGTTTTGGGGCGCCCAGGGCTGTGCCAGGGCAGCATTGGGACACCCAGGGCTGTGCCAGGGCAGGATTGGGACACCCAGGGCTGTGCCAGGGCAGGATTGGGGTGCTCAGGAACTGTGCCAGGGCAGGATTGGGACACCCAGGGCTGTGCCAGGGCAGGATTGGGACACCCAGGGCTGTGCCAGGGCAGGATTGGGGTCCCCAGAGGCTGTGCCAGGTTGCCCTGGGGGTCTCGGTTGGGTCTGGCTGTCCCTGGCTGGGGTTGGATGTCCCTGGAGGGGGGGGGGGGGGTGGTTGGGGTGCCATGGGGGGGCTCTGGGGGGGGTGTCGGGGCCCGGGGGTGCCGCTGGGGGGCGCCCCTCACCCTTCTCCGCCAGGGACACGCGGTAGTTCTCCAGGAAGAGAACCTTCAGGCGGTCTCCCACCGCCGGGTCCTGGTTCACCACCTCCCCGATGGCAGTCACCAGCCGGATGATCATCTTGGCCATGTGGTACCCGGGGGCGGCCTGCCGCCAGGGGGCGACGCTGAGCGCGGCGCTCCGCACCCCCCCCGGGCCACCCAGAGCCATCCGCAGCCATCCGCAGCCACCCAGGACCCCCCCAGAGCCACCCAGAGCTCCCCAGGACCCCCAAATCCTTCTCAGAACCCCTCCAGGACCCCCCCCAGGGCCACCCAGGAGCTCCCCAGGACCCCCAAATCCTTCTCAGAACCCCTCCAGGACCCCCCCAGGGCCAACCAGGATCACCCCAGGGCCACCCAGAGCTACCCAGGACCCCCAAATCCTTCTCAGAACCCCTCCAGGACCCCCCCAGGGTCATCCAGGATCACCCCAGGGCCCCCCCAGGGCCACCCAGGACCCCCCAGAGCCACCCAGAGCTCCCCAGGACCCCCAAATCCTTCTCAGACCCCCTCCAGGACCCCCAGGGCCAACCAGGATCACCCCAGGGCCCCCAGGGCCACCCAGACCTCACCCAGGGTCATCCAGGACCCCCCCCAGGACCCCCAGAGCCACCCAGAGCTACCCAGGACCCCCAAATCCTTCTCAGAACCCCTCCAGGACCCCCCCAGGGCCAACCAGGATCACCCCAGGGCCACCCAGGACCCCCCAGAGCCACCCAGAGCTCCCCAGGACCCCCAAATCCTTCTCAGACCCCCTCCAGGACCCCCAGTACCCCCAGGGCCAACCAGGATCACCCCAGGGCCCCCCCAGGGCCACCCAGACCTCACCCAGGGTCATCCAGGACCCCCCCAGGGCCACCCAGGACCCCCCAGAGCCACCCACAGCCACCCAGGAGCTCCCCAGGACCCCCAAATCCTTCTCAGACCCCCTCCAGGACCCCCCCAGGGCCAACCAGGACCCCCCCAGGGCCACCCAGGACCCCCCAGCGCCACCCAGAGCTACCCAGGACCCCCAAATCCTTCTCAGACCCCCTCCAGGACCCCCAGGGCCAACCAGGATCACCCCAGGGCCACCCAGGACCCCCCAGGGCCACCCAGGACCCCCCAGAGCCACCCAGGAGCTCCCCAGGACCCCCAAATCCTTCTCAGAACCCCTCCAGGACCCCCCCAGGGCCACCCAGGACCCCCCAGAGCCACCCAGAGCTACCCAGGACTACCCAGGACCCCCCCAGGGCCCCCCAGGGCCCCCCAGAGCCACCCAGGACCCCCCCGGGCCACCCAGGGCCATCCAGGACCCCCCCAGGGCCAACCAGGATCACCCCAGGGCCACCCAGGACTCTCCCAGGACCCTCCCAGCACCACCCAGAGCTACCCAGGGCCCCCCGAAGGGCCACCCAGAGCCAGCCAGGACCCCCAAATCCCCCTCAGGACCCCCCCCCGGACCACCCAGACCCTCTTGGGACCCCCAAATCCCCCTCAGAACCCCACCAAGACCCTCTCAGGACCCCCAAATTCTTTCAGACCCCCCCCCAGGACCCCCCTAGGACCCCCAAATCCCCTTCAGAACCCCCCCAGGACCCCCAGACCTCCCAGGACCCCCTGGACCCCCAAATCCCCCTCAGAACCCCCAGGACCCCTCCAGACCCTCTCAGGACCCCCAAATCCCCCTTAGGACCCCCAGGACTCCCAGATCCCTCAGGATCCCCCAGACTGCCCTAGGGAACCCCAAGCCCCTCCCCCAGGACCCCCAAAGCTCCCCCAGCCCCCATAGGACCCCCTAAATCCCCCTCAGGACCCCCCAGGACCCCCAAATCCCCCTCAGAACCCTCCTCAGGACCCCCAGGATCCCCCAACCCCCCAGGACCCCCAGACCCTCTCAGGACCCCCAAATCCCCTTCAGAACCCCCCAGGACCCCACCAGGACCCCCAAATCCCCCTCAGAACCCCCAGGACCCCCAGGACCCCAAATCCTTCTCAGAGCCCCCAGGCCCCCCAAATCCCCCTCAGAACCCCCTGACCCCCAAATCCCCCTCAGAACCCCCAGGCCCCCAAATCCCCCTCAGAACCCCCCCTGGACCCCCAAATCCCCCTCAGAACCCCCCCAGGACCCCCCCAGGACCCCCCCCCCTCACCTTGCCCCCAATCATGATGGTTCTGGGCACAATTGGTTTGTTTGGTTCCTTCCTGATCCCTGGGGGGGGGGGGAGAGGGGACCCCAAAATTAGGGGGCCCCACAACCCCCAACTGAGGAGGGGGAGACCCCAAAATGGGAGGGAGGAAGCACTCTGGGGGGGGAGTGGTCCCTTTGGGGGGGTCCCTGTGTGGCTGGGAGGGGGTTTTGGGGTCCCTGTTTTTTGGGGGGGAGGGGTCTGGGTTTGGGGGTCCCTGGGGGGGTCCCTCATGGTTATGAGGAGGTGGTTGGGGTCAATTTGGGGGTGGGGAGGTTGTCTTTGGGGAAGAGGGAGTCCTTTTTGGGGGTCCCTGTGTGGCTGGGAGGAGGTTTGGGGTCCCTGGCTTTTGGGGAGGGGTCTGGGTTTGGGGGCTCCAGGGAGGGTCCCTCATAGTTATGAGGAGGTGGTTGGGGTCAATTGTGAGGGGGGGGGAGGTTGTCTCTGGGGGTGAGGGGGTCCATTTGGGGGTGGTCCCTGTGGGACTGGGAAGGGTTGGGGGGTCCCTGGCTTTTGGGGGGGGGGGGGGGTCTTGGGGAGGGGTCTGGGTTTTGGGGGGGCTCCAGAGGGGGGGGTCCCTCACTGTTGTAGAGGGTGATGATGTGCAGGCAGTTGAGCAGCTGCCTCTTGTACTCGTGGATCCTCTTCACCTGGACGTCGAAGAGGGAGTTGGGGTTCACCCTCACCCCCGAGGTCTGCTCCAGGAACGCTGCCAGCTTGG
Source organism: Melanerpes aurifrons (assembly GCA_011125475.1). Taxonomy (NCBI): domain Eukaryota; kingdom Metazoa; phylum Chordata; class Aves; order Piciformes; family Picidae; genus Melanerpes; species Melanerpes aurifrons. The sequence goes on from WWNC01000092.1 coordinate 3,045,093, forward strand.
CCTTGTTCTCCTGGGGGGAGGAAGGGGAACCACAAATGGGGGGGGTGGGACACCAAGATACAACCCTCCCCCCCCCCAGACCCCCCCAAGACCTCCCAGAAGCCCTTAGGACATCTCTGGACCCCCCTCAAGACCACCCAGAGCCCTTCAGGGTGATCCAGGAGCCCTTCAGGATAGCTCAGGACCCCTTCAAGCCCTCACCCCCCACCCCTAAGGACACTCTAGGAGCTCCCAGGACCCTCCAGGACACCCCAAGCCCCCAGGACCCCCACCCCACAGTACCTGCTTGACCTTGGCCACGTCCCTGATGAAGCCTTCGTCGTCCAGGAAGCTGCGGAGCCTCTGCAGCTGCCCCAGGTCGGCCACGAAGTCATCCCCAATGCGCTGTGGAGAGCACCCAGGGGTGAGCCACGGGGCCCAGAGAGACCCCACAGGGAACCACAGACCCACAGGGACCCATGGAGAGCCATAGGGAGCCATAGGGAGCCATAGGGAGCCATGAAGAGCCATAGGGAGCCATGGGGAGCCATAGGATGCCATCGAGAGCCATAGGGACCCATAGAGGCCATAGGGAGCCATAGGGAGCCATAGGGAGCCATAGGGAGCCATGGGGAGAATTGAGAGCTATAGGGAGCCATAGGGAGCCATAGGGAGCCTTGGGGAGCCATAGGGAGCCATGGGGAGCTATAGGGAGCCATAGAGAGCCATAGGGAGCCATAGGAAGCCATGGGGAGCCATGGGGAGCCATAGAGAGCCATAGGGAGCCATAGGATGCCATCAAGAGCCATAGGGACCCATTGGGACTCATAGGGACCAATACAGGCCATAGGGAGCCATAGGGAGCCATAGAGAGCCATAGGAGCCATAGGAGCCATAGGGAGCCATAGGGAGCCATTGGGAGCCATTGGGACTCATAGGGACCCATAGAGGCCATAGGGAGCCATGGAGAGCCATGGGGAGCCATAGGGTGCCATAGGGAGCCATGGGGAGAATTGAGAGCTATAGGGAGCCATAGGGAGCCATAGAGAGCCATGGGGAGCCATGGGGAGTCATAGAGAGCCATAGGGAGCCCTAGGGAGCCCTAGGGAGCCATGGGGAGCCATGGGGAGCCATGGAGAGCCATAGGAGCCATAGGAGCCATAGGAGCCATAGGGAGCCATAGGAGCCATAGGGAGCCATGGGGAGCCATAGGGAGCCATAGGGAGCCATAGAGAGCCATGGGGAGCCATGGGGAGCCATAGGGAGCCATGGGGAGCCATAGGGAGCCATTGGGACTCATAGGGACCCATAGAGGCCATAGGGAGCCATGGAGAGCCATGGGGAGCCATAGGGAGCCATAGAGAGCCATGGGGAGCCATAGGAGCCATAGGAGCCATAGGGAGCCATAGGAGCCATAGGGAGCCCTAGGGAGCCATAGGGAGCCCTAGGGAGCCATGGGGAGCCATGGGGAGCCATGGAGAGCCATAGGAGCCATAGGAGCCATAGGGAGCCATAGGAGCCATAGGGAGCCATGGGGAGCCATAGGGAGCCATAGGGAGCCATAGAGAGCCATGGGGAGCCATGGGGAGCCATAGGGAGCCATAGGGAGCCATGGGGAGCCATAGGGAGCCATTGGGACTCATAGGGACCCATAGAGGCCATAGGGAGCCATGGAGAGCCATGGGGAGCCATAGGGAGCCATAGAGAGCCATAGGGAGCCATAGGAGCCATAGGAGCCATAGAGAGCCATAGGAGCCATAGGGAGCCATGGGGAGCCATGGGGAGCCATAGGGAGCCATAGGGAGCCATAGAGAGCCATAGGAGCCATAGGAGCCATAGGGAGCCATAGGAGCCATAGGGAGCCATGGGGAGCCATAGGAGCCATAGGAGCCATAGGGAGCCATAGGAGCCATAGGGAGCCATGGGGAGCCATAGGAGCCATAGGGAGCCATGGGGAGCCATAGGAGCCATGGGGAGCCATGGGGAGCCATAGGAGCCATAGGAGCCATAGGGAGCCATAGGAGCCATAGGAGCCATAGGAGCCATAGGGAGCCATGGGAGCCATGGGGAGCCATAGGGAGCCATAGGAGCCATAGAGAGCCATAGGAGCCATAGAGAGCCATAGGGAGCCATAGGAGCCATAGGGAGCCATAGGAGCCATAGGGAGCCATAGGGAGCCATAGGAGCCATAGGAGCCATAGGAGCCATAGGGAGCCATAGGAGCCCATAGGGAGCCATAGGAGCCATAGGAGCCATAGGGAGCCATAGGGAGCCATAGGGAGCCATAGGAGCCATAGAGAGCCATAGGGAGCCATAGGGAGCCATGGGGAGCCATAGGGAGCCATAGGGAGCCATAGGAGCCATAGGAGCCATAGGGAGCCATAGGGAGCCATAGGGAGCCATAGGGAGCCATAGAGAGCCATAGGGAGCCATAGGGAGCCATAGGGAGCCATAGGGAGCCATAGAGAGCCATAGAGAGCCATAGGGAGCCCTAGGGAGCCATAGGGAGCCATAGGGAGCCCTAGGGAGCCATAGAGAGCCATAGGGAGCCCTAGGGAGCCATAGGGAGCCATAGGAGCCATGGGGAGCCATAGAGAGCCATAGGAGCCATAGGGAGCCATAGGGAGCCATTGGGACTCATAGGGACCCATAGAGGCCATAGGGAGCCATGGAGAGCCATGGGGAGCCATAGGGAGCCATAGAGAGCCATGGGGAGCCATAGGAGCCATAGGAGCCATAGGAGCCATAGGAGCCATAGGGAGCCCTAGGGAGCCATAGGGAGCCCTAGGGAGCCATGGGGAGCCATGGGGAGCCATGGAGAGCCATAGGAGCCATAGGAGCCATAGGGAGCCATAGGAGCCATAGGGAGCCATAGAGAGCCATGGGGAGCCATGGGGAGCCATAGGGAGCCATAGGGAGCCATGGGGAGCCATAGGGAGCCATGGGGAGCCATAGGGAGCCATAGGAGCAATAGGGAGCCATAGAGAACCATAGGAGCCATAGGAGCCATAGGGAGCCATAGGGAGCCATGGGGAGCCATAGGGAGCCATAGGGAGCCATAGAGAGCCATAGGAGCCATAGAGAGCCATAGGGAGCCATAGGGAGCCATGGGGAGCCATAGGGAGCCATAGGGAGCCATAGAGAGCCATAGGAGCCATAGGAGCCATAGGGAGCCATAGGAGCCATAGGGAGCCATGGGGAGCCATAGGAGCCATAGGGAGCCATGGGGAGCCATAGGGAGCCATGGGGAGCCATAGGGAGCCATAGGAGCCATAGGGAGCCATGGGGAGCCATGGGGAGCCATGGGGAGCCATAGGGAGCCATAGGAGCCATAGGGAGCCATAGGAGCCATAGAGGCCATGGGGAGCCATAGGAGCCATAGGGAGCCATAGGAGCCATAGGGAGCCATAGGGAGCCATAGGGAGCCATGGGGAGCCATGGGGAGCCATAGGGAGCCATAGGAGCCATAGGGAGCCATAGGAGCCATAGGGAGCCATAGGAGCCATAGGGAGCCATAGAGAACCATAGGAGCCATAGGAGCCATAGGGAGCCATAGGGAGCCATGGGGAGCCATAGGGAGCCATAGGGAGCCATAGAGAGCCATAGGAGCCATAGAGAGCCATAGGGAGCCATAGGGAGCCATGGGGAGCCATAGGGAGCCATAGGGAGCCATAGGAGCCATAGGGAGCCATAGGAGCCATAGGGAGCCATAGGGAGCCATGGGGAGCCATAGGGAGCCATAGGGAGCCATAGAGAGCCATAGGAGCCATAGGAGCCATAGGAGCCATAGGGAGCCATAGGAGCCATAGGGAGCCATGGGGAGCCATAGGAGCCATAGGGAGCCCTAGAGAGCCATAGAGAGACATAGGGAGCCCTAGGGAGCCATAGGGAGCCATAGGAGCCATGGGGAGCCATAGAGAGCCATAGGAGCCATAGGGAGCCATAGGGAGCCATGGGGAGCCATAGGGAGCCATAGGGAGCCATAGAGAGCCATGGGGAGCCATGGGGAGCCATAGGGAGCCATAGGGAGCCATGGGGAGAATTGAGAGCTATAGGGAGCCATAGGGAGCCATAGAGAGCCATGGGGAGCCATGGGGAGTCATAGAGAGCCATAGGGAGCCCTAGGGAGCCATAGAGAGCCCTAGGGAGCCCTAGGGAGCCCTAGGGAGCCATGGGGAGCCCTAGGGAGCCCTAGGGAGCCATAGGGAGCCCTAGGGAGCCATGGGGAGCCCTAGGGAGCCCTAGGGAGCCATGGGGAGCCATAGGGAGCCATAGAGAGCCATAGGAGCCATAGGAGCCATAGGGAGCCATAGGGAGCCATAGAGAGCCATAGGAGCCATAGGAGCCATAGGGAGCCATAGGGAGCCATAGAGAGCCATAGGGAGCCATAGGGAGCCATAGAGAGCCATAGGAGCCATAGGAGCCATAGGGAGCCATAGGGAGCCATAGAGAGCCATAGGGAGCCATAGGGAGCCATAGAGAGCCATAGGAGCCATAGGAGCCATAGGAGCCATAGGGAGCCATGGGGAGCCATGGGGAGCCATAGGGAGCCATGGGGAGAATTGAGAGCTATAGGGAGCCATAGGGAGCCATAGAGAGCCATAGGGAGCCATAGAGAGCCATAGGGAGCCATAGAGAGCCATAGGAGCCATAGGGAGCCATGGGGAGCCATGGGGAGCCATAGGAGCCATAGGAGCCATAGAGAGCCATAGGGAGCCATAGGGAGCCATAGGAGCCATAGGGAGCCATGGGGAGCCATAGGGAGCCATAGGGAGCCATAGGGAGCCATAGAGAGCCATAGAGAGCCATAGGAGCCATAGGGAGCCATGGGGAGCCATAGGGAGCCATAGAGAGCCATAGGGAGCCATAGGGAGCCATAGAGAGCCATAGGAGCCATAGGGAGCCATAGGGAGCCATGGGGAGCCATAGGGAGCCATAGGAGCCATAGGGAGCCATAGGGAGCCATGGGGAGCCATAGGGAGCCATAGGGAGCCATAGGGAGCCATAGAGAGCCATAGAGAGCCATAGGAGCCATAGGGAGCCATGGGGAGCCATAGGGAGCCATAGAGAGCCATAGGGAGCCATAGGAGCCATAGGAGCCATAGGGAGCCATGGGGAGCCATAGGGAGCCATAGGGAGCCATAGGGAGCCATAGGGAGCCATGGGGAGCCATAGGGAGCCATAGAGAGCCATAGGGAGCCATAGGGAGCCATAGAGAGCCATAGGAGCCATAGGAGCCATAGAGAGCCATAGGGAGCCATAGGGAGCCATGGGGAGCCATGGGGAGCCATGGGGAGCCATAGGGAGCCATAGGGAGCCATAGAGAGCCATAGGGAGCCATGGGGAGCCATGGGGAGCCATAGGGAGCCATGGGGAGCCATAGGAGCCATAGGGAGCCATGGGGAGCCATAGGGAGCCATAGGGAGCCATGGGGAGCCATGGGGAGCCATAGGGAGCCATAGGAGCCATAGGGAGCCATAGGAGCCATAGGGAGCCATGGGGAGCCATGGGGAGCCATAGGAGCCATAGGGAGCCATAGGGAGCCATAGGGAGCCATAGGAGCCATAGGGAGCCATAGGAGCCATAGAGAGCCATAGGGAGCCATAGGAGCCATAGGAGCCATAGGGAGCCATAGGGAGCCATGGGGAGCCATAGGAGCCATAGGGAGCCATAGGGAGCCATGGGGAGCCATAGGGAGCCATAGAGAGCCATAGGGAGCCATAGGGAGCCATGGGGAGCCATGGGGAGCCATAGGGAGCCATGGGGAGCCATAGGGAGCCATAGGAGCCATAGGGAGCCATGGGGAGCCATAGGAGCCATAGGGAGCCATGGGGAGCCATAGGGAGCCATAGGGAGCCATGGGGAGCCATGGGGAGCCATAGGGAGCCATAGGAGCCATAGGGAGCCATAGGAGCCATAGGGAGCCATGGGGAGCCATGGGGAGCCATAGGAGCCATAGGGAGCCATAGGAGCCATAGGGAGCCATAGGGAGCCATGGGGAGCCATAGGAGCCATAGGGAGCCATAGGGAGCCATGGGGAGCCATAGGGAGCCATAGAGAGCCATAGGGAGCCATAGGGAGCCATGGGGAGCCATGGGGAGCCATAGGGAGCCATGGGGAGCCATAGGGAGCCATGGGGAGCCATGGGGAGCCATAGGGAGCCATGGGGAGCCATAGGGAGCCATAGGAGCCATAGGAGCCATGGGGAGCCATAGGAGCCATAGGGAGCCATGGGGAGCCATAGGGAGCCAGGGAGCCATAGGGAGCCATGGGGAGCCATGGGGAGCCATAGGGAGCCATAGGAGCCATAGGGAGCCATAGGAGCCATAGGGAGCCATGGGGAGCCATAGGAGCCATAGGGAGCCATAGGGAGCCATGGGGAGCCATAGGAGCCATAGGGAGCCATAGGAGCCATAGGGAGCCATGGGGAGCCATGGGGAGCCATAGGAGCCATAGGGAGCCATGGGGAGCCATAGGAGCCATAGGGAGCCATAGGAGCCATAGGGAGCCATAGGAGCCATAGGGAGCCATGGGGAGCCATGGGGAGCCATAGGAGCCATAGGGAGCCATAGGGAGCCATGGGGAGCCATAGGAGCCATAGGGAGCCATGGGGAGCCATGGGGATCCCCCTCCCTCCTGCCCCCCACGCCTCCTGCCCCCCACCTGCGCGATGACATCGGCCAGCCCTGGGTTGCAGAGCAGCAGCCAGCGCCGGGGGGTGATGCCGTTGGTCTTGTTCTGGAACTTGTGGGGCTCCAGCTCGTAGAAGTCCTTGAACCTGGGGGGCAGGGGACCCATAGCGACCCACGGGGAGCCAGAGAGGCACACAGCGACCCGCAGGCAGTCATGGCGACCCACAGCGACCCACAGGGAGGTACCGGCAGCCCTAGGGACCCACGAGGGCCCATGGGGACCCACAGGGAGCCATAGGGACCCATAGAGAGCCATAGGGACCCACAGGGGGTCATAGGGACCCATAGAGACCCATAGGGAGCCATAGGGACCCATAGAGAGCCATAGGGACCCATAGAGAGCCATAGGGACCCACAGGGGGTCATAGGGACCCATAGAGACCCATAGGGAGCCATAGGGACCCATAGAGAGCCATAGGGACCCATAGAGAGCCATAGGGACCCACAGGGGGTCATAGGGACCCATAGAGACCCATAGGGAGCCATAGGGACCCACAGGGGGTCATAGGGACCCATAGAGACCCATAGGGAGCCATAGGGAACCATAGGGAGCTATAGGGACCCACAGGGAGCCATAGGAGCAGAGGATTTGATGTGTGGGGCCGTGGGACTGAAGCTGTGGGGCAGGCTTGGGATCTATGGGTCTGGGCTGGCAGCTATGGGGCAGGGGCTGGCAGCAATGGGGCAGGGCCAGCAGCTATGGGTCCAGGCCGGGATGTGTGGGTCTGGGCCGTGGGGCAGGGGCTGGCAGCAATGGGTCCAGGCTGTGGGGCAGGGGCTGGCAGCAATGGGTCCGGACTGGGATGTGTGGGGCAGGGGCTGGCAGCTATGGTTCCAGACTGGGATGTGTGGGGCAGGGGCCAGCAGCTATGGGTCGGGGCCGTGGGGCAGGAGCTGGCAGCAATGGGGCCGGGCCGGGATGTGTGGGGCAGGGGCCGTGGGGCAGGGCTCCCTACACCCTGGTCTTGAGAATGTCGGAGTGGATCCTGGCCGGGATGTGTGGGGTGGGGCCGTGGGGCAGGGGCTGGCAGCAATGGGGCCGGGGCCGGGATGTGTGGGGCAGGGGCCGGCAGCAATGGGTCCGGGCCGTGGGGCAGGGCTGGCAGCAATGGGTCCGGGCTGGGATGTGTGGGGCAGGAGCTGGCAGCTATGGGTCCGGGTCGGGATGTGTGGGGCAGGGGCCGTGGGGCAGGGCTCCCTACACGCTGGTCTTGAGGATGTCGGAGTGGATCCTGGCCGGGATGTGTGGGGTGGGGCCGTGGGGCAGGGCCAGCAGCAATGGGTCCGGGCCGGGCTGTGGGGCAGGAGCTGGCAGCTATGGGTCTGGGCCGGGATGTGGGGCAGGGCTGGCAGCAATGGGTCCGGACTGGGATGTGTGGGGCAGGGGCTGGCAGCTATGGTTCCAGACTGGGATGTGTGGGGCAGGGGCCAGCAGCTATGGGTCGGGGCTGTGGGGCAGGAGCTGGCAGCAATGGGGCCGGGCCGGGATGTGTGGGTCGGGGCCGTGGGGCAGGGCTCCCTACACCCTGGTCTTGAGGATGTCGGAGTGGATCCTGGCCGGGATGTGTGGGGTGGGGCCGTGGGGCAGGGGCTGGCAGCAATGGGTCCGGGCCAGGATGTGTGGGGCAGGGGCTGGCAGCTATGGGTCCGGGCCGGGATGTGTGGGGCAGGGGCTGGCAGCAATGGGTCCGGGCCAGGATGTGTGGGGCAGGGGCTGGCAGCTATGGGTCCGGGCCGTGGGGCAGGGGCTGGCAGCAATGGGTCCGGGCCGGGATGTGTGGGGCAGGGGCTGGCAGCTATGGGTCGGGGCCGTGGGGCAGGAGCTGGAAGCAATGGGTCCGGGCCATGGGGCAGGGCCGGCAGCAATGGGTCCGGGCCGTGGGGCAGGGGCTGGCAGCTATGGGGCCGGGGCGTGTGGGTCGGGGCCGTGGGGCAGGGCTCCCTACACGCTGGTCTTGAGGATGTCGGAGTGGATCCTGGCCGGGATGTGTGGGGTGGGGCCGTGGGGCAGGGCCGGCAGCAATGGGTCCGGGCCGTGGGGCAGGGGCTGGCAGCTATGGGTCCGGGCTGGGATGTGTGGGTCGGGGCCGTGGGGCAGGGCTCCCTACACCCTGGTCTTGAGGATGTCGGAGTGGATCCTGGCCGGGATGTGTGGGGTGGGGCCGTGGGGCAGGGGCTGGCAGCAATGGGTCCGGGCCGGGATGTGTGGGGCAGGGGCCGGCAGCTATGGGTCCGGGCCGTGGGGCAGGGGCTGGCAGCAATGGGTCCGGGCCGGGATGTGTGGGGCAGGGGCTGGCAGCTATGGGTCCGGGCCGTGGGGCAGGGGCTGGCAGCAATGGGTCCGGGCCTGGATGTGTGGGGCAGGAGCTGGCAGCTATGGGTCTGGGCCGGGATGTGGGGCAGGAGCTGGCAGCAATGGGTCCGGGCCGGGATGTGTGGGGCAGGGGCTGGCAGCTATGGGTCCGGGCTGGGATGTGTGGGTCAGGGCTGTGGGGCAGGGCCAGCAGCTATGTATCCGGGCCGGGCTGTGGGGCAGGAGCTGGCAGCAATGGGGCCGGGTCGGGATGTGTGGGTCGGGGCCGTGGGGCAGGGGCTGGCAGCTATGGGGCCGGGATGTGTGGGTCGGGGCCGTGGGGCAGGGCTCCCTACACGCTGGTCTTGAGGATGTCGGAGTGGATCCTGGCCGGGATGTGTGGGGTGGGGCCGTGGGGCAGGGGCTGGCAGCTATGGGGCCGGGGCGTGTGGGTCGGGGCCGTGGGGCAGGGCTCCCTACACCCTGGTCTTGAGGATGTCGGAGTGGATCCTGGCTGGGATGTGTGGGGTGGGGCCGTGGGGCAGGGGCTGGCAGCAATGGGGCCGGGGCCGGGATGTGTGGGTCGGGGCCGTGGGGCAGGGCTCCCTACACGCTGGTCTTGAGGATGTCGGAGTGGATCCTGGCCGGGATGTGTGGGGTGGGGCCGTGGGGCAGGGGCTGGCAGCTATGGGGCTGGGATGTGTGGGTCGGGGCCGTGGGGCAGGGCTCCCTACACGCTGGTCTTGAGGATGTCGGAGTGGATCCTGGCCACGCCGTTGACCGCGTGGGCGCCCACGAGGCAGAGGTGAGCCATGTTGATCCTCTTCACCGCCCCCTCCTCCACCAGCGACATCCGCCGCAGCCGCGCGTGGTCCCCGGGGAAGGCGGCGTACACCCGCTAGGGGGCGACAGAGCGCGGCGCCGTCACCCGTGGCCACCCCCCGAGCCACCCAAACCCGCCCGGAGGGAGCCCGGGGCGACCCGGGAAGGACCCAGAGGGACTCAAAATGGGGCAAAAGTGGTCCCGAAGGAGCAGGAAGGGACCCACAATGGATCAAAGTGACCCAAAGTGGACCAAAAGGGACCCAAAATGGACCAAAAAGGGACCAAAGGGACCCAAAATGTAACAAAGGGACCCAAAATGGACCAAAAGGACCCAAAATGGACCCAAAAGGGACCAAAGGGACCCTAAATGGACCAGAAGTGACCCAAAAGGGACCAAAAGGGGACCAAAATGGACCAAAAGGGGACCAAAGGGACCCAAAAGGGACCAAAAGGGGATCAAAAGGACCCAAAATGGATCAAAGTGAGCCAAAATGGACCAAAGGGAACCAAAATGGACCGAAAGGGAACCAAAATGGACCAAAAGGGGACCAAAAGGACCCAAAATGGACCAGAAGGGACCCAAAAGGGACCAAAGGGACCCAAAATGGACCAAAAGGGGACCAAAGGGACCCAAAATGGACCAGAAGGGGATCAAAAGGACCCAAAATGGACCAAAGTGAGCCAAAATGGACCAAAGGGAACCAAAATGGACCAAAAGGGGACCAAAAGGACCCAAAATGGACCAGAAGGGACCCAAAAGGGACCAAAGGGACCCAAAATGGACCAAAAGGGGACCAAAGGGACCCAAAAGGGACCAGAAAGGGATCAAAAGGACCCAAAATGGACCAAAGGGACCCAAAATGGACCAAAAGGGGATCAAAAGGACCCAAAGTGGACCAAAGGGACACAAAAGGTACCAAAAGGGGATCAAAAGGACCCAAAATGGATCAAAGTGAGCCAAAATGGACCAAAGGGACCCAAAATGGGCCAGAAGTGACCCAAAGTGGACCAAAGGGACCCAAAGTGGACCAGAATGTGATCAAAAGGACCCAATATGCACCAAAGGGGACCAAAGTGAGCCAAAGTGGACCAAAGGGACCCAAAATGGACCAAAATGGGATCAAAAGGACCCAAAATGGACCAAAGGGACCCAAAAGGGACCAAAAGGGACCCAAAATGGACCCAATAGGGACCCAAAAGGGACCAAAGGCACCCAAAATGGACCCAAAAGGGACCCAAAAGGGACCCAAAATGGACCAAAGGGACCCAAAATGGGCCAGAAGTGACCCAAAGTGGACTAAAATGGGATCAAAAGGGACAAAAAGGGGATCAAAAGGACCCAAAAGGGACCAAAGTGACCCAAAATGGACCAAAGGGACCCTAAATGGACCAAAAGGGGACCAAAATGGACCAAAAGGGGATCAAAGGGACCCAAAGTGGACCAAGGGGACCCAAAGTGGACCAAAAGGGGACCAAAGGGACACAGAATGGACCAAGGGGACCCAAAGTGGACCAAAAGGACCCAAAATGGACCAGAGGGACCCAAAATGGACCAAAAGGGGACCAAAAGGACCCAAAATGGACCAGAGGGACCCAAAAGGGACCAAAAGGACCCAAAGTGGACCAAGGGGACCCAAAGTGGACCAAAAGGGGACCAAAGGGACACAGAATGGACCAGAAGTGACCCAAAATGGACCAAGGGGACCCAAAATGGACCAAAAGGGGATCAAAGGGACCCAAAATGGACCAAAAGGGGATCAAAAGGACCCAAAATGGATCAAAGTGAGCCAAAATGGACCAAAAGGGGATCAAAGGGACCCAAAGTGGACCAAGGGGACCCAAAGTGGACCAAAAGGGGACCAAAGGGACACAGAATGGACCAAAAGGACCCAAAATGGACCAAAAGGACCCAAAATGGACCAGAGGGACCCAAAATGGACCAAAAGGGGACCAAAAGGACCCAAAAGTGACCCAAAAGTGACCCAAAATGGACCAAAAGTGACCCAAAATGGACCAGAGGGACCCAAAAGGGACCAAAAGGACCCAAAGCGGACCAAGGGGACCCAAAGTGGACCAAAAGGGGACCAAAGGACACAGAATGGACCAGAAGTGACCAAAAGGGACCAAAGACCCAAAATGGACCAAAAGGGGATCAAAGGGACCCAAAATGGACCAAAAGGGGATCAAAAGGACCCAAAGTGGACCAAAGGGACACAAAAGGGACTAAAAGGGGATCAAAAGGACCCAAAATGGATCAAAGTGAGCCAAAATGGACCAAAGGGACCCAAAGTGGACCAAAGTGACCCTAAATGGACCAAAAGGGGACCAAAATAGACCAAAAGGGGATCAAAGGGACCCAAAGTGGACCAAGGGGACCCAAAGTGGACCAAAAGGGGACCAAAGGGACACAGAATGGACCAAAAGGACCCAAAATGGACCAAAAGGACCCAAAATGGACCAGAGGGACCCAAAATGGACCAAAAGGGGACCAAAAGGACCCAAAAGGGACCAAAGTGACCCAAAAGTGACCCAAAAGTGACCCAAAATGGACCAAAAGTGACCCAAAATGGACCAGAGGGACCCAAAATGGACCAAAAGGACCCAAAGCGGACCAAGGGGACCCAAAGTGGACCAAAAGGGGACCAAAGGGACACAGAATGGACCAGAAGTGACCCAAAAGGGACCAAAGGGACCCAAAATGGACCAAAAGGGGATCAAAGGGACCCAAAATGGACCAAAAGGGGATCAAAAGGACCCAAAGTGGACCAAAGGGACACAAAAGGGACTAAAAGGGGATCAAAAGGACCCAAAATGGATCAAAGTGAGCCAAAATGGACTAAAGGGACCCAAAGTAGACCAAAGTGACCCTAAATGGACCAAAAGGGGACCAAAATGGACCAAAAGGGGATCAAAGGGACCCAAAGTGGACCAAGGGGACCCAAAGTGGACCAAAAGGGGACCAAAGGGACACAGAATGGACCAAGGGGACCCAAAGTGGACCAAAAGGACCCAAAATGGACCAGAGGGACCCAAAATGGACCAAAAGGGGACCAAAAGGACCCAAAAGGGACCAAAGTGACCCAAAAGTGACCCAAAATGGACCAAAAGTGACCCAAAATGGACCAGAGGGACCCAAAAGGGACCAAAAGGACCCAAAGCGGACCAAGGGGACCCAAAGTGGACCAAAAGGGGACCAAAGGGACACAGAATGGACCAGAATCGACCCAAAGTGGGCCAAAACTGAGGCAAAAAGGACCAAAACTGACCCCGAAGTGAGCCCAACCCGCCCCCTCCGCCGCCCCGCCCCGCCCCGCCCCCGCTCACGTCGAGGAAGCGCTGGTTGATCTCGTAGATGATCTGCAGGTGCCGGGGCAGCAGCGCCTCCAGCAGGTGCAGCGGCCAGCGCTCCAGCGCCTCGGGCAGCACCGTGTGGTTGGTGTAGGCGCAGGTGCGCACCGTCAGCTCCCACGCCTGGGGGGGGGCACACGCGCGGCACACCCACGCTGGGGGGGGGCCGCCCGCCCCGCGGCCACCGGCCCCGCGGCCATCCGCCCCACGGCCACCTGCCCCCCCCACAGCTGCCCCACGGCCACCGGCCCCGCGGCCACCCACCCCATGGCCACCTGCCCCCCACAGCTGCCCCCAGCCACCGGCCCCGGCCACCCGCCCCCGAGCCGCCCCCACCACCCCCCGGCCGCGGCCACCCACCCCATGGCCACCTGCCCCCGAGCCGCCCCACAGCCACCGGCCCCGCGGCCACCCACCCCATGGCCACCTGCCCCCCCCCACAGCTGCCCCACAGCCACCGGCCCCGCGGCCACCCACCCCATGGCCACCTGCTCCCCCACAGCTGCCCCAGCCACCGGCCCACGGCCACCCGCCCCCTCGAGCCGCCCCATGGCCACCCACCCCATGGCCACCTGCCCCCCGAGCCGCCCCCGGCCACCGGCCCCGCGGCCACCCACCCCATGGCCACCTGCCCCCCCCCACAGCTGCCCCACAGCCACCGGCCCCGCGGCCACCCGCCCCCCCCGAGCCGCCCCACAGCCACCGGCCCCACGGCCACCCGCCCCCCCGGCCACCAGCCCCGCGGCCATCCGCCCCCCCGAGCCGGCCAACAGCCACCCACCCCGCGGCAACCAGCCCCGCAGCCACCCACCCCATGGTCACCCGCCCCACGGCAACCAGCCACATGGCCACCGGCCCCACGGACACCCACCCCGTGGCCACCCACCTTGTGGCCACCTGCCCCCCCCCGAGCCACCCCATGGCCACCCACCCCACGGCTACCCTCCCCCCAGAGCCGGCCCACAGCCACCCAACCCCGGAGCTGCCCCACGGCCACCCACCCCACAGCCACCTGCCCCCCAGAGCCATCCCGTGGCCACCCACCCCACAGCCACCCACCCCCCAGAGCTGCCCCACAGCCACCCACCCCACAGCCACCCTCCCCCCAGAGCCGGCCCGCGGAGAGCTGCTCCCGGGCAGGGCGTCCTTGGCTCTTGGGGTGCCCCTGCCCCATCTCATAGCCAGGGGTCCCCCCAGCCCCTCAGATCCCAGACCTCTGGGCCCCCACGCCCGGAGGGGGGGGGGGCCACCCCATAGCGCCCCCAGCCCCACCTTGTCCCAGCCCAGCTGCTCCTCGTCCACCAGGATCCGCATCAGCTCCGGGATGGCCAGGGCCGGGTGGGTGTCGTTGAGCTGGATGGCGACCTGGGGGGCAGGGGGGACAGGAAGGGAGAGATGAGACCAGAAGGTGACAGCAGAGAGCAGGAGGGGACAGGGGAGGCCAGGAGGGGGCAGCAGAGGCCAGGAGGTGACAGCAGAGAGCAGGAGGGGACAGGAGATGACAGCAGGAGAGGCCGGGAGGGGGCAGCAGAGGCCAGGAGGTGACAGCAGAGAGCAGGACGTGACAGGAGATGACAGCAGGAGAGGCCGGGAGGGGGCAGCAGAGGCCAGGAGGTGACAGCAGGGAGCGGGAGGGGACAGGGGAGGCCAGGAGGGGGCAGCAGAGGCCAGGAGGTGACAGCAGGGGCCAGGATGGGCCAGGAGGGGGCAGCAGAGGACAGGAGATGACAGAAGGGAGCAGGAGGGGGCAGCAGAGGCCAGGAGGTGACAGCAGGGAGCAGGAGGGGACAGGGGAGGCCAGGAGAGGCCAGGAGGGGGTGATAGGGGACAGGAGGTGACGGCAGGGAGCAGGAGGGGCCAGGAGGGGACAGGAGGGGGCAGCAGGGGCCAAGATGGGCTAGGATGGGGCAGCAGAGGACAGGAGAGGCCAGGAGGGGACAGAAGAGGCCAGGAGGGGGCAGCAGGGGACAGAAGGTGACAGCAGGGAGCAGGATGGGCTAGGAGGGGGCAGCAGAGGACAGGAGGGAGCAGGAGAGGGCAGCAGGGAGGAGGAGGGACCAGGAGGGGGCAGCAGAGGACAGGAGAGGCCAGGAAGTGACAGCAGGGAGCAGGAAGGGCCAGGATGGGGCGGCAGAGGACAGGAGGTGACAGCAGGGAGCAGGATGGGCTAGGAGGGGGCAGCAGAGGACAGGAGGGAGCAGGAGAGGGCAGGAGAGGCCAGAAGGGGACAGGAGAGGCCAGGAGGGGGCAGCAGGGAGCAGGAGAGGCCGGGAAGGGGCAGCAGGGAGCAGGAGAGGCCAGGATGGGGCAGCAGGGAGCAGGAGAGGCCAGGAGGGGGCAGCAGGGAGCAGGAGGGGCCAGGATGGGGCAGCAGGGAGCAGGAGAGGCCAGGAGAGGGCAGGATGGGGCAGCAGACGGGAGAGGCCAGGAGGGAGCAGGAGAAGCCAGGAGGGGGCAGCAGGGAGCAGGAGGGGCCAGGAGGAGGCAGCAGGGGCCAGGAAGGGGCAGCAGGGCCCTGGCTCTGTCACCTTGTCAGGGAAGCTGTCGAAGGACTTCCTCACGGGGTCCCTGCTGCCGAACTTGGCGGACTTGAAGCGCCGGATGATGTCGTGCAGGGTGGCAGCCACCACGAAGTACTCCTGCTTCAGGCGCAGCTCCTTGCCCTCAAAGAACTGGGGGGGACACCCTGTGACGTCATTATGGGGACCCCCAGGCCCCTGGCCACCCCCAACCCCTGGCTGCACCCCACCCACGCACAGACCCCAGACCCACAGGGACCTGGTGGATGTTCTCCAGCCCCTTTGGGACGTGCCTCAAGCCCAAGGGACACACCCCCCCCCCCCGAGCCCCAAGGGGATTCCCCAAGCCCCAAGGGGGTCCAATCAGCCCCAGAGGGATCCCAGCAGCCCCACAGGGATCCCCCCAGCCCCACAGGTTCCCCCAGCCCCCTCACATTGTCGTTGGGGTACAGCACACGAGAGATGTTCTCAGCCAGGTTCCGGTCCAGCACCGCCTGGACGTAGCCTCCCACATTGACTGAGGGGACAGAGAGGCTCAGGGGGGTCCGGGGGGACCCCTGGGGGGCAGTCAGTGGGGGGCTGGGAGGGTTTAGGGGGGAAGAAAGGCAACATTTGGGGTCTAGGGCAGGTGTTTGGGGGGACTAAGGGGAGGAATATGGGGCTGGGGGTTGGGGGTCGAGGAGGGGATTTTGGAAGGGTCTTTGGGGGCTGGAGGTTGCCTGATGTAGGATTTGGGGGCCTGAGGGGGTGTTCAGGCTCTGGGAGGGGGTCTGGGGGTCCTCTGAGGGGGGGTTGGAGGCTGGGGGATTTGGGGTCTGGAAGGCTATTTTGGGGGTGCTGGGGGCTCCTAGGGGGTCTGAGGGGGTCTGGGGGTGGTTGGAGGCTGGGGGGCGATTTGGGGGCTGAAGGGACTCAAGGGAGGGTATTTGGGGGTACAGGGGGAGGGGGTTGGGGCTCCTGGGGGGGAATAAAGGAGGCAGTTTGGGTCTGGGGGAGGCTTTGGGGTGATAGTGGGGGTCCTGAGGGGGTCTCTAGGAGTATTTGGGGGGCTTGAGAGGGTCCTGGATGGGGTATTTGGGGACAGGGGGAGGATATGGGGGTCTGGGGGTGGATTTTGGGGGTCTGGGGGCACTCACAGTCCTTGAGGTTGAAGTCGTTGGGGGCCCTGGCAGACCACAGCCGCATGGTGTTGACGGTGTTGTTGCGGTAGCCTGGCACCGGCGTGTCGTAGGGCAGGGCCAGCACCACCTGCCAAGGGGGGGTGGGGAGGTGAGGACCCCCCAGGGCTCCCAGATAACCCCCCTGGACCCTACCAGACTCAACCAGACCCAATCTGACCAACCTGACCCAACCTGATTCAACCTGACTCAACCCAACCTGACTCAACCAGACCCAACCCAACCCAACCAGACCTAACCCAACCCAACCAGACCCAACCCAACCCAACCAGACCTAACCCAACCCAACCTGACTCAACCAGACCCAACCAGACCCAACCCAACCTGACTCAACCCAACCAGACCTAACCCAACCAGACCTGACTCAACTAGATCCAACCTAACCCAACCACACCCAACCAGACCCAACCCAACCTGACTCAACCAGACCCAACCCAACCCAACCAGACCTAACCCAACCCAACCTGACTCAACTAGATCCAACCCAACTCAACCTGACCAAACCCAACCAGACCCAACCCAACCTGACTCAACCCAACCAGACCAGACCTAACCCAACCTGACTTAACTAGATCCAACCCAACCCAACCAGCCCCAACCGAACCCAACCAGACTCAACCAGACCCAACCCAACCAAACCCAACCAGACCCAACCAGACCCTACCAGACCCAACCCAACCTGACTCAACCCAACCAGACCTAACCCAACCCAGCCTGACTCAACTAGATCAGACCAAACCAGACCCAACCTGACTCAACCAGACCTAACCCAACCAGACTCAACACAACCTGACTCAACCAGACTCAACCCAAACCA
Source organism: Melanerpes aurifrons (assembly GCA_011125475.1). Taxonomy (NCBI): domain Eukaryota; kingdom Metazoa; phylum Chordata; class Aves; order Piciformes; family Picidae; genus Melanerpes; species Melanerpes aurifrons. Next base: position 3,062,744 of record WWNC01000092.1, read on the forward strand.
ACCCAACCAGATCTAACCCAACCCAACCTGACTCAACCAGACCCAACCCAACCCAACCAGACCCAACCTGACTCAACCAGATCCAACCCTACCAGACTCAACCCAACCTGACTCAACCAGATCCAACCCAACCAGACTCAACCCAACCTGACTCAACCAGACTCAACTAGACCAAACCCAACCTGGTCCAACCAGACCCAATCCAACCTGACCCAACCAGACCCAACCCAACCTCACTCAACCAGACCCAACCAGACCCAACCCAACCAGACTCAACCCAACCAGACTCAACCAGACCCAACCAGACCCAACCCAACCTCACTCAACCAGACCCAACCAGACTCAACCCAACCTGACTCAACCAGACTCAACCAGACCCAACCCAACCAGACCCAACCCAACCTGACTCAACCAGACCCAACCAGACCCAACCCAACCTGACTCAACCAGACCCAACCAGACCCAACCCAACCTGACTCAACCCAACCAGACCCAACCCAACCTGACTCAACCAGACCCAACCAGACCCAACCCAACCTGACTCAACCCAACCAGACTCAACCCAACCTGACTCAACCAGACCCAACCAGACCCAACCCAACCTCACTCAACCAGACCCAACCAGACTCAACCCAACCTGACTCAACCAGACTCAACCAGACCCAACCCAACCTGACTCAACCCAACCAGACCCAACCCAACCTGACTCAACCAGACCCAACCAGACCCAACCCAACCTGACTCAACCAGACCCAACCCGACCCAACCCAACCTGACTCAACCAGACCAAACCCAACCTGACCCAACCAGACCCAACCCAACCTGACTCAACCAGACCCAACCCAACCAGACCCAATCCAACCTGACCCAACCAGACCCAACCCAACCCAACCAGACCCAACCAGACCCAACCAATCCAGACCCAACCAGATCTGGCCCAACCCAACCAGACCCAACCAGACTCAACCCAACCAGACCCAACCCAACCAGACTCAACCAGCCCCAACCCAACCCGACCCAACTCATCCAACTTCAACTCAACCCAACTCAACCAAAACCCAACCCACTCCTTCCCCCACATCCCCCAGGCCCCTCCCCCATCTCCCAGGCCCCTCCCCCCCGCCCCCCAGGCCCCTCCCCACCTGTGTGTCCAGCCAGCGCGCCCCCTGGGGGCCGTGCTCGACGCGGCCGTAGAAGTGGACGGGGATGGTGTACTCCGGCCTGGCCTTCTCCCAAGGGTTGCCATAGCGCAGCCAATCGTCTGCCTCCTCCACCTGGGGGGTGGGGGGGGGGAGGGGTCCACAGAGCTGAGACCCCCCCCCAAAAACCATCCAAGCCCCCCGAGCCACCCCCACCCCCACCCGAGACAGTCAAGAGGCCACCCAGGACCCTCTGTGACCCCTAACCCACTCCCCCCAGGACCCCCAAACGTCTCCTCTGCCCCCCCCAGCACCCCCACCCCCAGGACCCCCAAACCTCTTCTTTCCCCCTCAGGACCCCCCCTCAGGACCCCCCAACCTCTCCTCTGCCCCTCAGGACCCCCCCCTCAGGACCCCCAAACCTCTCCTCTGCCCCCCCAGGACCCCAAACCTTCTTTCCCCCTCAGGACCCCCAGGACCCCCAAACCTCTGCCCCCAGGACCCCCTTCCTCTGCCCCCCAGGACCTCCAAACCTCTCCTCTGCCCCCTCAGGACCACCCCCAGACCCCCAAACTTCTCCTCTGCCCCCAGCACCCCCACCCCCAGGACCCCCAGACCTCTTCTTTCCCCCTCAGGACCCTCAAACCTCTCCTCTGCCCCTCACGACCCCCCAGACCCCCAAACCTCTCCTCTGCCCCTCAGGACCCCCAGGACCCCCAAACTCTCCTCTGTCCCCCAGGACCCCCCCTCCCCAGGACCCCCAAACTTCTCCTCTGCCCCCTCAGGACCCCTCCAGGACCCCCAAACCTCTCCACTGCCACCCAGGACCCCCAAACTCTCCTCTGCCCCCAGGACCCCTTCCCCAGGACCCCCAAACTTCTCCTCTGCCCCCTCAGGACCCTCCCTCAGGACCCCAGGACCCCCAAACTTCTCCTCTGCCCCTCAGGACCCCTCCAGGACCCCCAAACTTCTCCTCTGCCCCCAGGACCCCCTTCCCCAGGACCCCCAAACTTCTCCTCTGCCCCCTCAGGAACCCCCAGGAACCTCTCCTCTGCCCCCAAGGACCACCACCGGGTCCCCAAACTCTCCTCTACCCCCAGAACCACCACCCACCCCCGGGGCTCTACAGCCCCTTTCCCACCCCCCCCCCTCCCCCTCCCTCCCCCTCCCCATCTCATCCCCCAAAGCCCCCTTCAGGCCACCCCCTCCCCTCTTTCCCTCCGCCCTCCCCCATCCCATCACTCGCTCCCCAAACCCTTCCCTCCTCTCCCCCTCCCCCTCCTCCCCGAGGGGCCTCCCGCGAGCCCTCCCCCTCCGCCGGCCCGCCCCCCCCCCCCCGCGGCGCCCCCTCCCCACCTGCCAGCCCCCAGGATGCGCTGGTTGAAGATGCCGAACTCGTAGCGGATGCCGTAGCCGTAGGCAGCCAGGCCCAGGGTGGCCATGGAGTCCAGGAAGCAGGCTGGAAGGGGGGCGGGCTGAGGACCCCCTCCCCCAAAAACACGAGACGAAAGGGGACCTCCCCCAGGGTCATCAGAGTCCCCGGACACAGCCCACCCCCGGCCTCATTCAGAACCCCACCCCCAATTCCCTGGGGGTCTTCCCCCTCAGGACCCCCTCAGGACCCCCAAAACTCTCCCCTGCCCCCCAGCACCCCCACCCCAGGACCCCCAGACCTCTTCTGTCCCCCTCAGGACCCTCAAACCTCTCTTCTGCCCCTCACGAGCCCCCAGACCCCCAAACCCTCCTCTGCCCCCTCAGGACCCCTCCAGGACCCCCAAACCTCTCCTCTGCCCCCCCAGGACCCCTCGAGGGGACCCTCAAACCTCTCCTCTGCCCCTCACGAGTCCCCCAGACCCCCAAACCTCTCCTCTGCCCCCTCAGGACCCCTCCCAGGACCCCCAAACCTCTCCTCTGCCCCCCCAGGACCCTCTCTCAGGACCCCCAGGACCCCCAAACTTCTCCTCTGCCCCCTCAGGACCCTCTCTCAGGACCCCAGGACCCCCAAACCTGAGTCCTCTGCCCCCCAGGACCCCCCGAGGACGGGGGAGGGGAAGCAGTCCAGACCCCCAGGACCCCCGGACCCACCTGAGTCCTTCCAGGACCCCCAAGACCCCTCCCAGGACCCCCAAGATCCCTCCCAGGACCCCCAAAGCCCCAGACCCCCCCAAGACCCCTCAGAACCCCCAGGACCCCCAGGAACCCCCTGACCCCCGGACCCACCTGAGTCTCTCAGGTCCCCCAAGACCCCTCCCAGGACCCCCGAAGACCTCCCCAAGACCCCCAAAACCCTCCCAGGACCCCCTCGTCCTTCCAAGACCCCCCCAGAGCCCCCCAGGACCCCTCAAGGTGATTCCAGGACCCCCCAGACCCCCCTAGACCCCTCAAGGTGATTCCAGGAGCCCCAAAGACCCCCAGACCTCCCCAAGACCTCCTCAGAACCCTTCCAGGACCCCCCCAGGACCCCTAGACCCCCTAGGACCCCTAGAACCCTTCAAGGTCTTTCCAGGACCCCCAAGACCCCTCCAAGCCCCCTAGAACCCTTCAAGGTCCTTCCAGGAGCCCCAAAGACCCCGAAGATGCCCCCAAGGCCTCCTCAAAACCCTTCCAGGACCCCCAGGACCCCCTAGACCCCCTTAGGACCCCTCAAGGTCCTTCCAGGAGCCCCAAAGACCCCAAGACCTCCCCCAAGACCTTTCAAGACCCTCCAAGACCCCTCAAAACCCTCCCAGGACCCCCAGGACCCCCTAGACCCCCCAGCCCCTCCCCCAGCCCCTACCTGCCAGCCTCCCCAGGCCGCCGTTGCCCAGCCCTGCATCCTCCTCAATCTCCTGCAGCTCCTCCATGTCCAGCCCCAGCTGGGGAAGGGGGAGGAACAAAAAGGGGGGGGGGGTGTCAGGGAAGGACCCCAAAACCCCCCTCCGAACCACGAGGGACCCCCAAGAGCCTCTCCCAGACCAGGAGGGAGCCCAAAACCTCCTCCCGGAGCAGCCCAGAACTTCCCCCCCGCCTGGACCAGGGATGCTCTGCAGCCCCAGTCCCCACCCCCCCACCCCCCGCCCGCGGGGTTCCCTTTCTCTCCCCCATTTCCCCCCCTCCTCGTCACTCCTCCTAGCCCCCCCCCGAGCCCCCCCAGTGCCCCCTCGGCACCTGGTAGATGGCCTCATCGCAGGAGCTCTGCAGCCCCAGGTTCACCATCGTGTTCTGCAGGGTCCTGCCCATGTAGAACTCCAGGGACAGGTAGTAGATGCGCTGGGGGGAGGGGCGGAAAGGGGGAGGGGGGAGGTCACACTTGGGGGACCACCCCCCCCTCGGGCCCCCCCATAGCCTCTCAGAACCTTCTGACCCCACAGCTCCCCCCCTCCCCAAAAAAAAAAAAAACAGAGAGAGCCAAAAAGGGCCCAGGAGGAGCCCAGAAGCCCCCAAACACCCCAGAAAGGACCCCAAAGGGCATCAGAAGGGACCCCAAAAAAGACCCCAAATGAGCCCAAAAGGACCCCCCAAAAAGGACCCAAAAAAGACCCCAGGAGAGACCCCAAAAGCAGCCCCAAATGGAGCCCCCAAAAAGAGACCCCCAAAAGGACCCCTAAAATACCCCAAAGCCCCCCCAAAAAAGAGCCAAAACAACCTAAAGACCCCAAAAGCACCCCAAAAAGGACCCCAAAGAGCCCAAAGCACACAAAAGAGCTCAAGCCACCCCCAAAAAACCCCAAGAGACCTCAAACTGCCCCCAAAAGGACCCCAAAAGACCCAAAAGACCTCAAGGTGCCACAGAAAGGACCCCAAAATACCTCAAAGGCCTCAAACCAGCCCAAAAAGGACCCCAAAAGACCTCAAACAGCCCCAAAAAGGACCCCAAAAGACCTCAGACCTCAATTCACCCCAAAAAGGACCCCAAAATCCCTCAAAAGACCCCAAAAAGGACCCCAAAAGACCTCAAAGACCCCAAACCACACCAAAAAGGACCCCAAAAGACCTCAAAAGACCCCAAAAAGGACCCCAAAAGACCTCAAAGACCCCAAACTACCCAAAAAGGACCACAAAATACCTCAAAGGCCTCAAACCAGCCCAAAAAGGACCCCAAAAGTCCTCAAACCAGTCCAAAAAGGACCCCAAAAGACCTCAAAGACCCCAAACCAGCCCCCAAAAGGACCCCAAAAGACCTCAAACCACCCCAAAAAGGACCCCAAAAGACCTCAAAAGACCCCAAAAAGGACCCCAAAAGACCTCAAAGACCCCAAACTGCCCCAAAAAGGACCACAAAATACCTCAAAGTCCTCAAACCAGCCCAAAAAGGACCTCAAAAGTCCTCAAACCAGCCCAAAAAGGACCCCAAAATACCTCAAAGACCCCAAACCAGCCCCCAAAAGGACCCCAAAAGACCTCAAACCACCCCAAAAAGGACCCCAAAAGACCTCAAACTGCCCCAAAAAGGACCCCAAAAGACCTCTAAAGCCTCAAACAGCCCCCAAAAAGACCCCAAAATACCTCAATGACCTCAAACCAGCCCAAAATGGACCCCAAAAGACTCCAAGCTGCCCCAAAAAGGACCCCAAAAGACCTCAAAGGCCTCAAACCAGCCCAAAAAGAACCCCAAAAGTCCTCAAAGCACCCCAAAAAGGACCCCAAAAGACCTCAAACTGCCCCAAAGAGGACCCCAAAATAGCTCAAAGACCTCAAACTACCCCAAAAAGGACACCAAAAGACCCAAAAGACCCCAAAGTGCCACAAAAAGGACCCCAAAAGACCTCAAACCACCCCAAAAAGGACCCCAAAAGACCTCAAACCACCCCAAAAAGGACTCCAAAAGACCTCAAAAGCCTCAAACTGCCCCAAAAAAGACCCCAAAAGACCTCAAATCACCCCAAAAAGACCCAAACCAACCAAAAGACAACACCCCCCCCCAAAACCCCCCAGCAGGACCCCAAATGACCCCAAAAGACTCCACCACCCTCCCCCCCCAAAGGACCCCTCCCAAACCTCTAAAGCACCCAAAAAACCCCAAAGTCACCCCAAAAGCCAGCCCCGGACCCCCCCCCTCCGCTCCCTGCCCCCTGCCCATTGCTCCGACCCTCGACCCCCTCCTCCCTGCCCCCTGCCCGGAGCTCCGACCCCCCCCCCTCCCCGACCCCCTTTCCATTACTCCGACCCCTACCCCCCCCTGCCCGAGCTCCGACCCCTCTCCCCCCCCCGCCCCCACCCGAGCTCCCTGCCCCCTACCCCCTCCCTGCCCCCTGCCCGGAGCTCCGACCCCTTCTTCCCCCGCCCCCCGAGCTCCGGACCCCTACCCCCTGCCCCCGCCCCCACCCGGAGCCCGACCCCCTCCCCGCCCCCCCCCTCCCCCCCTCCCCCCCCTGCCCATTGCTCCGGACCCCTTCTCCCCCAGCCCGGAGCTCCGACCATCCCCGCCGCCCCCTGCCCGTTGCTCCGAGACCCTCTCCCCCTCCTCCTCCCCCCTCTCCAGACCCCCTCCTCCTCCCCCTGCCCGGAGCGAAGCCGGACACCCCCCCCCCCAGGGGCTCTCCGGTGTCTGGCAAAGGGCAGCGCAAAGGGCAGAGCCAAAATTAACCCTGCGGGGGGGGGTTGGGGGGTGGGGGTAGGATAGGGGGGCCTGGGGGGTTGGTAGGGCCCGAGGGGTGCTGAAAGGACACCCCCCTCCCCAAAGAAAGGATCCCTCCCCGCCCCCCCGGAATCAGCCCCCCTCAAAGGGCAAAGACCCCTCCCCAAATTAACCTCCGGAATCAGGCGTCGTCGTGTCCGTCCCCAGCCCCCCAACCTGAACCCCCAAATCGACCTCCCCTCAACCTGATCCCCCCCTCCCGACCCCCCGTAACCCCCTGAACTAAACCCCTTCCAAGACCTCCCCCGACCTGACCCCCCAACCCCCTGTGACCCCCGGGACCTGAGGACCCCCTGACCCCCGACCTGAGCCCATCCCCCCCCTTTCACCTTCCCCTGTCCCAGCAACCCCCAGACGTCTCTAGGACCCCTCCAGGACCCCTCGAAGCCCCCAGACTCCCTCCAGGATCCCCCAGATCCCTCTAGGACCACTCTAGGACTCCCAAAAACCCTCCAGGACCCCGAAACCCCCTCCTGGACCCCTCGAAGTCCTCCAAGCCCCCTCCAAGCCCCTCCGGGACCCCCACCTTGGGCTCCCTCTAGTAGCAGCACTGCTGGGTGCGGAGCCAGCAGCCCCCAGACCCACTCTAGGACCCCCAAGCCTCCTCTAAGCCCCCAAGACCCCTCTAGGCCTCCTCAATCCTCTTCTAAGCCCCTCAGGACCCGCTCTGGTCCTCCTCAAACCCCCTCAAGCCCCCCTCATACCTCCTCTAAGCCCCCTCCAAGCCTCTCCGGGACCCCTACCTTGGGCTCCTCATAGCAGCACTGCTGGGTGCGGAGCCAGCAGCCCCAGACCCCCTCTAGGAGCCCTCAGAGCTCCTCAAGACCCCTTTAAATCCCCCTCAACCCCCTCAAAGCCCCTCAAGCCCCCTGCAAATCTGCTCTAGGACCCCTCAAACTCCCTCCAGGACATCTCAAAGCCCCCGGACCCCTCACCCCCTCCAAGCCCCTCAGGAGACCCCCACCTTGGAGCCCTTCTCATAGTAGCACTGCTGGGTGTGGAGCCAGCAGCCCCCAGACCCCTTCTCAGACCCCTCAACCCCCTTCCAGGACCCAAGACCCCTTCAAAGTACCTCAAGTACCCTCTAAGACACCTTCAAATCCCCCCAAGACCCCCTCAAAGCTCCTCAAGTCCCCTCTAAGACCCCTCAGAACCCCCCAAGACCCCCTCAAAGCTCCTCAAGTCCCCTCTAAGACCCCTCAGAACCCCCAAGACCCCCTCAAAGCTCCTCACGTTCCCTCTAAGACCCCTCAAAGCCCCCCAAGACCCCCTCAAAGGTGTTCAAGTCCCTTCTCAGACCCCTCAAAGCCCCCCAAGACCCCCTCAAAGCTGCTCAAATCCTCTCTTAAGACCCCTCAAAGCTCCCCGGGACCCCTCAAACCCCCTCTAGGAGCCCCACCTTGGGGTCCTTCTCGTAGTAGTACTGCTGGGTGCGGAGCCAGCGCCCCACCAGGTGGTCGCGGACAGTGTGGGCCAGCGCCTGGTAGTAGTCCCGCGGGGTGGCGACGTTGCGGTCCTTGACCAGGGTGAAGTGCAGGTGGCGGTTGAAGGATCGCTTCAGCTCCGCCACATTCTCGGCCCCCGCCAGCCCCCGCACGCTGATCTGCTTCCGCCGCTCCTGGTCGGTCAGGGGTCGCGACATGGTGCCGGCTGTCGCGATAGTCGGTGGGGGAAAGGCTGAAGAGAGGCTCTGGAGTTGAGGAGTTGTGTGTGGGGTGTGTGTGGATCTGAAGGGGTCTCCGAAGGAGTCCGGAGGTGATGAGTTGGGATGAGGAAGGATCTAGGGGGGGTTCTCCTGGGGGTCAGGGGTCTCCGAGGTCAGGGGGTGCTGGGTGCTCCTGGGTCTCAGGGCTCCGAGCTGGGGGAGGGTCCGTACTTGGGGGTCTCAGGGGTCTCCGAGGATACCGGACTCAGAGCTGGGGGGGTGGGGGGGGTGTCTCCGGGGGATTTCCGGGCCTGGAGGGGCTGGAAGGCAGCGGACTCGGGGGGGGGGGCCAAGGGGGCTCCGGGCTGGAGGCAGCGGCCGCCCGCTGCCCGGCGTTATGATCCAGGGGCTCATTACTTATTCATGAGGACGGGGCGGAGATAGCGGCGCCGCCACGCCCCCCCTCCCGCGCCGAGCCCTCTCGCGCCGCGCATTATTCATAAGCAGGCGGAGCTCGCCGCTCGCCACGCCCCCCTCCCCCACGCTCGCGGGCTCACACCTGCCGCATTATTCATGAGGGAGGGCGGAGTTTACAGCGGACCACGCCCCCCGCCTCCCTCCTCAGCGCACCCCGGGGGCCCGGCAGGGCTTCCGCGGCTCCCGCCCGCGGCGCTGGGTCCTAGCGCCTGCCCGCGGCGGCGTTACGGACCCCCGAGCGGGGGGCTGCGGAGGCCTTGGGTGGGGGGGGGAAAAGGGTCAGAGAGTCGCGATGGGAGGGGGTCGTGATGGGCTGGGGGGGGAAGGGGGCATGGTACCCTAGGCCCCACCTCGGTAAACAGAGATGGTCCCAAGGTGACCTCAGTGACATTTGGAGCCGGGAGGCTGAGTGACAGCCACAGGGGCACAGGGAGACCCCCCCGCGGCCTTGGGTTTCACCGGGGGGGAAGGGCAGGAAACTGGACACGGGGGAACAGAAATAAACGGGGGGGTTTCAAGTAAAAGCTGGGGGAAATGGGAGGAGGGGACCAAAAACTGGGGTGTGGTCAAAAAGGAGTGAAAAGGGGGGAGGGGGCAGGAAAAATACTGGGGGAGGGGTGAGGATTTTGGGGTGGGGGTCCACAGAAACTCATCAGGCACAAGGCAGCAGGGGGCGGGGGCCCCACTCAGTGTTTTATTGATAGACAAAAAAGCTCAGTTTTGGGGAGGGGGAGGGCAGAGGGGAGGGGGTTTCTACAAGGGGGGGACACACAATGACACCCGGGGGGGAGGGGGCAGTGACACAGATTTGGGGAGGGGTCCCACAGAGCACAGCCCCTGGGGGTTGGTGTTGCTCCCCTCCCCCATCAGGGGCTGGTTTGGGGGGCTCAGAGCACCCCCGGTGTTTGTGTCCCCCTGGGGATTGGGGAGGGGGATTGGTTTTCATCGGGGGGGGGGGTCTGGGGGTCAGTTCTGGGGGGCGGGGGCGGCGCGGGGGCATGGCGAAGGGGGCAGGGCCGGGACCCCATCCCCATCATGGTGACGAAGTTAGAAGGGTCGATGGGGGGCGGCGGCGGGGGCGGCGGCGGGGGCGCGTACATCATGGCCCCCGGAGCCAGGCGGCGGGGGCGGCGGGGGCCCCAGGGGGGCAAGGGGGTTGGACCCCGGGGGCAAAGGCACCATGGAGGGGCTGGCGGGGAGGGGGGTGGGGGCCCCTGAAGAAGCCCCCGGGGCCGACCCCCGCAGGGCCCGCCCCCGCCGCCGCAGGGCCCCCGCCGCCCCGCCCCCGCAGCCCCCGGCGGCTGCTGCCAGGGCGGGAGGGAGCCGCTGCCAGCGCTCGTGGTGGTCGGCGTATCTGGGGGGGAGGGGGGAAAGAGGGCAATTAGCTTAATGAGCCCTAATTGGGGGCTGTAATTAGCGTGAGGGGGTCCTTAGAGGGGAGGGGATGGTAATTAGTGGGGGTACCCCCGCTTAGAGCAACGGGGGGGGAGCCCAAATGGACTAAACCCAACCCCCCCCACCGCGGTGGTACAGCCCAAAGGCCACGGGGTCATTAGAAAGCAGCTTAATTGGGGGCGCGTTAATTAAGGAGTGGTGTTAATCAGAAGGAGTGTTAATTAGAAAGGGAGAGGGGTAATTAGTGGAGGCAGCCTCACTTCAGAGGTGGGGGAGGGGGCCCAAAAGTGGACCCCCCGCCAAGCACAATGGTACAGCCCCAGGGCCATGGGGGGAGGAAAGGCTAATTACCGAGGGTCTGCTTTAATTAAGGGGGAGCCTCTCTTAATTAGTGGGGGTATTAATGAGGACACTGCTTCAATGAGGGGGGGCACAATCCCACTGGAGCACGGGGGGTCCCCCTTCCCCATCCCCACAGGCCAAAGAGGGGCTTGATTAATAAGGAGTTAATTGGGGGGGGTTGATTAAGAGGGGGAGGGGAGGTTAATTAGGGGGAGGTTAATTAATTAAGAGGGAAGGTTAATTAATTAAGAAGGGAGGATAAATTAGAGGGGAGGTTAATTAAGAGGGGAGGTTAAGAGGGGACAAAGGGTTAATTAAGGGGGATTAATTAAGGGGGATTAATTAAGGGGGAGAGGAGGGTTAATTAAGAGGGAGTTAAGAGGGAGAAGGGAAGTGTTAATTAAGGGAGGGTTAATTAAGATGGGGAGGGGCTATTAAGGGAGGGTTAATTAAGAGGGGAAATTAATTGAGAGGAAAAATTAATTGAGGGGGAAATTAATTAAGAGGGGAAATTAATTAAGAGGGGAAATTAATTGAGAGGGGAAATTAATTGAGAGGGGAAATTAATTTCCCCTCTTAATTAATTTCCCCTCTTAATTAATTAAAAGGGGAAATTAATTAAGAGGGGAAATTAATTGAGAGGGGAAATTAATTGAGAGGGGAAATTAATTGAGAGGGGTTAGGGGGATATTAAGAGGGGGAAATTAAAGGGGATTAATTAAGGGGACAGGAGTATTAAGGGGCATTAATTAAGAGGGGGTGGGGGTGTTCATTAAGGGGGATTAATTAAGAGGGGGATTAATTAATGGGGGCAGGAGTATTAAGGGGGAGTTAATTAAGAGGGGGAGGGAGTGTAAATTGAAGTTAACAGGGGGTTAATTAAGAGGGGCGGTAATTAAGGGGGGATTAATTAAAAGGGGGAAGGGGAATGTTAATTAAAGAGGATGTTAATTAATAGGGGGAGGGGAGTGTTAATGAAAAGGAGATTAATTAAGGGGGGGAGCTTTAATCAAGGGGGGGGGGGACAGCTTTAAAGCACTAGGGGGTCCCCAATCCCCTCCTCCTAGGGTATAAATCACCCCTGCCCCACCCCCCATTGCCCCACCCCCAAAACTGCCCCCCATTGCCCCAACCCCCAAACCCCCCCATTGCCCCCCCCCCCGAGGCCGCGGTGCCCACCCCCCCCAGACTCACTTTGCTGCCATGGCAAGGGGGTGCTGCTGCTGCTGGGGGGCGGTGGGGGCTGCTGCTGCCATGGGGGCAGGGGGCCGGAGGGGGGGGGCGGCTGCCCACCGGGCGGGGGGGGCGGCGGAGGCAGCATACCCAGCGGGGGGCATCATACCTGGGGGACACGGGGGGTCAGAAAAGAGTTAGGGAGACTTGAGGGGGGCAGGAAGGGGACTTGGGGGATGCTGGGGGCAAAGGAGGCTCTGAAGGGAGCAGAATGGGGGGCAGGAAGGGGGTTGGGAGGTTTTGGGGTGCAGTGGGGGGTCAGGGGCTGAGGTGTGGGGGAGGGTCAGGGAGGTCAGGGGGGCAGGGAGATCAGAGGGGGTCGGGGGCTCAGGGAGGTGTGGGGGAGGGGTCAGGGGAGCTCAGAGTCAGAGGGCTCAGGGAGGTGCAGGGGGGTCAGGGGAGCTCAGGTTCGGGGCTGGGAGGTTTGGGGGTCAGGGAGGCTCAGGGAGGTGTGGGGGATTCAGGGTCAGGGGGCTCAGGGTGCAGGGGGGTCAGGGGACTCAGGGAGGTGGGGGGTCAGGGGGCTCAGAGGGGCTCAGAGAGGTGCAGGGAGGGTCAGGGGAGGTTGGGGGCTCAGAGAGGTTTGGGGGCTCAGGGGGCTCAGGGTCAGGGGGCTCAGAGGTGCAGGGAGGGTCAGGGGAGGTTGGGGGCTCAGGGAGGTGCAGGGAGGGTCAGGGGGCTCAGAGAGGTTTGGGGGTCAGGGGGCTCAGGGTCAGGGGGCTCAGAGAGGGCAGGGAGGGTCAGGGGAGGTCAGGGGGCTCAGGGAGGTGGGGGTCAGGGGGTGGTCAGGGGGCTCAGAGAGGTGCAGGAGGGCTCAGAGGGGGGAGTGTGGGGGGTCAGGGAGCTGCAGGGGGGTCGGGGGCTCAGAGGTGCAGGGGGGTCAGGGAGGTGTGAGGGGGATCAGGGGAGCTCAGGGTTGGGGGCTCAGAGGTGCAGGGGGCTCAGAGTCAGGGGGTCAGGGAGCTGTGAGGGGGTCAGGGGAGCTCAGGGTTGGGGGCTCAGAGAGGTGTGGGGGGTCAGAGGGGCTCAGGGTCAGGGGGTGGGGGGTGCAGGGGGCGGGGGCTCAGGTCGGGAGGTCAGGGGTCAGGAAAGGTGCAGGGGGTCAGGGGGCTCAGGGTCAGGGGGCTCAGGGAGGTGCAGGGGAGTCAGGGGGGCTCAGGGTCAGGGGGCTCAGAAAGGTGCAGGGGGTCAGGGGGCTCAGGGTCAGGGGGCTCAGGGAGGTGCAGGGGAGTCAGGGGGCTCAGGGTCAGGGGGCTCAGGAGGTGCGGGGGGGTCAGGGGGCTCAGGGTCACAGGGGCTCAGGGTCGGGGGGCTCAGAGTGGGGGTGTCAGGTGCGGGGGGTCAGGTGCAGGGGTCTGAGAGAGGTGCAGGGGGTCAGAGGGGCTCAGGGAGGTGTGGGGGATTCAGGGTCAGGGGGCTCAGAGGTGCAGGGGGTCAGGGGAGTTCGGGGTCAGGGGAGCTCAGGGAGGTGCAGGGGGTCGGGGGTCAGGGGTCTCAAGGAGGTGCAAGGGGGTCAGGGGTCTCAAGGAGGTGCAGGGGAGTCAGGGGTCTCAGGGAGGTGCAGGGGGGTCAGGGAGGTCCGGGGGGGGGTCAGGGGGGTCCCCACCTTTTCCCTGGTGCAGCCGATAGACCCCAGAGCCCACCGGCGCATTTCCCAGGTACTGATCTTGAGGGAATGAGAGACCTGGCCTTAGGGGGAGACCCCAAACGCACCCCCAGGCCCTGCCCCCAGCTCCAACTTCGCCCCTTGGCACCCCAAAATTCTCCCTTGCCCCCCCAGAGCCTCTTGGCTCTCCCTCCCCCCTCAGCAAAGCTCCTTCACATCCCAGAACCCCAAACCCTTCCCCATGAATTCCCCCTGACCCCCCATATTCCCCAGCCCCCCTTTGTCCCCCATTTCCATCCCAGCCCCCAGGCCTTTATCCATGAGGTTGGTTTTGGGACCCCCCATTTCCTCCCTACTTCCAGCCCCCATTTTCATCCTCCCTGGAGCCCTCACAGCTCCATTTCCCCCTCCCACCCCCCTCATTTTCACAGCCCCCCTGCTCCCAGCCCCCATTTTCATCCTCCCTGGAGCCCTCACACCCCTGGGGTAAGGTTTGGGGTCCCCACTTCCCCCCCCCCCTCATTTTCACAGCCCCCTGCTCCCAGCCCCCATTTTCATCCTCCCTGGGGCCCTCACCCCTGGGGTAAGGTTTGGGGGTCCCCATTCCCCCTTCCACCCCCCATTTTCACAGCCCCCTCCCACCCCCCATTTTCACAGCATCCCCTGCTCCCAGCCCCTATTTTCATCCTCCCTGGGACCCTCACACCCCTGGTGCAAGGTTGGGGGGTCCCCACTTCCCCCCTCCCACCCCCTTTATTTTCACCCCCCCCCTTCCCCTCATTTTCACACCCCCCTCCCCCTTCCCCCCTCATTTTCACAGCCCCCCTTTTCCCCCCACCCCCCTCCCCTCATTTTCACAGCCCCCCTGCCCCGGGGCCCTTACCCATGTGGTGGGGGCAGGGTGTGCAGGGTGGGGGGGCCCCTGCCCCATGCCGGGGTGATGGTGGTGGTGAGGCTGCAGCCAGGGCGGGGGGGGCCCGTTGGGGTTATGCTGCAGGGGGTGATGCCCCCCGCCGGCCCCCGCCCCGCCCCCGGCGCCCCCACCTCCACCGTGACCCCCTCCCAGGCCCCCCATGGGGTGGGGGAAGCCGTGGGGGGGTCCCCCCGCCCCGGGCCCCCCTCCTCCTCCTCCTCCTCCTCCTCCTCCTCCTCCTCCGTGCAAGCCGTGGTAGGGTCTGCTCTCGGCGGGGCTGGAGTTCATCCAGGGCGGGCGGCTCTGCGGCGGGGCAGGGGGGGAAAGGGAAGGGGAGGTCGGGTTAGGAGCCGGCGCCGGCGCGCCGGGGGAGGGGGCTGGGGGGCTCGGGGGGAGGGGTGGGCTCACCGGAGGGGGCTGGCTGGAGGGCTGGGAGGCGGCGCGGTGGCTGCTGGAGAGGGGGCTGTTGGTGTGGGCGGCGTTGGAGCTGAGCGACACCGGCGCCTCCCCCAGCTCGGCCATCAGGGACAGGTACTCCTTGTCCATCCGAGCCTTGTCCTGCGCCGACTGCGGGTCGCCCGGCCTGGGGGGGAAGGGGACACACGGGGAGGGGGGGGGGGGACACACACACGTTTTAAGGGGGTGCTGGGATGTCGGAAAGGAAGCTGCAAGATGTTCTTGAGGGGAGGAAGGGTCGCGGGGTGTTTTGAGGGGTCGTTTCCAGAGGGCAGAGCAGCTTTAGGAGGCTGGGAGGATGTTTGGGGGCAAAGGGGTGGTTGGGGGGCATGGGGGCCATGGAGACTCTTGGAGGGGTAATGGAACTTTTGAGGGGGTGGGGATGTGTTTCGAGGAACAAGAGCGAGTTTGGGGACCCCCAAGCTGGGCAGAGGGGGAAGGAAGGGGGGATCCCTCCTGGGTCTGGGGAATTGGGGGAGGGCACTGGGGATACCTCAGGGGTTTGGTGGGGGGCTGGGGGCTCTGAGGAAGTTTGGGGATGACTTGGGGGTGGAGCTCAGGAGGGTTTAGGGGGCACTTAGGGGTCTTGGGCTGATGCTGGGATTGGGAGCAATTTGGGGCTCCCTGGGGGCTGGGGGCATTGCAGGGGTCTGAGGGCAATTAGGGGGAGGGGGGGGGGCAGGGGGGGGCATGGGGGAGCAGGGGGCTGAGGGGTCTGAGGTCAATTGGGGAGGGGGCTGGGGGCATTGCAGGGGTCTGAGGGCAATTAGGGGAGGGGGCTGGGGGCATTGCAGGGTCTGAGGGCAATTGGGGGCTGTGGGGTCTGAGGGCAATTGGGGGGGAGGGGGCTGTGGGCATTGCAGGGGGTCTGAGGGCGATGGGGGAGCTGGGGCATTGCAGGGGGTCTGAGGGCTGGGGGAGGGCTGTGGGCATTGCAGGGGTCTGAGGGCAATTGGGGGCTGTGGGGTCTGAGGGCAATTGGGGGAGGGGGCTGGGGGCATTGCAGGGGTCTGAGGGCAATTGGGGGCTGTGGGGTCTGAGGGCAATTGGGGAGGGGGCTGGGGGCATTGCAGGGGGCTGAGGGCAATTAGGGAGGGGGCTGTGGGGCAGGGGGCTGAGGGCAATTAGGGGGGGGGGCTGGGGCATTGCAAGGGGCTGAGGTCAATGGGGGAGCTGGGGGCATTGCAGGGGTCTGAGGGCAATGGGGTGGGGGGGCTGTGGGCATTGCAGGGGTCTGAGGGCAATTGGGGGGCTGTGGGGTCTGAGGGCAATGGGGGAGGGGCTGTGGGCATTGCAGGGGGTCTGAGGTCAATGGGGGGGGGCTGAGGCATTGCAGGGGTCTGAAGGCAATGGGGGAGGGGGCTGTGGGCATTGCAGGGGGTCTGAGAGCAATGGGGGTGGGGGGGGGCTGTGGGGTCTGAGGGCAATTGGGGGTGGGGCTGTGGGCACTGCAGGGGTCTGAAGGCAATGCAGGGGTCTGAGGGCAATTGGGGGCTGTGGGGTCTGAGGGCAATTGGGGGAGGGGGCTGTGGGCATTGCAGGGGGTCTGAGGCAATTGGGGGTGGGGTGTGGGCATTGCAGGGGTCTGAGGGCAATGGGGGGCTGTAGTCACTGCAGGGGTCTGAGGGTGGTGTTGGGGGTCCAGGGGGGTACCTGGCAAACTTGCAGTCGGAGGCGATGTGCCCTGCGCCGCCGCACTTGGTGCAGACGGTGGTGTTGGTGATGCTGCGAGTCTCGGTGCTCTGCCAGGGCCTCAGGATCCTGCCAGGGCAGCCTGGGGTTATTTGAGGGTCTGGGGGTGGGGGGGTGCTCAGGCTCAGGGTTTTTGGCGGGGGGAGGGAGCCCTGACCGGTTGTCATCCTCCCTCAGCGTGCCGTTGAGCCGAGCCAGCTCCCGCAGCTGCATCTTGCGGAGGTCGTTCTGGTCCTCGGGGGTCTCGATGCCTTGCTTCAGGATGTTCCTGATCTGGGTTTGGAGGGGAGGGTGAGCAATGAGGGTCTTGGGGCAGCCAGTGTGCCCCCCAGCAAGGCCTGAGGCCCAGGCTGGGTACCTGCTCCACGGCTTTCTTGACGTTCTCCATGGTGTTGGCGGTGACCAGGGCGTGCAGGGGCTCGTCCTCGCCGGGCAGCATCTGCCCGTCCTTGCGGCCCACCTTGCCCTCCTTCACCGAGCCCTTGCCCCGGATCATGATCTTGGCGTTGCACTCCTTCTCGATGTTCTTCAGCGTGTTCCCCCTGTAGGGGGCGCGCACACACACACACACACAAACAACGCGCGGGGGGTTGGTCCCCAGCTCGCTTCGGGCTGCGCGGCACCGGCCCGCCGCCAGGGGGAGCCGCGGCGGAGCCACGAAGGCGGCAGGGGGAGGAGGGGGAGGGGGCTCCCTGCCTCTGCCTGGAGCGTGGTAGCCGGAAGAAGCAACTCCCCCCCCCCCCCAAATACATTTAGGGGGTGCTGAGAAGGGGTACACCCCATGGAGAGGGAAAAGGGGTGGCTGTCTCGATTGGGGGCCACCTATCTCGACTGGGGGGGCGCCCATCTCGACTGGGGGGGTGCCTATCTCCATTGGGGGGCACCTATCTCGATTGGGGGGCGCCCATCTCGACTGGGGGGGGCGCCCATCTCCACTGGGGGGGCGCCCATCTCCACTGGGGGGGGGTGCCCATCTCCACTGGGGGGGCGCCCATCTCCACCGGGGGGGCGCCCATCTCCACCGGGGGGGCGCCCATCTCGGATGGGGGAGGATGCTTTTCGATTGGGGGGGGGGCCACCACCCCATGGTGCCACCCCTGGATATTTTAGGGGGTATGGTGGGGTTCAAGAGCTTTGGGCTGACTTGGAGGGGGGGGGGGGGTCTCAGAAGGGTCCTGAGCTGAGCTGGGCAACCCCAGGTAGAATTTGGGGGTAACTGCTGGGGGGGGAGGGGATCTGGGGCAATCTGGGGTTCCCTAGGGAGCTGTGGCCACTGCAGGGGTCCTGCTGGCTATGTGGGGGGGGGGCCCCCCGTGGACACTGCAGGGGAGGGGAAGGCTCAGGAAGCCCCCAGCCCCGGCAGCAGCACCCACCTGGGCCCAATCAGCAGCCCCACGAAGTTGATCTCGGGGTACTCATCCTGGGGGATCATCACCTTGTCGCTCACCCGCGTGGCCGGCGGCCTGCAGGGGGCAGCAGAGAGCAGCCGGTGAGGAACGGCTGAGCCGCGGAGGGCTCGGGAAGCAGGCGGGGGCGGGGGCGGAGGACCGAACCGCCCCCAGGAAGAGGCCGAAAGGACCCCCCCAGGAAGGGCTGCCCCCCCTCACTTGTAGTCGGCGGGGGGCTTGAAGTCGGGGTTGAGGGCAACCATCTCGGTGATGAGCGTGTGGCGCTCCTCCTCCAGCTTCTTGCGCGTACGGAACTCGCGCGTGTTCAGCCGCTTGCCCTCGCTGTTGTAGATGGGCTCCGGCGAGGGGGACCTGCGGGGGGCGGAGGGGAGGGGGAGCACACCTGGGGGTCACCCCGAAACCCCTCGCACCTCCCCATGCTCCTGGGGAGGGCTGCGATCCCCACCCCCCCCCCCGACTTCTGCTTCCAAGCCTTATCCGCAAACCCCGCTCCGGTGTCACCGCTCGCTGCGAGCCTCTCAGGATCTCAGCTCTGGCTACAGGAAGGGCTGCCCCCTTGTGTTAATTAAGGGGGGGGAGACGTTAATTAGCCCCCAGAAAAGCCTCCCCTCTGCCCCTCCGACCAGCCTCTTGGGCTCCTTTTGACCCTTTTCCTCTCTGAGGGTTTGGCTTTTTTTGTTTCTCCCCCCCTCCCTGCCTCTCCTTTTCTGCTCTCTTCTCCCTGAGGCTTTTTCGCCTTTTGAAGCCTCTCTTTGCCCATTTCCGCCGCTTTTAGGAGGCGAAAAGCTGCCCCTTTTGGTTAGGGGGGGGGGGGGGGGGACACGGGGACACAAGGGGTTGGGAGGGTGGGGGGGGAGGATGGGACCACACACAGCTGCTCGCTTTTTACGGGGGGTGGGAGGGGGGCAGGCAAAGCCTAAAAGGAGGGAAGAGTTGGTTTAGCAGAGCCGAGGAGCTCGGGGGAAACGAGACCGAAAGGAGCAAAAAAAACACCCCAAAAACGACCTAAAAATCCTCACCAGGATGAAGAGGATGACCAAAAAAAAACCAAAACAACTTATGGTTAGGAAGGAAAAAAAAAAGTTTCCCCTCCCCTCCCCAATTTCCCCTCCAAGCCTCTGGACCCCCTCCTCCTCCTCCTCCTCCTCCCCCCCCCCCCCTTTTTCCTCCTCTTATTTTTAACCCCCAAACCGATCAATTTGTGGCAGTTTTGGTCGGTTGGTTTTTTTAAGCTTAGGTTGGTTGGCATTTTTTGTTTGTTTGGCTCTGGTTTGGTTTGTATTTTTAAAGGCTGAGGCTGCAAGAAGGGAAGAGATTAAAGTCGGATCCGTCCAAAAAAACCAACGGGGGAGAGGGAAAAAAAAAAACCAGCAACAACCACCAAAAGGTTAATTAAAAACCCAACTAAAAAAAAAAACAACAACTAAAGAGAATGGGTTAAAAAAAAAAACAACCACCACCACCACCATCTCCACCACCACCACCACCACACTGCTCAGACAGCGGCGAGGCGACCCCGGCCCCGGCCCCCGGCCTCCGGGGTGGAGAAGGAGGAACTGGGCTGGGCTTTGGGTTGGCTTTTGGTTTTTTTTTGGGTTGGTATGGCTTTTAGATATGGTGCGGCTGGGGTTTTGAGTTGGGTTTGTTTTGGTTCTGGCTCCGTCCTTCGCGCGGCCCTAAAGGGAACTGTCGACACGCGGAAAGGAAAGGTCAGGCTAATGATCGCCGCTTCAGGTTAATTAGCTGTTCGTTAAGAGCAACGACGCCCCTCCCTCCTCCCCTTCCCCCCCCCGCCCCAGAAAGGTCGTTAAACGATGTGCGCTCTGGGCTGCTGAGGAGGAGCAAGGTTCAGGGTTATTGCTCAGTTGTGCCTGCGGTGCCTTCCCCCCGCCCCCCGCCCGCCAAAACCCCCTGGGGAATAAGGGGAGGGGGGAGTGGTGGTTAAGCTGCTGGCTGGCCCCGGGCTCGGCCCCACGCCCCCTGGGTTTTGGCTGCTGGTTAAAGGAGCCAAAAGTCGTTGAGGGGGTGAGGGACCCTCCCCTGCACACATAAAACACAGGCACCCCAAGAACGTGTCCCCCCCTACCTCCCCCAGAGCCTCCCCCTCCTCCACCCCCTCCCCCAAGAGTTCTGCCCCTTTCTGCCGCCTGGGAGTGGAAATGGGGAGGGGGCTGGGGGGGTTTATACGGGGGTGGGGAGAGGTTTCCTGCAGTGAGATTGAACCCCAGGATTGGGGGGTGGGGAAAAGGCAAAGTGGGAATGGGTGGGGAAGGCCTGGAGCTGGTGCTGCTCCCCTCGGAGGGAAGGGCAGGGATTGGCCTCCTGCCACCAAGTTTGAGCAAAAGGAGAGGAAAAAAAAATCAGAGGGGGAAAAAAAAGAACCCAACTCCCAGATTTGGTGGTTTGCTTCTCACAGAAAACGGTGAAAAACATCCTCCCACCACCAGCTGCAACCAAACCGAGGGGAAATGAAGGGAAAATGGGGAGCAGGGAAGAAAAGGCCCAAACTGGGTCCTCCTCTCCTCCCAGGGAAGGGCAGGGAATTGGCTTTCCACCACCACGTGTAACCAAACTGAGGGAAAATGAGAGGAAAAGGAGAGTGGAGCAGCACTGGTGGGTTTTTCCTCCTGGCACGTGGTGGAAGTCGCCTCCCACAGCCAAACGGAGAGGAAGTGAAAGCAAACACCAGGAGCCAGCGGGTGCTGGGGGGCAAAAAACAAAGCCTCAGCCTTGCTGCCTTTCCCCCTCAGGAGGCAGGAAATCGCTGCCCACCCCCTGGGGTTTAACCAACCTGAGGGGAAAGGAGAGGAAAGCAGGGCTGGAGCAGCACTGGCAGGAGCCCCAGGCCTGGGGAGGAAAGCCCCAAACTGGGCCATGTTGTCCCCACCCCGGGAGGGGACTGGCAGGCCGAGCCCCGCCCTGCCCAGCGCCTGCCTGCCTTAAGCTCCCAGAGCTCCTTAAGCCTCTGGGGGTGGCTTAATCCCCCCAGCCCCGGGGCGGCGGCAGAAGAGGGCAGAACAGGGCCGGGCCGGGCCGGAAGGGGCCAGGCCGGGCGGAAAGGAGGCAGCCGGGCCGGGCGTGGGCCAGGCTGGACCGGAAGTGGACCGGGCAGCAAGGAGAGGGCCAGGCCGGGCCGGAAGTAGTCCGGGGCGGGCAGGCGGGAGGCAGCCAGGCCGGACCGGAAGTGGGCCGGGTCTGGCCGGAAGTGGGCCGGGCCCGGCCGGAAGAAAGCAGCCAGGCCAGGCCGAGGCCAGGCCGGGCCCGGGCCGGCCCCGCCGTGCAGCCGGCGAGCGGGAAGGAGCCTAAAGAACGCCCAGAAGGGTCCAAACGGGAGGAAGCGCCCCAAAAGGGGGGGCGGGGGGTACAGTCAGGGGAAGGGTCCCGACCTGTCCTCAGGGTTAGGGGGGATGCCCAGGTCTCCCGTGCGCAGTTTGCGAGTCAGGTCTTCGATCTGCAGTTGCACTGGAAGAAACCCGGTTAGGACAGAAAAAAGGGTGGGAGAAAAGACACAGTTACCAAAAAAAGGACATTCTGGCCAAAGCAACACATTTCCTAACCCAGAAAAAAAACAAAGAACAACAAGAGTTAAACCACACCAAACAA
This sequence comes from Melanerpes aurifrons, assembly GCA_011125475.1. NCBI lineage: Eukaryota > Metazoa > Chordata > Aves > Piciformes > Picidae > Melanerpes > Melanerpes aurifrons. Next base: position 3,084,271 of record WWNC01000092.1, read on the forward strand.
TGCACCTGCTCGTTACCGACAGACAGAGGCTGCTGCCGCCCGGGAGCAGCCCCCCCCCGGCAGCAGCCCCTGGCAGGCAGAGCGAGCAGGGAGCGGTGCCACAGGCAGGCACTGCCGGCCCTGAGCACAACAAGACACCAGCGCCCCCCCCCCCCCCTCCCCCCGGCAGCAGGCTGGGCTGCGCTGGGAACGCAGCGCTGCCCGCGGGGGGCACCGAGGCGCCGCTGCCCTAAGGCAAGAGGCTGCGATTGCCACCGAGGAGCAGCAGCGCTGACAGCCAATCAATGAAGGTCTGCTGCCAGTCAACGGCAGCGCCGCCCCAAAACCGGGCTGTTTTGCCGAGAAAATGCGTGGCTGCTTTAAACAGGAGTGAGGGTTGTGCTACCAAAATGCATTATCAGCAACAAAAGTCAGGTGATTTTGTCAATGGAATGCGTGATTACTTTGAAACAAGATATTGGGCTACTCAAAAAGCATTATCAACAATAAAAATCAGGTTATTTTGTCAATGAAATGCGTGATCACTTTAAAACGAAATACTGTGCTACCCAAAAAGCATTATCAGCAATACAAATCAGGTTATGCTGTCAATGAAATGCATTATTACCCCCAAAACCGAGCATCATTGTGCTACCCAAAAGCATTATCAGCAATAAAACAACAGGTTATTTTACCAATGAAATGCATTATTCCTTTAGAACAAGATATTGTGCTACCCAAAAGCATTCTCAACAATAAAAATCAGGTTATTCTGTCAATGAAATGCATTGTTACTTTGAAACAAAATACCATTGTGCTATCAAAAAGCATGATCAGCAATAAAAAAAACAGGTTATTTTACCAATAAAAGGCATTATTCCTTTAAAATAAGAGATCGTGGTGCTATCAAAAAGCATTATCAGCAATAAAAAACAGGTTATTTTACCAATAAAAGGCATTATTCCTTCAAAATAAGAGATCGTGGTGCTACCCAAAAGCATCATCAACAATAAAAACCAGGTTATTTTGTCAATAAAATGCGTTATTACCCCAAAATCAAACGTTGTAACCCCAAAACTCAGCATCACTGTGCTCCCCAAAAGCATTATCATCAATAAGAAACAGGTTATTTTACCAGTAAACTGCATGATTACTTTAAAAGAGATCATTTTGCTACCCAAAAGCATCATCAACAATAAAAACCAGGTTATTTTACCAATAAAATGCATTATTACCTCCAAAACCAAGCATTGCAACCCCAAAACTGAGCATCATTGTGCTACCCAAAAGCATTATCATCAATAAAAACCAGGTTATTCTGTCAGTGAAATGCATTGTTACCCTAAAACCAAGCACTGTAACCCCAAAACCGAGCATCACTGTGCTACCACAAAGCATTTATCAACAATAAAAACCAGGTTATTTTACCAATAAAGTGCATTGTTACTTTAAAAGAGGTCATTGTGCTACCCAAAATCATTATCAGCAATAAAAATCAGGTCATTTTACCCATAAAATGCATTATTACCCCAAAACCCAAGCACTGTAACCCCAAAACCGAGCATCACTGTGCTGCCAAAAAACATTACCAGCAATAAAAATCAGGTTATTTTACCCATAAAAGGCATTATTACTTCAAAAGAGGTCATGGTGCTACCCAAAAAGCATTACCAACAATAAAAACCGGGTTATCTTGTCAATGAAATGCATTATCACCCCAAAATCAAGCGTTGTAACCCCAAAACTCAGCATCACTGTGCTACCCAAAGGCATCATCCACAATAAAAGCCAGATTATCTTGTCAATGAAATGCATTATTACTTTAAAAGAGGTCATTTTGCTACCCAAAACCATTCTGAACAATGAAAACCAGGTTATTTTGTCAATAAAACGCATTATTGCCCCCAAACCAAGCACTGTAACCCCAAACCCGAGCATCCTTGTGCTGCCCAAAGGCATTACCAGCGATAAAAAGCAGGTTATTCTGCCAGTAGAGTGCATTGTAAACCCCAGAACAGGCGTTATTGTGCTATCAACAGGTCTTATCAGCAACCAAACCAGGTCGTTTTGCCCACCAGGTGCATTTCAGCTCCCAAACCCAGACGTTGTGACCCCCAAACCCAGGCCCTGTCATGAAAGCCAGGCAGGGTGCTGCTCTCAACAAGCATTATTGGCAGTTAAAAAAGTCAGGTTATTTCACCAACAAAAGACATTATCCCCCTTAGAACCAGGCCTCAGGACTGATCAATTCATCACCACAAGACGGGCACAAGCCAACCTCATGAAGTTCACTAAGAGCAAGGGCAGGGTCCTGCAGCTGGGTGGAGGCAATCCCAGGCACAAATCCAGGCTGGAAAGCAGCCCTGAGGAGAGAGCCTTGGGGGTGCTGGTGGACAAAAAGCTCACCAGGAGCTCTCAGTGTGCACTTGCAGCCCGCAAAGCCAACCAGAGCCTGGGCTGCAGCAGAAGTGTGGCCAGCAGGTCGAGGGAGGAGATTCTCCCCCTCTGCTCAGCCCTGGGGAGACCCCACCTGGAGTACTGCCTCCAGTTCTGGAGCCCCTAGGACAAGAGGGATCTGGAGGTGCTGGAAGGTGTCCAGAGAAGGGCCAGGAGGAGGAGCAGAGGGCTGGAGCTGCTCTGCTGTGAGGACAGACTGAAGGAGTTGGGGCTGTTCAGTCTGGAGAAGAGAAGGCTCCCAGGTGACCTCATTGTGGCCTTCCAGGATCTGAAGGGGGCTACAGGAAGGCTGGGGAGGGACTGCTCAGGATCTCAGGGAGTGATAGGACTAGGGGGAATGGAATGAAGCTGGAGGTGGGGAGATTCAGGCTGGAGGTGAGGAGGAAGTTCTTCCCCATGGGAATGGTGAAGCCCTGGAATGGGTTGTCCAGGGAGGTGGTTGAGGCCCCGTCCCTGGGGGTGTTTAAGCCCAGGCTGGATGAGGCTCTGGCCAGGCTGACCTAGTGTGGGGTGTCCCTGCCCATGGCAGGGGGGGTTGGAACTAGATGATCCTTGTGGTCCCTTCCAACCCTGACTGATACTATGATACTATGCACATCACCCCAAAACAGGGATTAGTCCTCACCAACATCACTCATTACCACAGCCCCCGTTCCTCCAACTGTCCCTAGTAAGAACAACCCCTCCAGGCAGCTGTGAAGGGCAAAGCACTGCTCTGACCCCCAGTGGCCATTGCTCCCCCGAAGCAAGAGGTCAGCACAAACCAAAACCGTCGTGAAAGGCACAAAAATCGTCACGAGGAGCACAAAACCAGTGACGACCAGGAAGGATCGTTACCAAAAAGAGCCGGTTTCAGCCTAAAAATGAAGCAGCATTATGAAGGGAAAGCAAATATCCTTGCTGCAAGTGAGCCCTGCTGTGCAAACTCAGGGCACTGTGGTGAGCAAGAACACCAATCACTACCAGAGGGAGAGCTTGTGGCCCCAAAACCAAACGTTGTGGCCCCAAAATCAAACGTTGGGGCCTCAAAAGCAAACGGGGCGGCCCCAAAACCAAACATTATTGCCTCAAAATCAAACGGGGTGGCCCCAAAAATCAAACGTTGGGGCCCCAAAACCAGACGTTTTTGCCTCAAAATCAAACGTTGGGGCCCCAAAACCAGACGTTTTTGCCTCAAAATCAAACGTGGTGGCCCCAAAACCAGACGTTTTTGCCTCAAAATCAAACGTGGTGGCCTCAAAATCAAACGGGGTGGCCCCAAAACTAAACGTTGGGGCCCCAAAACCAGACGTTGTGACCTCAAAATCAGACCTTGTTGCCCCAAAATCAAACATTATTGCCTCAAAATCAAACGTGGTGGCCTCAAATTCAGGTGGGGTGGCCCCAAAATCAAACGTTGGGGCCCCGAAACCAGACGTTTTTGCCTCAAAATCAAACGGGGTGGCCCCAAAATCAAACGTGGTGGCCCCAAAACCAAACGTTATTGCCTCAAAATCAAACGGGGTGGCCCCAAAATCAAATATTATTGCCTCAAAATCAAACGGGGTGGCCCCAAAACCAAACATTATTGCCTCAAAATCAAACGGGGTGGCCCCAAAACCAGACGTTTTTGCCTCAAAATCAAACGGGGTGGCCCCAAAATCAGACGGGGTGGCCCCAAAATCAAACATTATTGCCTCAAAATCAAACATTATTGCCTCAAAATCAGACAGGGTGGCCCCAAAATCAAACGTTGGGGCCGCAAAACCAAACGGTTTTGCCTCAAAATCAAACGGGGTGGCCCCAAAACTAAACGTTGGGGCCCCAAAACCAGACATTGTGACCTCAAAATCAGACCTTGTGGCCCCAAAATCAAACGTTATTGCACCAAAACCAAACGTGGTGGCCCCAAAATCAGACGGGGTGGCCCCAAAACCAAACGGGGTGGCCCCAAAATCAGACCTTGTGACCTCAAAATCAGACGTGGTGGCCCCAAAACCAGACAGGGTGGCCCCAAAATCAGACCTTGTGGCCTCAAAATCAGACATTGTGACCTCAAAATCAGACCCTGTGGCCCCAAAATCAGACCTTGTGACCTCAAAGTCAGACCTTGCGGCCCCAAAATCAAACGTTATTGCCCCAAAACCAGACGTGGTGGCCCCAAAATCATGGTGCTGTTACCCAAACCAAGAGGTTACTCCCCTAAAAGCTGATGTGGTGATGAGAACAACCAAATAGTTATCACTAAGAACAGATTATTGCTACCTTAAATTGAGCTTATCAGCATGGAAACACACAAATATTGTGTGTGTGTCCCCCCCCAACCTCGCTGATTGATCACCCCTACAAATCAATCGCTTTAACAACGTTGAGTGAATCACCACCAGGACTCTGGGTAGGAACAGGGGGGAAAGCCGGAGGTGAAGACCACAAAAGCAAAGACCAGGACTCAAAAGCAACAAATTCGTTGTGAAGCAAACAAAGGAGGAGAAATTAATCAAGGGATCATTGCCTGCAAACCCCTGGTGATTAGCAAAACACCTAATTGTGGCCATCGATTAGGGTCAGCACAGCGCCAAAGATTGTCATGGGGAACAGCAAAGGCTGCCACCCAAACCAGGCAGATCTCGGGGTGGAAACACCGGAGGGTCACAGCGGGAACAGCCAAACAGCGACACCCAATACCACCGAGGATGGCCGCGGGAAGGTTGTCACCGAACCACCCCCCCGGGGGGGGGGGGGTGGCACTGAAGCGCTTAGCACTGCCACCAAACCACCAAGCATCGCCCGATTGGGACCATCAGCGCCTTCAAAAGCAGGCAAGGACCCCCCCCCCACCCCGGGCTCCCTCAGGAAGGAACTCTCCCAGGGAGAAAGGAGAGAATCGCTCCCGCAGACCCACACAGCAGGACCCCCCCCCCAGGGAGGGGGTGGGGTGGGGGTGGCTATCATCGCCCCACAAATCAAAACGTTAGGACCTCAAAAACCTAAGGCTGCCGGCAGCAAATCGCCGTCGTCGGCCCCCAAAATAGGGAGGTGGTGGAGAGGCAAATCGGTGTCACCCTGCTTCTTACCCAGGAACTGCGCTTTCTGACCTCGGGGGACACACCTCGGACGTTTCCCTCCCCCCAAAACCATTGCCTCCACGTAGAGCTCCGACGTTTCCCCCCCCCCAGCTCAGCTCGGTTTGAGGCACAACTCTGCCATTCCTCCTCCCTCAGACCCCTCGGGGCTAGGTAGGGCTCCTGACGTTCTCCCCCCGCCTTGCACCCCCGGGTTTCAGTGCAGGATTCCCACGCTGCCCCTGACCTGAGACTTCCAGGTCTGACTCCCTCCAGCCCCAAGCTGTGCTCCTAGGATCGGTCAGGGTCGGAAGGCACCACGAGGATCATCTAAGTCCAACCCCCCTGCCATGGGCAAGGACAGCTCACGCTACATCAGGCTGGCCAGAGCCTCGTCCAGCCTGGGCTTAACGTTTCCCCTCCCTCAACCCCCACCCCGTCTGAACGCAGCACTCCCACACTTCCCCCTCAGGAAAGGGATTCCGATGCAAACCCTGCAGCCGGGTGGCTTCCAGGCAGGGCTCTGCACCCACCCCGCTGCGGAGCGCTGCTGACCTCTGCCTGCTCCTCGCTCAGGCTGCTCCACTGCCCCCTCCTACAGCTCCACCGATTCCCCCCCTGCAGCTCCACCGCTTCCCCTCCTTGCAGCTCCACTGCTTCCCCTCCTTGCAGCTCCATCACTTTCCCCTTGCAGCTCCACCGCTTCCTCCCTTGCAGCTCCATTACTTCCCCTCCTTCCAGCTCCACTGCTTTGCTCCTTGCAGCTCCATCGCTTTCACCCCTGCAGCTCCACCGCTTCCCCTCCTTGCCGCTCCATCGCTTCCACCCCTGCGGCTCCATTGCTTCCCCTCCTTGCAGCTCCACTGCTTTTTCCCTTGCAGCTCCACCGCTTTTTCCCTTGCAGCTCCATCACTTCCCCCTTGCCGCTCCACCGCTTCCACCCCTGCAGATTCATCACTCCCCCCCCGCAGCTCCATCGCTTTCCCTCCTTGCAGCTCCATCGCTTTCCCCTTGTAGTTCCACCGCTTCCTCCCTTACAGCTCCATCGCTTTCCCTTGCAGGTCCATTACTTCCTCCCTTGCAGCTCCACCGCTTCCAGCCCTGCAGCTCCATTGCTTCCCTCCTTGCAGTTCCACCACTTCCAGCCCTGCAGCTCCATTGCTTCCCTCCTTGCAGCTCCACCACTTCCCCCCCTGCAGCTCCACCGCTTCTCCCCCTGCAGCTCCACCACTTCCCCCCCTGCAGCTCCACCGCTTTCCCCTGCAGCTCCATCGCTTTCCCCCCTTCAGCTCCACTGCTTTCCCTCCTTGCGCCTCCACTGCTTCCAGCCATGCAGGTTCATCACTTCCCCCCTGCAGCTCCATTGCTCTCCCTCATTGCAGCTCCATCACTTCCCCCCTGCAGCTCCACTGCTTCCACCCCTGCAGCTCCATTACTTCCCTTCCTTGCAGCTCCACCGCTTCCCCCCTTGCAGCTCCATCGCTTCTCCCCCTGCAGCTCCACCGCTTCTCCCCCTGCAGCTCCACCGCTTCTCCCCCTGCAGCTCCACCGCTTCCCCTCCTTGCAGCTCCACCGCTTCCTCCCTTGCAGCTCCACCGCTTCCTCCCTTGCAGCTCCACCGCTTCCACCCCTGCAGCTCCACCGCTTCCACCCCTGCAGCTCCAATACTTCCCTTCCTTGCAGCTCCACCGCTTCCCCCCTTGCAGCTCCACCGCTTCCCCCCTTGCAGCTCCATTGTTTTCCCTTGCAGCTGCACCGCTTCCCTCCTTGCAGCTCCATCACTTTCCCCCTTGCAGCTCCACCACTTCACTCCTTGCAGCTCCATTACTTTCTCTCCTTGCAGCTCCATCACTTTCCCCCTTGCAGCTCCATCGCTTCCCCTCCTTGCAGCTCCATTACTTTCTCTCCTTGCAGCTCCATCACTTTTCCCCCTTGCAGCTCCATCGCTTCCCCTCCTTGCAGCTCCACATCTTTCCCCCTTGCAGCTCCATCGCTTCCCCTCCTTGCAGCTCCACCGCTTCCCCCCTTGCACCTCCACCGCGTTTCCCTTGCAGCTCCACCGCTTCCTCCCTTGCTGCTCCATTGCTTCCCCCCTTGCACCTCCACCGCGTTTCCCTTGCAGCTCCATCACTTTCACCCTGCAGCTCCATTGCTTCTCCCCCTACACCTCCACCACTTCCCCCTTGCAGCTCCATCGCTTCCTCCTATTGCAGCTCCATTGCTTCTCCCCCTGCACCTCCACCACTTCCCCCTTGCAGCTCCATTGCTTCCCCACCTGCAGCTCCATCACTTTCCCCCTTGCAGCTCCATTGCTTCCCCACCTGCAGCTCCATCACTTTCCCCCTTGCAGCTCCATCACTTTCCCCCTTGCAGCTCCATTGCTTCCCCACCTGCAGCTCCATCACTTTCCCCCTTGCAGCTCCATCACTTTCCCCCTTGCAGCTCCATCACTTTCCCCCTTGCAGCTCCATCACTTTCCCCCTTGCAGCTCCATCACTTTCCCCCTTGCAGCTCCACCACTTCCCCCCGGGGCTCCTCGTTTCACCCTTCGACTCCCCCCCTCCCTCCCCGCCGCCGCTCGCCGCCGCCGCGCTGCGTTACCGATGTAGGCGCGCTCCTGCTCGCGGGTCAGCCCGGGCGGGATCACCGTCGGCATCCCGGGGATCACCGTCTTCTGCTCCAGCGAGTCCTGGTTCCAGCGGCTCCGCTTCCGCTTCCGCGGGAAATCTGCCGAGGCAAGGCGCGGCTCTGGGCACCCCCACCGCATGCCTGGGGTCCGCCCCGCGGGTGGGGGTCCCGCCACGCTGGGGGTGGGGGAGCGGGCTTGGGGCGGCACCGGCGGCGGCAGCACACAAAATGGCGGCGGGGGGAGGGGAGGGAAGCTCCTCCGGCCGGGGAAGGCTGCAGCCGAGCAGGGGGCGGAGGAGGAGGAGATCCCACGGGGGGGGGAGGAAGGAAACCTGCCGCCCCCGGGGGGGGCTACCAGGATTAGATCTGACACTTGCGGGGGGGGGGTCCCCAAAGAGAGTTTTCTATTTACCCTCCCCCCAATCCCTTTGCTTTTAACCTCCTCCTCGCCCCCTCCCCTTCAGCCACCTCCTCGCTCCCCCCCCCCCCCCAATCCCTCCTCTGCTCTTCCTCCTTCGGGGCTACCAGAATTAGCTCCTACCTGAAGGGGGGGGGGGAATCCCCAAACCAGTTTCCTATTTACCCCCTTAACCCCCCCACTTTTAACCTCTGTTCTTCCCCCACCCGTTTTGTGTTTCCCCCTCCTCCAAACCCCTTGGGATCCTCCTTTTGCCCCCAGCCTTTTGCCCCCCTCTCTGCCCCCTCAGCTCCTTTCACCGCTCCGCGGCTCTTCGCCCCCGTTTTTGCGCCCCCACGAAGCCCTCTTCTGTTCCTCGTCCCCCTCCTCCTGCCCCCCAAACCTTTCTCTCCTTTCTCCCCTTCCAGCCTCCTTTCCCTTTTCCTCTCTTTTTGCTCCTTTCACGGCCTCTTAACCTTTCTGTTCCTGCAACGCTTCCCTTTTACCTCTCCCTTCTGCCCCTCCAACCCTTCCCTTTTCGCCTCTCTGATCCTTCCCTCTTGCCCCTTGCTCCCCTCTTCCCTTTCCCACCTCTCCCTCCCACTCCTCCAACCCTTTCCTTTTACCTCTCCCTTCTGCCCTCCAACCCTTCCCTTTTCGCCTCTCTGATCCTTCCCTCTTGCCCCTTCCATCTCTCCAACCCTTCCCTTTTACCTCTCCCTTCTGCCCTCCAACCCTTCCCTTTTACCTCTCCCTTCTGCCCTCCAACCCTTCCCTTTTACCTCTCCCTTCTGCCCTCCAACCCTTCCCTTTTACCTCTCCCTTCTGCCCTCCAACCCTTCCCTTTTACCTCTCCCTTCTGCCCTCCAACCCTTCCCTTTTACCTCTCCCTTCTGCCCTCCAACCCTTCCCTTTTACCTCTCCCTTCTGCCCTCCAACCCTTCCCTTTTACCTCTCCCTTCTGTCCCTCCAACCCTTCTCTTTTACCTCTCCCTTCTGTCCCTCCAACCCTTCTCTTTTACCTCTCCTTCATCCCCCTCCAACCTTTCCCCTTTCGCCTCTCTGATCATTCCCTCTTGCCCCTCGCTCCCCTCCTTCCCTTCTCTACCTCTCCCTTTTCATGCTTCCAACGCTTCCTTTTTACCTCTCCCCTCTGCTCCTCCAACCCTTCCCTTTTACCTCTCTCTTCATCCCCCCAACCCTTCCCTTTTACCTCTCCCTTCTGCCCCCCAACCCTTCCCTTTTACCTCTCCCCTCTGTCCCTCCAACCCTTCCCTTTTACCTCTCTCTTCATCCCCCCAACCCTTCCCTTTTCGCCTCTCTGATCCTTCCCTCTTGCCCCTCGCTCCCCTTCCCCACCTCTCCCTTTTCACCCCTCCAGCCCTTCCCCTTTTCTGCCTCTCCAACCCTTCTCTCCTGCCCTTTGCTCTCCCTCCTTCCCTCCCCAACCTCCCCCTTCAACCCCTCCCAACCCTCTCTTCGCCCTTCTCCTTCGCCCCCACCTCCTCCCCCCCCCCAACCCCATCCCTGTATTCCCCCGGGGCCGTACCTGACCTCCTGGAGGCCTTATGGGCCGCGGCCGTCCTCCCGGCCGCTTCATTCTGCCCGATGCTTCCTCCTCCTCCTCCTCCTCCCCCCGCTCCGGGTCCGCTCTCCTCAGGCCGCTGCTGGGCGGCCGAGACCGGGACCAGGGCCTGCTGCTGGGGGTTGCCCCCGGGCTGGGGCTGCGGCTGCTGCGGGGGGGCAGCCGAAGGGGCAGCCCCGGGCTGCTGCCCGCCCGGGGGATCGTGGCCGGGGGGCGGCGAGGGGAAGCGGAACTGGCCGTAGGGCGCCGCGCCGGGGGCCGCAGGCTGCTGCGGGGCCGCCGGCGGCGGCTGTTGAGCGGCCGCTGGAGGCGGCTGCTGCTGCTGCTGGCCGGGGGGAGGAGGCGGCGGCGGGGGCGGCGGCGGCTGCTGCTGCGGAGGCTGAGGCTGCGGAGGCGGCGGCGGCGGCGGGGGCGGCGGCGGGGGCGGCGGCAGGGCCGCGAAAGGGTAGGCGGCGGCCGCCATGGGGCCGAGCAAGGCGGCGGCGGCGGCTGGGGCCTGAGCGGAGGCTCCCGGGGGCGGAGGCGGCGGCGGAGCGGGCAGGACGAGCCCCGGGGGCGGCAGCGGGAAGCCGGGCTTCCCCGGCGGCGGGGGCGGGTGGAGCTTGCCCAGCGGCGTGGCGTTCGCCCCGGTCGCCATAGAGCCTGCCCTCCGCCGCCCGGCCTTCGCGAACCTTCCACGCCGCCGCGACGCGCGACGCACGCCGATAGGCCAAGGGCGGCGTCCGTCCAAGCGCCGGCGCACGGCGGTTGGCTGGCGGCGCTGCCTGTCGGAGCGGCGGCGCCGCGGATTGGCTGAGGGGGCGGGAGGAGAGGTGGGGAGGCGCCGGGAGGTGGCGGGGAAGGTGATTGGGCGGCAGGGACGTCGCTCGAAGGGGAGGGGTGGGGGCCGAGCGCGGATTGGGCAGAGCGGCGGAGGGCGGGCAGACCCGGGCGGGGGGCGGTGAGCGCTGCCATTGGTTAGGCGCAGCACCGCCCCGCGCCCCCGCACGTGGGCGTCGGTAGACCCCGTTGCACGGGGCGGGCGGGGCGCGAGCTTCGCCCTCCGCCTTCATTGGGCGGCCGCCCCCGCGAGGCCTGATTGGCCGGTTCGGCCGTCTCTTCAAGAATGCTGCCTTCCGATTGGGCGAGGCGCGGTGGGAGGGGGTGCGGGCGCGCATGAGCCGCGAACCGCGCGCAAAGCCTCGCGGGAGCTCGGCCCCCCCCCCCCCGCGCCCCCAATCTTCACCTCCCCCCCAAAATGTTCTCCCCCAGCCCCAAGTCGCCCCCCAAGACACCCCCCCCGCCCCCACCCCAATAAAAGACAGCAGCAGAAATCCAGCAGCGATTTATTGCCGGGGGGGGGGGCACAGTGCACCCGACCCATCCTGGACCCCCAATCCTTCCTCTCCTCCACTTCTTCCACCTCCAGCCCCCAAGTTCCCCCTCGCACCCCCTTGTCCTCCACCTCCTGGCCCCCACTATCCCCTCCAGCCCACCCCCAATTCCTTCCCACCCCCAACTTCTCTTCCAACTACCTCCCCAACCCCTCCTCTTTCACCCCAAATCCCCACGGACCCCCTAAGTCCCCCTAAACCCTCCTTGCACCCCCTTTCTCCACCTCCACCCTCCCAATACCTCCTCTAGCCCCCCAATCCTCTCTCCTCCACCTGTACCCCACCTCCGCTCCCCTATTTCACCCCCAAGCCAAACTTCTCCACCTTCTACCTCCCCCAACTCCTTTTTTCACCCCAAGTCCCCCCTGCACCCCCTCTGTTCCTCCTGCACCCCTTCTTCACCCCTTCAGTCTCTCCTGCACCCCCTCAGTCCCCCTGCACCCCTTCAGTCCCCCTTCAGCTCCCCTGCACCCCCTCTGTCCCCCCGTCCCTCCTGCGCCCTCAGTCTCTCCTGCACCCCTTCAGCCCCCTGCACCCCTTCAATCCCCCTACATCTCTTCCTGCACCCCTTGTCCTTCCTGCACCCCTCAGTTCCCCCTGCATCTCCTCCTGCACCCCCTCAGTCCCCCTTGCACCCCTTCAGCCCCTCCTGCACCCCTCAGTCCCCCTGCATCTCCTCAGCCCCTCCTGCACCTCAGTCCCCCTGCACCCCTTCAGTTCTTCCTGCACCACTCAGTCCCCCTGCACCCCTCAGTTCCCCTGCACCCCCAGTCCCTCCTGCACGTCTTCAGCTCCCCCTGCACCCCTTCAGTCCTTCCTGCACCCCCAGTCCCCCTGCACCCCCTCCTGCACCTCTTCAGCTCCCCCTGCACCCCTTCAGTCCTTCCTGCACCCTCAGTCCCTCCTGCACCCCCAGTCCCCCTGCCCCCTCCTGCACCTCTTCAGCTCCCCCTGCACCCCTTCAGTCCTTCCTGCACCCCTCAGTCCCTCCTGCACCCCCAGTCCCCCTGCACCCCCTCCTGCACCTCTTCAGCTCCCCCTGCACCCCTTCAGTCCTTCCTGCACCCCTCAGTCCCTCCTGCACTCCCCCAGTCCCCCTGCACCTTTAGTCCCCCTGCACCCCCTCAGCTCCCTCCTGCACCTCTTCAGCCCCTCCTGCACCCCTTCAGTCCTTCCTGCACCCCCAGTCCCCCTGCACCCCCCTCCTGCACCTCTTCAGCTCCCCCTGCACCCCTTCAGTCCTTCCTGCACCCCTCAGTCCCTCCTGCACCCCCAGTCCCCCTGCACCCCTCCTGCACCTCTTCAGCTCCCCCTGCACCCCTTCAGTCCTTCCTGCACCCCTCAGTCCCTCCTGCACTCCCCAGTCCCCCTGCACCTTTAGTCCCCCTGCACCCCCTCAGCTCCCTCCTGCACCTCTTCAGCCCCTCCTGCACCCCTTCAGTCCTTCCTGCACCCCCAGTCCCCCTGCACCTCTTCAGCTCCCCCTGCACCCCTTCAGTCCTTCCTGCACCCCCTCAGCTCCCTCCTGCACCTCTTCAGCTCCCCCTGCACCCCTTCAGTCCTTCCTGCACCCCCAGTTCCCCTGCACCCCCTCAGCTCCCCCTGCACCTCTTCAGCTCCCCCTGCACCCCTTCAGTCCTTCCTGCACCCCCAGGCCCCCTGCACCCCTTCAGTCCTTCCTGCACCCCTTCAGTCCTTCCTGCACCCCCAGTTCCCCCTGCACCCCCCTGCACCTCTTCAGCTTCCCCCTGCACCCCTTCAGTCCTTCCTGCACCCCCAGGCCCCCTGCACCCCTTCAGTCCTTCCTGCACCCCTTCAGTCCTTCCTGCACCCCCCCAGGCCCCTGCACCCCTTCAGTCCTTCCTGCACCCCTTCAGTCCTTCCTGCACCCCCAGTCCCCCTGCACCCCTTCAGTCCTTCCTGCACCCCCAGTCCCTCCTGCACCTCTTCAGCCCCTCCTGCCCCCAGTCCCTCCTGCACCTCTTCAGCCCCTCCTGCACCACTCAGTCCCCCTGCATCCCCTCCTGCACCCCTCAGCTCCCTCCTGCACCTCTTCAGCCCCTCCTGCACCCCTCAGTCCCCCTGCATCTCCTCCTGCACCCCTCAGTTCCCCCTGCACCCCTCAGTCCCTCCTGCACCCCTCAGTCCCCCTGCATCTCCTCCTGCACCCCCTCAGTTCCCCTGCACCCCTCAGTCCCCCTGCACCCCCTCCTGCACCCCCTCAGTCCCCCTGCACCCCTTCAGTCCTTCCTGCACCCCTCAGTCCCTCCAGCACCCCCAGTCCCCCCTTCACCCCTCAGCTTCCCCTGCACCCCTTCCTTCCCCCCCAGCACCCCCTCTTCCTCCAGCCCCCCACTCTCCCCTCTTGCCTCCCCCTCTCTTCTCCTCTCCAAGCTCTTCGCCTTCTCCCCCTCCCAAATCCTCTCTCCCCCTCCTGCCCTTCTGCCCCCCTCGGCCTACCCCGGGTGTGTGTGGGGGGGGGGGGTGGGGTGGGGTGTTGGGGGGTGGTCTCAGACGCCCTTGCGGGGTCTCTTGAAGAGGGCCAGGCTGTAGTCGCTGGGAGCTGCCTTCTGCTTCTTGAGCTGCACCTGGGACTGCGCCGTCAGCTGCAGTTTGATGGCGCTGGAGTTGATCTTGGGGGCGCGCAGCAGCTCCTGCATCCCTCTCATCTTCTGGCTGCGGAACACCAGCACCGGACCCCCCCCCGCGCCGCCCCCTCCTCCCCCTCCTCCTCCTCCTCCTCCCCCCGCCGCCTCGTTCCCCCCCGCCGCTCTTGGGGGTCGCTTGAGGAGGGGTCCCGCAAGCCGCGGGGCTGCCGCCGCCGCCGCCGGCGGCTCCGGACCCCCCGGGAGCAACCCCGGAGGCTTCCTCCGGGCGGGGTCCGACGGCCGCCGGTGCCGCTGCCGCTGCCGGGGCTGGGGGGGGTGGTGGGAGCTGGGGGGGGGGTGGTGGGGGCGGTCCCGTCGGTCCCGTCCCGCCGCCGCCGCCGCCGCCGCCCCCTCCCCCTCCCCGCCGCCGCTCCCCGGAGGCTTTTTTGGGCTGCGGAGGTTCCTCCGGTTTGGATTCGCGGCGGGGGCCTCGGCGCCGCCCGTCCCGGGAGGGGTCCTCCCCCGAGGGGTCTTCGGCTGGGGGGGGGTCGGGGTCGTGGGAGATCAAAGTCACTTTCTGGCGGACCTAGGGGAGGAAGGGGGGGGGGAAGAAAATGGGGGGGGGGCGAGGGGACCCCCACCCCCCCGGGAAGGGTTTTTAGGGGGGTGCCGAGAGCCTTATTGGGGAGGGCAGGACACAGAAGGAGGCTGTGGAACCCCCCCCCAAATTTTCTTGACACCCCCTCCCCCCAAGCATCATCAGGGACCCTCAAGGGCTCCTCAATCCCCTCCTCCCCCCCGGGTCAGGCAGAGCCCCCCCCCAAAGCCTCCCCAACCCCCCCAGGACTCCCCAATCCCCCCCAAGGACCCCTCTCAAGCCCCCCCAAACCTTCCCCTCCCCGGTGCGACCCCAACCCCCGGGGGATTCCCAACTTCCCCCAGCATCCCCAGACCCTCCAGGGACCCCTTAAATTCCCCAGGACCCCGAACCCCTCCAGGGGCCCTCAGAGGCACCCCCAAACTCCCCAAGCCCCCCCGAGACTTCCCCAAACCTCCTCCAGGACCCCAGGGCCCCCAAAGGCCCCCAGGGACCCCCAAATCCCTCCAGGGTCCTTCAGAGGCCCTCAAAGACACCCCCAGGACCCCCAAATCCCTCCAGGGTCCCTCAAAGTCCCCAGGGACCCCCAACCCCTCCACACACCCCCAGGACCCCCAAATCCCTCCAGGGTCCCTCAAAGGCCCCTCCAGGGACCTCCCAACCCCCGGACCCCCAAATGCCTCCAGGGTCCCTCAAAGCCCCCAGGGACCTCCTAACCCCTCCACACACCCCCAGGACCCCCAAATCCCTCCAGGGTCCCTCAGAAGCCCCTCAAAGCCCCCCCCAGGGACCTCCCAACCCCTCCACACACCCCCAGGACCCCAAATCCCTCCAGGGTCCCTCAGAAGCCCCTCAAAGCCCCCAGGGACACCCCAACACCCCCAACACCCCCAAATCTCTCCAGGGTCCCTCAGAAGCCCCTCAAAGCCCCCCAGGGACCCCCAACCCCTCCACACACCCCCTCAGGACCCCCAAACCCCTCAGAGCCTTCCCCAAGCTCCCAGGAAGCTTCCCCAAACTCCCCCGCGAGGACCCCCAAGCCCCTCCCAAGCCCCCGGGGCCCCCCGAAGCCCCTCCCCGGGGGTCCCCCTCCCCCACCTGGCCGTCGAAGCGGCCGAGGGACTGCACCAGGAAGGTCGCCCAGCCCACGTGCAGCACGGGGGTCGGGGACCCCTCCTCCCACTTGCAGATCCCGTCGTAGAAACGCAGCAGGTGCGCGAAGCACTCCGGGTCCTGCAGCGCCCCCCCGGGGCCGCCCCCCGCCTAGCGGCAGCAGCAGCAGCAGCAGAGGGTCAGGGGAGGAGGGGAGGGGAGAAAGGGAATGGGGGAAAGGGGGAGAGGGGGAGAAGGGAGGAGGGGAGAGGAGAAAGGGAAGGGTTGGGGGAAAGGGGGAGGGAAAAGGGTGGGGGAGTAAAGAGGAGAGGGGAAAAGAGGGAGAGGGGAAAAGAGGGAGAGGGGGAAAGAGAGAGAGGGAAAAATGGGGGAAGGGGGAGGGGGAAGGGGGAGGGAAGGGGGGGGGAGGAAGGGGGAGGGAAGGGGGAGGGAAGGGGGAGGGGGAAGAAGGAAGGAGGGGGAAGAGGAAGGAAGGGGGAAGAGGAAGGAAGGGGGGAAGAGGAAGGAAGGGGGAAGAGGAAGGAAGGGGAGGAAGAGGAAGGAAGGGAAGAGGAAGGAAGGGGGAAGAGGAAGGAAGGGGAAGAGGAAGGAAGGGGGAAGAGGAAGGAAGGGGGAAGAGGAAGGAAGGGGGAAGAGGAAGGAAGGGGGAAGAGGAAGGAAGGGGGAAGAGGAAGGAAGGGGAAGAGGAAGGAAGGGGGAGAGGAAGGAAGGGGAGGGAAAGGGGGAGGGAAAGGGGGAGGGAAAGGGGGGAGGGAAAGGGGGGAGGAAAGGGGGAGGGAAGGGGGGAGGGAAGGGGGAGGAAGGGGGAGGGAAGGGGGGAGGAAAGGGGAGGAAGGGGGAGGAAGGGGGAGGAAGGGGGAGGAAAGGGGAGGAAAGGGGAGGAAAGGGGAGGAAAGGGGAGGAAAGGGGAGGAAAGGGGGAGGAAAGGGGGAGGAGGGAAAGGGGGGGGGGGAGGAAAGGGGAGGAAGGGGGGAGGGGGGAGAGGAAGGGGGAAGGGGAGGGGAAGGGGGAGGGGAAGGGGGAGGGAGGGAGGGGGAAGGGGAAAGAGGGGAAAGAGGGAGGAAGAGGGAGGAGGAGGGAGGAAGAGGGAGGAGGAGGGAGGAGGAGGGAGGAGGAGGGGGAAGAGGGGGAAGAGGGGGAAGAGGGGGAAGAGGGGGAAGAGGGGGGAAGAGGGGGAAGAGGGTAGTAGGAAGGGGGTAGTAGGAAGGGGGAAGGCGGGGAAGGGTCAGGGCCCAGAAGCCAGGCATTTGGGGGGCGGCAGGGACCCCCAAGGGGGTGCTGGGACCCCACGCTTTGGGGGGGGGGGGGGAGGTGTCAGTGCCCACCTGGGGGTCCCCCGGGGGGGGGTCGCTGTTGGCAGCCTCCTTCAGCAGGGTGGGGATGACGTCGTTGGCCACCTCGAAGAACTCCTTGTAGACCTCCTCGTCCTCCCGGCAGTAGTTGTAGCTGGGGGCAGGGATGGGGGGCAGGATGTGGGGCAGGGCCCGGGGGCTGCCCCACAGCGAGCCCTGGCTAGGGGCTTAAGGAGAAACCACCCCCACCCCCCCGGGAAGGAGTTAGGGACCCTGCCCCCTGCCTGCAGCTGGAGGTAGAGTAAGGGCTGAGGGTTCCCTGCCCCATAGCGACCCCTAGGGACCCACAGAGAGCCCTAGAGACCATAGAAAGCCACAGCGACCCCTAGGGACCCACAGAGAGCCCTAGAGACCATAGAAAGCCACAGCGACCCCTAGGGACCCATAGAGAGCCCTAGAGACCATAGAAAGCCACAGCGACCCCTAGGGACCACAGAGAGCCCTAGAGACCATAGAAAGCCACAGCGACCCCTAGGGACCCACAGAGAGCCCTAGAGACCATAGAAAGCCACAGCGACCCCTAGGGACCCACAGAGAGCCCTAGAGACCATAGAAAGCCACAGCGACCCCTAGGGACCCACAGAGAGCCCTAGAGACCATAGAAAGCCACAGCGACCCCTAGGGACCCACAGAGAGCCCTAGAGACCATAGAAAGCCACAGCGACCCCTAGGGACCCACAGAGAGCCCTAGAGACCATAGAAAGCCACAGCGACCCCTAGGGACCCACAGAGAGCCCTAGAGACCATAGAAAGCCACAGCGACCCCTAGGGACCCATAGAGAGCCATAGCGACCCTAAGGACTTACAGAGAGCCTAGCGACCCCTAGGGACCCACAGAGACCATAGAAAGCCATAGCGACCCCTAGGGACCATAGAGAGCCATAGCGACCTCTAGGGACCATAGAGAGCCATAGTGACCCCCAGGGACTGTAGAGAGCCCTAGCGACCCCTAGGGACCCACAGAGAGCCATAGCGACCCCTAGGGACCTACAGAGAGCCCTAGAGACCAAAGAAAGCCACGGCGACCCCTAGGGACCCACAGAGAGCCCTAGAGACCATAGAAAGCCACAGCGACCCTAGGGACCCAGAGAGCCCTAGAGACCATAGAAAGCCACAGCGACCCCTAGGGACCCATAGAGAGCCCTAGAGACCATAGAAAGCCACAGCGTCCCCTAGGGACCCACAGAGAGCCCTAGAGACCATAGAAAGCCACAGCGACCCTAGGGACCCATAGAGAGCCCTAGAGACCATAGAAAGCCACAGCGTCCCCTAGGGACCCACAGAGAGCCCTAGAGACCATAGAAAGCCACAGCGACCCCTAGGGACCCATAGAGAGCCCTAGAGACCATAGAAAGCCACAGCGACCCCTAGGGACCCACAGAGAGCCCTAGAGACCATAGAAAGCCACAGCGACCCCTAGGGACCCACAGAGAGCCCTAGAGACCATAGAAAGCCACAGCGACCCCTAGGGACCCACAGAGAGCCCTAGAGACCATAGAAAGCCACAGCGACCCCTAGGGACCCATAGAGAGCCCTAGAGACCATAGAAAGCCACAGCGACCCTAGGGACCCATAGAGAGCCCTAGAGACCATAGAAAGCCACAGCGACCCCTAGGGACCCACAGAGAGCCCTAGAGACCATAGAAAGCCACAGCGACCCCTAGGGACCCACAGAGAGCCCTAGAGACCATAGAAAGCCACAGCGACCCCTAGGGACCCACAGAGAGCCCTAGAGACCATAGAAAGCCACAGCGACCCCTAGGGACCCACAGAGAGCCCTAGAGACCATAGAAAGCCACAGCGACCCTAGGGACCCACAGAGAGCCCTAGAGACCATAGAAAGCCACAGCGACCCCTAGGGACCCACAGAGAGCCCTAGAGACCATAGAAAGCCACAGCGACCCCTAGGGACCCATAGAGAGCCATAGCGACCCCTAAGGACTTACAGAGAGCCCTAGCGACCCCTAGGGACCCACAGAGACCATAGAAAGCCATAGCGACCCCTAGGGACCATAGAGAGCCATAGCGACCTCTAGGGACCATAGAGAGCCATAGTGACCCCCAGGGACTGTAGAGAGCCCTAGCGACCCCTAGGGACCCACAGAGAGCCATAGCGACCCCTAGGGACCTACAGAGAGCCCTAGAGACCAAAGAAAGCCACGGCGACCCCTAGGGACCCACAGAGAGCCCTAGAGACCATAGAAAGCCACAGCGACCCCTAGGGACCCATAGAGAGCCCTAGAGACCATAGAAAGCCACAGCGACCCCTAGGGACCCATAGAGAGCCCTAGAGACCATAGAAAGCCACAGCGTCCCCTAGGGACCCACAGAGAGCCCTAGAGACCATAGAAAGCCACAGCGACCCCTAGGGACCCATAGAGAGCCCTAGAGACCATAGAAAGCCACAGCGTCCCCTAGGGACCCACAGAGAGCCCTAGAGACCATAGAAAGCCACAGCGACCCTAGGGACCCATAGAGAGCCCTAGAGACCATAGAAAGCCATAGCGACCCCTAGGGACCCACAGAGAGCCCTAGAGACCATAGAAAGCCACAGCGACCCCTAGGGACCCATAGAAAGCCATAGCGACCCCTAGGGACCCACACAGACCATAGAAAGCCATAGCGACCCCTAGGGACTTATAGAGAGCCATAGCGACCCCTAGGGACCCACACAGACCATAGAAAGCCATAGCGACCCCTAAGGACCCATAGAGAGCCATAGCGACCCCTAAGGACTTACAGAGAGCCCTAGCGACCCCTAGGGACCCACACAGACCATAGAAAGCCATAGCGACCCCTAGGGACCCATAGAGAGCCATAGCGACCCCTAGGGACTTATAGAGAGCCATAGCGACCCCTAGGGACCCACACAGACCATAGAAAGCCATAGCGACCCCTAAGGACCCATAGAGAGCCATAGCGACCCCTAAGGACTTACAGAGAGCCCTAGCGACCCCTAGGGACCCACACAGACCATAGAAAGCCACAGCGTCCCCTAGGGACCATAGAGAGCCATAGAGACCATAGAAAGCCACAGTGACCCCTAGGGACCCACAGAGAGCCCTAGAGACCATAGAAAGCCACAGCGTCCCCTAGGGACCCACAGAGAGCCCTAGAGACCATAGAAAGCCACAGTGACCCCTAGGGACCCACAGAGAGCCATAGAGACCATGGAAAGCCATAGCGACCCCTAGGGACCCATAGAGAGCCATAGCGACCCCTAGGGACCCACACAGACCATAGAAAGCCATAGCGACCCCTAAGGACCCATAGAGAGCCATAGCGACCCCTAAGGACTTACAGAGAGCCCTAGCGACCCCTAGGGACCCACAGAGACCATAGAAAGCCATAGCGACCCCTAGGGACCATAGAGAGCCATAGCGACCTCTAGGGACCATAGAGAGCCATAGTGACCCCCAGGGACTGTAGAGAGCCCTAGCGACCCCTAGGGACCCACAGAGAGCCATAGCGACCCCTAGGGACCTACAGAGAGCCCTAGAGACCAAAGAAAGCCACGGCGACCCTAGGGACCACAGAGAGCCCTAGAGACCATAGAAAGCCACAGCGACCCCTAGGGACCCATAGAGAGCCCTAGAGACCATAGAAAGCCACAGCGTCCCCTAGGGACCCACAGAGAGCCCTAGAGACCATAGAAAGCCACAGCGACCCCTAGGGACCCCAGAGAGCCCTAGAGACCATAGAAAGCCACAGCGACCCTAGGGACCCATAGAGAGCCCTAGAGACCATAGAAAGCCACAGCGTCCCTAGGGACCCACAGAGAGCCCTAGAGACCATAGAAAGCCACAGCGACCCCTAGGGACCCACAGAGAGCCCTAGAGACCATAGAAAGCCACAGCGTCCCCTAGGGACCCACAGAGAGCCCTAGAGACCATAGAAAGCCACAGTGACCCCTAGGGACCCACAGAGAGCCATAGAGACCATGGAAAGCCATAGCGACCCCTAGGGACCCATAGAGAGCCATAGCGACCCCTAGGGACCCACACAGACCATAGAAAGCCATAGCGACCCCTAAGGACCCATAGAGAGCCATAGCGACCCCTAAGGACTTACAGAGAGCCCTAGCGACCCCTAGGGACCCACAGAGACCATAGAAAGCCATAGCGACCCCTAGGGACCATAGAGAGCCATAGCGACCTCTAGGGACCATAGAGAGCCATAGTGACCCCAGGGACTGTAGAGAGCCCTAGCGACCCTAGGGACCCACAGAGAGCCATAGCGACCCTAGGGACCTACAGAGAGCCCTAGAGACCAAAGAAAGCCACGGCGACCCCTAGGGACCCACAGAGAGCCCTAGAGACCATAGAAAGCCACAGCGACCCCTAGGGACCCATAGAGAGCCCTAGAGACCATAGAAAGCCACAGCGTCCCCTAGGGACCCACAGAGAGCCCTAGAGACCATAGAAAGCCACAGCGACCCCTAGGGACCCACAGAGAGCCCTAGAGACCATAGAAAGCCACAGCGACCCCTAGGGACCCATAGAGAGCCCTAGAGACCATAGAAAGCCACAGCGTCCCTAGGGACCACAGAGAGCCCTAGAGACCATAGAAAGCCACAGCGACCCCTAGGGACCCACAGAGAGCCATAGAGACCATAGAAAGCCACAGCGTCCCCTAGGGACCCACAGAGAGCCATAGAGACCATGGAAAGCCACAGCGTCCCCTAGGGACCCACAGAGAGCCCTAGAGACCATAGAAAGCCACAGCGACCCCTAGGGACCCACAGAGAGCCCTAGAGACCATAGAAAGCCACAGCGACCCTAGGGACCCACAGAGAGCCATAGAGACCATAGAAAGCCACAGCGTCCCTAGGGACCCACAGAGAGCCATAGAGACCATGGAAAGCCACAGCGTCCCCTAGGGACCCACAGAGAGCCCTAGAGACCATAGAAAGCCACAGCGACCCCTAGGGACCCACAGAGAGCCCTAGAGACCATAGAAAGCCACAGCGACCCCTAGGGACCCACAGAGAGCCATAGAGACCATGGAAAGCCACAGCGACCCCTAGGGACGACAGAGAGCCATAGAGACCACGGAAAGCCTTAGCGACCCCTAGGGACCCACAGAGAGCCATAGAGACCATGGAAAGCCATAGCGACCCCTAGGGACCCATAGAGACCATAGAAAGCAATAGCGATCCCTAGGGACCCATAGAGAGCCATAGCGACCCCTAGGGACTTATAGAGAGCCATAGCGACCCCTAGGGACCATAGAGAGCCATAGTGATCTCTAGGGACCATAGAGAGCCCTAGGGACCATAGAAAGCCATAGCGACCCCTAGGGACTGTAGAGAGTCCTAGCGACCCCTAGGGACCCACAGAGAGCCCAATAGACCATAGAAAGCCATAGCGACCCCTAGGGACCCACAGAAAGCCCTAGGGACCATAGAGAGCCCTAGCGACCCCTAGGGACCCATAGAGAGCCACAGCGACCCCTAGGGACCCATAGCGACCCCCAGGAACCCATAGAGAGCCCTAGGGACCCATAGAGAGCCATAGAAAGTCATAGCGACCCTTAGGGACCTTAGAGAGCCACAGCGACCCCTAGGGACCACAGAGAGCCACAGCGACCCAAACTCCCCCCTAAGACCCCCCAAAACTACCTCCCAGCCCCACAGCCAGGCCTGGGGACCCCCAAACTCCCCCTTAGAACCCCCAAATCGCCCTCCCAGCCCCAGAGTGACCTCCCAGAGGTGTGCCAAGTGCCCCCTGGGGATCCCGCAGCCCCCTCTTAACCCCACAGCGACCCCCTGGGGACCCCCCAAAGCCCCTCCCCAGGCCCCCCCAGCGCCCCCCAGCCGCACTCCTGGATGACTGTGGCGGTGTCGGCCCAGGCCTGCAGAGCCTCCTTGACGTTCTTGTTGCGGCAGTGGTACCCAGCCAGGTACAGGTAGGGGTAGATGTGCTGGTTCTGGTAGTGTGCCCGGGCCGAGGCGATGCCCTGCGCCGTGGGGCAGGCCTTGGGGTCTGCCCCACGGACCCCTGCCCCACCGCGCCCTGCCCCGCGGACCCCTGCCCCACCGAGTCCTTCCCCACGGACCCCTGCCCCACCATGTCCCACACCTGCCAGCCCCATAGATCCCTGCCCCATAGATCCCAGCCCCACACCTTCCAGCCCCACACCTTCCAGCCCCATAGATCCCTGCCCTACACCTTCCAGCCTCATAGATCCCAGCCCCATAGATCCCAGCCCCACACCTTCCAGCCCCATAGATCCCTGCCCCACACCTTCCAGCCCCATAGATCCCAGCTCCACAGATCCCTGACCCACACCTTCCAGCCCCATAGATCCCAGATCCACAGATCCCTGCCCCACACCTTCCAGCCCCATAGATCCCAGCCCCACAGATCCTTGCCCCACACCTTCCAGCCCCATAGATCCTTGCCCCACACCTTCCAGCCCCATAGATCCCTGCCCCACAGATCCTTGCCCCACACCTTCCAGCCCCATAGATCCCAGCCCCACAGATCCTTGCCCCATAGATCCCAGCCCCACACCTTCCAGCCTCATAGATCCCAGCCCCACAGCTCCCAGCCCCATAGATCCCTGCCCTACACCTTCCAGCCCCATAGATCCCTGCCCCACAGATCCCTGCCCCACATCTTCCAGCCCCATAAATCCCAGCCCCATAGATCCCTGCCCCACACCTTCCAGCCCCATAGATCCCAGCCCCACAGATCCTTGCCCCATAGATCCCAGCCCCACACCTTCCAACCCCACACCTTCCAGCCCCATAGATCCCTGCCCCACACCTTCTAACCCCATAGATCCCTGCCCCACAGATCCCTGCCCCACATCTTCCAGCCCCATAGATCCCAGCCCCACAGATCCTTGCCCCATAGATCCCAGCCCCACACCTTCCAGCCCCATAGATCTCTGCCCCACACCCCCCAGCCCCGTAGATCCCAGCCTCACACCTTTCAGCCCCACATCTCCCTGCCCCACACCCCCCAGCCCCATAGCTCTCTGCCCCACACCTGCCTGCCCCACAGCTCACCTGGTGGTAGAGGGTGAGGGGGTCAGGCCGCCCCGGGGTGGGCTCCAGCTCCTCCAGGTCAGCCAAGTTGCCCAGGGCCATGGGGTACCTGTGGGGCAGCCGTGGGGCAGCTGTGGGGCAGCCCCACAGTGGCACTTGGGGGGCAGCTGCCCCATAGCTGGGGGAGGGGTCTCACCTGTCCAGGTGCCCCATGTCATAGAGCAGCCACAGCAGCTTCTGCCAGGGGGCACAAAGGGGGTTGGGGGGCGCCCCATAGCAACCCTCCCTGCCCCATGGCTGCCCCAGAGATCATCCCCCTGCCCCATGGCTGCCCCATAGCAACTTCCCCCACCCCATACCTGCCCCAGAGATCATCCCCCTGCCCCATACCTGCCCCAGAGATTACCCCCTGCCCCATACCTGCCCCATAGCGACCCTCCTGCCCCACTTCCTGCCCCAGAGATCACACCCTGCCCCATGGCTGCCCCACAGCGACCCCCTGCCCTATACCTGCCCCAGAGATCACACCCCTGCCCCACACAGACCTCCTCCTGCCCCATGGCTGCCCCACAGCGACCCCCCCCCACCCCATAGAGATTTTCCCCGCCCCACAGCTGCCTCATAGTGACCCCTCCCTCCCCTGAGACCTCTTTCTGCCCCATAGCTGCCTCTTAGCGACCCCTCCTGCCCCACAGAGACCTCTCCCTGCCCCATGGCTGCCCCATAGCGACCCCTCCTGCCCCACAGAGACCTCTCCCTGCCCCATAGCGGCCCTCCACCCCACAAAGACCACTGCCTGCCCCATAGCTGCCTCATGGCAATCCCTCCTGCCCCGTGGCTGACCACCTCCTCCCTCTCAGCGCCCCCTAGCGGCCGCAGCCGGAACAGCTCCGGGCTGGCTCCATGCAGGAGCTACTGCTGCTGCTTCCCCCCTGCCCAGCCCCATAGCTGCCCCCACAGCCCCACAGCGACACCCCCCCCCCCCCCCAGCCCTCTAGCGCCCCCCACCTGCTGGAGCTGGAGCAGCTCGAGGCTGTCGGTGTGGAGGTCGATGCAGGGGTTGATGGCACAGACCATGAAGGCCACCTCCATGTGCCTGGTGCAGCGCAGGTAGGAGCCCTTCAGGTACAGCCAGCTCTGGGGGGGGGGAGTTGGGGGCACGGGGTTGGGGGAGGTGGGGACAGCTCCCCCCACCCCACTGCGTCCCTCCTGTGCCCCCCATAGCTCCCCCACCCCACTGCGTCCCTCCTGTGCCCCCATAGCTCCCCCCACCCCACTGCGTCCCTCCTGTGCCCCCATAGCTCCCCCACCCCACTGCGTCCCTCCTGTGCCCCCCATAGCTCCCCCACCCCACTGCGTCCCTCCTGTGCCCCCATAGCTCCCCCACCCCACTGTGTCCTTGTGCCCCCCATAGCTCCCCCCACCCCACTGTGTCCCTCCTCTGCCCCCACAGCTCCCCCACCCCACTGCGTCCCTCCTGTGCCCCCCATAGCTCCCCCCACCCCACTGCGTCCCTCCTGTGCCCCCATGGCTCCCCCCACCCCACTGTGTCCCTCCTCTGCCCCCACAGCTCCCCCCACCCCACTGCGTCCTTGTGCCCCCATAGCTCCCCCACCCCACTGCGTCCCTCCTGTGCCCCCCATAGCTCCCCCACCCCACTGCGTCCCTCCTGTGCCCCCATAGCTCCCCCACCCCACTGCGTCCCTCCTGTGCCCCCCATAGCTCCCCCCACCCCACTGCGTCCCTCCTGTGCCCCCCATAGCTCCCCCCACCCCACTGTGTCCCTCCTCTGCCCCCACAGCTCCCCCACCCCACTGTGTCCCTCCTCTGCCCCCACAGCTCCCCCCACCCCACTGCGTCCCTCCTGTGCCCCCATAGCTCCCCCACCCCACTGCGTCCCTCCTGTGCCCCCATAGCTCCCCCACCCCACTGCGTCCCTCCTGTGCCCCCATAGCTCCCCCACCCCACTGCGTCCCTCCTGTGCCCCCCATAGCTTCCCTCCACCCCACTGCGTCCCTCCTGTGCCCCCATAGCTCCCCCACCCCACTGCGTCCCTCCTGTGCCCCCACAGCTTCCCCACCCCACTGCGTCCCTCCTGTGCCCCCCATAGCTCCCCCACCCCATTGTGTCCTTGTGCCCCCATGGCTCCTCCCCCCACCCCACTGCGTCCTTGTGCCCCCCATAGCTCCCCCACCCCACTGCGTCCCTCCTGTGCCCCCCATAGCTCCCCCCACCCCACTGCGTCCCTCCTGTGCCCCCCATAGCTCCCCATAAAGTAACCCCAACCCTCCCACCCCCAAGCCCCATGGAGACCCCCAAAGGGCAGCCCCTGGCCCCATCCCACCCCCAGCCCCATGGGGACCCCAAAGGCAACCCCAGCCCCCTGGGCACCCCCCAAGGGAATCCCCAGCCCCATCCTGCACCCCCAGCCCCATGGGGACCCTGAAAGAGAACCCCAGCCCCATCCTGCACCCCCAGCCCCATGGAGACCCTGAAAGAGAACCCCAGCCCCATCCTGCACCCCCCAGCCCCACAGGGACCCCAAAGGGCAACCCCTGGCCCCATCCTGCACCCCCAGCCCCATGAGGACCCTGAAAGAGAACCCCAGCCCCGTGGGGACCCCAAAGGGCAACCCCAGCCCCCAGCGCCCCCGGGGGTGCTGACCCTCTCTGCCACCCCGGCCTGGACGCTCTGCCCCCTCCTGTCCTCGTTGCCCTTCCCGTGCCAGGTGACCTCTGCCGTGTGCTGCCCTCTGTCCCCGAAGGCCACCCAGGCGTGGTCCTCGCTCAGGGCCAGGTGGACGTCCGGCAGCCCCAGGGCCTGGCAGGCGCCGACCACGGCGAAGGCCACCCCGGAGCTGTCCAGCTTGGTGCCTGCGGGCGCCGGCAGGCTCAGCCTCGGCCGCGGGGGGGCGCCCGAGGGCAGCGCCCGGCCCCGGCCCGCAGCTCCCCAGCCCCGGGGGGACCCCCAAAGGCAACCCCCAGCCCCATGGGGACCCCCAAAGGCAACCCCCAGCCCCAGCCCGCGCCCCCCAGCCCCATGGGGACCCCGAAGGGTAGCCCCCAGCCCGCGCCCCCCCAGCTCCATGGGGACCCCCAAAGGCAACCCCCAGCCCCAGCCCGTGCCCCCCAGCCCCATGGGGACCCCGAAGGGCAGCCCCCGGCCCCAGCCCGCACCCCTCCCAGCCTCATGGGGACCCCAAAAGGCAACCCCCAGCCCCATGGGGACCCCAAAGGCAACCCCCAGCCCCATGGGGACCCCAAAGGCAACCCCAGCCCCATGGGGACCCCGAAAGGGAACCCCAGGCCCATGGGGACCCCAAAGGCAACCCCCAGCCCCATCCTGCCCCCAGCCCCATGGGGACCCCAAAAGGCAACCCCAGCCCCATCCCATGTTCCCCCAGCCCCATAGGGACCCCATATGCTACCCCCACTGCCCACCCCCACATCCTATGGCCCCCCAGCCCCCTCTCAGCCCTTCCAGCCCCACAGGAACCCCATAAGCTGTCCCCTACTTCCATCCCCCAGCCCCCTCTCAGCCCTTCCAGCCCCATGGGGACCCCATTAGCTGCCCCCACTCCCATCCACCCCCAGCCCCCTCTCAGCCCTTCCAGCCCCACAGGAACCCCACAAGCTGTCCCCACCTCCATCCTCCACCTCTCCTCTTTCCCCCCTTGCCCCCAGCCCCTTCTCAGCCCTTCCAGCCCCACAGGAACCCCACAAGCTGTCCCCCACTCCCAGCCCACACCCCCAACCCATGCCCCCTCCCCCAGCCCCTCTCAGCCCTTCCAGCCCCACAGGAACCCCACAAGCTGTCCCCACCTCCATCCTCCACCTCTCCACTTTCCCCCTTCCCCAGCCCCTTCTCAGCCCTTCCAGCCCCACGGGGACCCCATAAGCTGTCCCCCCTCCCATCCCGTGCCCCCCTTCCCCAGCCCCTTCTCAGCCCTTCCAGCCCCACAGAAACCCCATAAGCTGTCCCCCTCCCATCCCATGCCCCCCTTTCCCCCAGCCCCTTCTCAGCCCTTCCAGCCCCACAGGAACCCCACAAGCTGTCCCCCTCCCATCCCGTGCCCCCCTCCCCCAGCCCCCTCTCAGCCCTTCCAGCCCCATGGGGACCCCATTAGCTGCCCCCACTCCCATCCACCCCCAGCCCCCTCTCAGCCCTTCCAGCCCCACAGGAACCCCACAAGCTGTCCCCCACCTCCACCCTCCACCTCTCCACTTTCCCCCTTCCCCCAGCCCCTTCTCAGCCCTTCCAGCCCCACGGGGACCCCATAAGCTGTCCCCCTCCCATCCCGTGCCCCCCTTCCCCAGCCCCTTCTCAGCCCTTCCAGCCCCACAGAAACCCCATAAGCTGTCCCCCCTCCCATCCCATGCCCCCTTTCCCCCAGCCCCTTCTCAGCCCTTCCAGCCCCACAGGAACCCCATTAGCTGTCCCCCACTCCCAGCCCACACCCCAACCCATGCCCCCCTCCGCCCCAGCCCCTTCTCAGCCCTTCCAGCCCCACAGGAACCCACAAGCTGTCCCCACTCCCAGCCCGTGCCCCCCTCCCCCAGCCCCCTCTCAGCCCTTCCAGCCCCACAGGAACCCCATAAGCTGTCCCCTACTCCCATTCCTCCTCCCAGCCCCTTCTCAGCCCTTCCAGCCCCACAGGAACCCCACAAGCTGTCCCCCACCTCCACCCTCCACCTCTCCCCTTTCCCCCCTTCCCCCAGCCCCTTCTCAGCCCTTCCAGCCCCACGGGAACCCCATTAGCTGTCCCCCACCTCCACCTCTCCCCTCCCCCTTCTCCTTCCCCTTCCCCCCTTACCGGTGATGAAGCTGAAGAGGGACTGGATGTGGGCTCGGTCCTTGAAGTAGGAGCGGCTGAGGCTGTTCCAGATGACGTCTGAGACCTTCTTGACCAGCTCCCGGGAGGAGAAGCCCTCGGGCCGGGGGTAGAGGGAGAGGTCCACGGCGCCGCGAATCTGGGCGGTGAAGCGGGCGTAGAGGGCGGCCACGATGGACAGCTCGGCCACGGGGAAGTAGAGCAGGGAGTGGGGGTCGGGCCCGGGCCGCGCCTCGAAGCTGATGCCCGGCACGTTGGTGGGCAGCACCCGGTTGACCGCCAGGAAGTGCTCGACGAAGCCCAGCACCAGGGAGAGCAGCACCAGGTCCGGCTCCGCCTGCCGCAGCTCCGCCTCGAAGAGCCGAACCACGGCGGCCACCGAGCGCAGCGGGAACAGCGCCTTCTGCCAGGGCTTCAGCCCCATGGCTGGGGGGCACGGAGGGGCTGGGGGGAGAGAGAGACTGCTGAGAGGGACAGAGAGACTGCTGAGAGGCTCCCACTGCCTTCTGCCAGGGCTTCAGCCCCATGGCTGGGGGGCACAGAGGGGCTGAGGGCACAGAGAGACTGCTGAGAGGGACACAGAGACTGCTGAGAGGGACACAGAGACTGCTGAGAGGGACACAGAGACTGCTGAGAGGGACACAGAGACTGCTGAGAGGGACACAGAGACTGCTGAGAGGGACACAGAGACTGCTGAGAGGGACACAGAGACTGCTGAGAGGGACACAGAGACTGCTGAGAGGGACACAGAGACTGCTGAGAGGCTCCCACTGCCTTCTGCCAGGGCTTCAGCCCCATGGCTGGGGGGCACAGAGAGACTGCTGAGAGGGACAGAGAGACTGCTGAGAGGCTCCCACAGCCTTCTGCCAGGGCTTCAGCCCCATGGCTGGGGCACAGCAGGGGCTGGGGGGCACAGAGAGACTGCTGAGAGGGACAGAGAGACTGCTGAGAGGCTCCCACTGCCTTCTGCCAGGGCTTCAGCCCCATGGCTGGGGGGCACAGCAGGGGCTGGGGGGCACAGAGAGACTGCTGAGAGGCACAGAGAGACTGCTGAGAGGCACAGAGAGACTGCTGAGAGGGACACAGAGACTGCTGAGAGGGACACAGAGACGCCTGCCAGGGCTTCAGCCCCATGGCTGGGGGGCACAGAGGGGCTGAGGGCACAGAGAGACTGCTGAGAGGGACACAGAGACTGCTGAGAGGCTCCCACAGCCTTCTGCCAGGGCTTCAGCCCCATGGCTGGGGGGCACAGCAGGGGCTGGGGGGCACAGCGAGACTGCTGAGAGGCTCCCACAGCCTCCTGGTAGGACCCAGAGCATCCTGATAAGGTTTCAGCCCCATGGCTGGGGGAACAGAAGGAGTTTGGGGGCACAGAGAGACTGCTGAGAGGCTCCCACAGCCTCCTGCCAGGGCTTCAGCCCCATGGCTGGGGGGCACAGCAGGGGCTGGGGGGGACAGAGAGGCTCCTGAGAGGGTCTCAGAGCCTCCTGGTAGGACCCAGAGCATCCTGCCAGGGCCCAGCCCCATGGCTGGGGGGGAAAGGAGGCTCAGGGAGGGGCTCTGGGGTCAGGGAGAGGGTCGAGGAGGAGGCTCAGGGGTCAGGCAGGGGGTTCCGAGGTGGGGCCACACCTCCGGGGGGGGCTCCAGGCTGTGCCCTGACTCCCGGGGCCTGCCCTCAGCCCCCCCGGGCGGCGCTGTGGCTGTGGCTCCGGCGCAGGCCTCACGCCAACCCCCCTTAGCCCCCCCCCCCCCAACACCCTGGGCGCCCCCAGACCCTACCCCCCAGACCCTCCCCGGGCCCCTTCGAACGGCCGAGACCCACCCAGGGCCCTCCGGGGCCGCCCGGAACCCCCTCCGGGAACCCCCCCAGGGGCCCCCCCAGGCCTCACCGAAGCCGCCGCCGGCGCGGGGCACGACGGGAGGGGGCGGAGCAGGAAGGGAGGAGGCGGGGCCTCGTGGAGCATGGGCCAATGGGAAGCGGCCGAGCGCGGAGCATGCCGGGAAAGGGGGCGGGGTCGCGCTGGTCGAGGAGAGCCCACGGGAGGGGTTTCGCGCCCCTGGGCGGGACCTGCGCGGGGCGGAGCTGGAGGAACCTGGACCAATGGGTCTCGGCGGAGCGCGGGGCATGACGGGAAAGGGGCGGAGTAATTCGCGAAGGGGAAGCGAGTCGGTGGGCGGGGCTCTGCCCGCGGTGGGCGGGGCCTGGCGGGTGGCGGCTCCGCCCCGCATGGCTTCAACCTGGCCCCGAAGGTCGCGATCGCTCCCCCCGCCCCCAATTTCTCCCCAAATCACCCTCAAGGGACCCCCTCCCCTGGGACCCAAACCGACCCCAAATAACCCCAGAGGCAACCCCAAATCCCCAGCCCCCAAACGCCCCCAAGTGCTCCCAGAGCCCCCAGGTCAGCAGCACCCCTGGGGCAGTTCCCCTCCAGTCTTTATTGGGGGAGGGGGAAGAGGGGGCATGGCCAGGAGGTTTTTTGGGGGTGTCTCATGGCTGGGATTATTTTGGGGGTCTCAGGATTATTTTGGGGGTGTCTCTGGATTATTTTGGGGTGTCTCATTGCTTGGATTCTTTTTTGGAGGGGGTCTCTATTGAGATTATTTTGGGGAGGGGGTCTCTGTTGGGATGATTTTGGGGGTCCTCATGGCTGGGTCATTGGGGGGCTTCTCTGTTGGGATTATTCTGGGGGTCTCCATTGGGATTATTTGGGGGAGGTCCTTCATGTCTAGATGATTTTGAAGGGGGTCCTCTTGCCTGGATGGTTTGGGGGTCCCTTTGCTGCGATATTTTTCGGGGGGTGAGTGTCTCATCGCTGGGGATTTTTTTGGGAAGGGATCCTCAGGGTCTGAGGGGGTGAAGGGGGGAGGGGGCTGGAGGGTCTCAGCGGCGGCGCTGGGGCAGGCAGACCCCGTGGGAGCGGGAGCGGGCGGCCCCCGCCTTGCAGGCGCAGCGGAAGGAGCCATTGGTGTTCACGCAGCGCTCGTGGCGGCACCGCAGACCCCGCAGCAGGGTCTCGGCACTCGTCGATGTCTGGGGGTCGTAAAGTTAGGGACACCTCCCCCAAAAAAACATAAACAACCCCCAGGGACCCTGAACCTGACCCTGGGACCCCCAAAGCCACCTCAAGCATCCCTGAGTCGCTATCGGACCTCAGGGACGCCCCCTAAAAGGCAAACCCCTCCCAAAAAAAGACACACACACCTCCCCAGGACCCCAAAGTAGACACAGGGACCCCAATGTCCTCGTACACCCACCTCGGGACCCCCAAAGCCCCCAAGCATCCCTGAGTCGCTCTCGGACCTCCGGGACCCCTCCCCAGGCACAAATCGACATCGGGGGAATAAAGACACACACCACCCCCAAAACCAAACACTCCGAGACGCTTCAACCTGACCCAGGACCCCAAACCCCTGAGCATCCTTGAGTCGCTCTCGGACCTCAGGGACATCTCCCCCAAGACCCCAAACTGGAGCATCGATTAATTCGGGGGGGTCTCACCGAGGCAGCGAGTGCGGGAGGGGTCGGGCTGGAAGCCGGGGGCACTCGCAGCCCCTCCCGGGGTAGGAGCGGAGGCAGAGACCCCCCCGGGCAGGGACACTCGCGAGTCCTCTCGAGCTCTCCTCACCTGGGGGAGGGGCACGGAGGGGCTGGGGGCAGGGGTCGAGGAGGAGGAGGGGGGCTGGGGTGGGTTTTGGAGGGAGTGGGGTCTTGGGGGGGCAGTTGGTGGTCCGGAGGGGGTGAATTAGGGTCTGGGGGAGGGAGTTCGGGGTCGGGGGGGGCAGTTGGGGGTCCGGGAGGGGTGAATTGGGGTCTGGGGGAGGTCAGTTAGGGTCGGGGGAGGAGTTCGGGGTCTGGAGGGGGCAGTTGGGGGTCGGGGGTGAATTGGGGTCTGGGGGAGGTCAGTTAGGGTCGGGGGAGGAGTTCGGGGTCTGGAGGGGGCAGTTGGGGTCGGGGGTGGAATTGGGGTCTGGGGAGGCAGTTAGGGTCGGGGGAGGAGTTTGGGGTCTGGGGGTCAGTTGGGGTCCGGGGTGGAATTGGGGTCTGGGGAGGTCAGTTGGGGTCGGGGGAGCAGTGGGGGGGTCCGAGGGATGTCAGTTGGGGCCCGGGAGGGGCTCAGTTAGGGTCTGGGGGTGTCAATTGGGGCCTGGGGAGGTCAGTCGGGGTCCGGGGATGTCAGTTGGGGTCTGGGGGTGTCGGGGTGGGGGTCGCACCTCTTCGGGGCGCCCCAGCCCCAGGGCACTGACGCCCCAGAATGCATTGCTCTCACTCTGCGAGGAGGAGGGGGGCACTGCAAGCCTGGGAGGGGGCGAGGGGGAGCACAGGTCACCCCCAAACTGCCCCCACCCCAAAACCCCTGAGCCCCCAAGGCCTCCCCTGATCTTAGAGACCCCCCAAGAATCCTAGCCCCGGAGCCCCCAAATCCTATCTGCCCCCGCAAAGACAGCCCCCAATTCCATCACCCCAATAGACCCACCCCGGACCCCTAAATCCCATCTGCCCCTGCAAAGACAGCCCCCAATTCCATCGTCCCCATAGGCCCACCCCGGACCCCTAAATCCCATCTGCCCCTGCAAAGACAGCCCCCCATTTCCATCACCCCCATAGACCCACCCTGACCCCCAAACCCCTGCCCAGCCCCTCCCTCCCCCGTTCCCACCCCCAGCCCCTCCCCAGCCCCCTCCCCCTTGCTCCCCCTCCCCCTCACCGGCCTGGGGGGGCAGGCCTTGCAGTGCGCCCCCCCAGCCGGCCCCAGCAGCAGCATTCGTCCATGGGAGGGGTCCCCGAGGGGCTCAGACCCCTCCTCCCCGCCGCTGCCAGCAGACGTCCCTGCGCTGGGGGCGCTCTGTGGGGGGCAAAGAAAAAAAGGGGGGAGGGGGCTCAGGCTTGCACCACGGCTTGAGGGTGGGGGGGGGCCTCTTAGCCCCGCCCGCCCCGCCCAAATCCACTCTCAGCCCCCGAGACCCCCTTTAGATGGCCCCCAGCCCCCTCCCCAACTCCCAAAGCCCCTCTCAGCCCCCCACTTTAGACACCTCCCTGGGACCCCAACCCCCCTCACTACCCCCAGACTCCTTTAGACCCCAAACCCTCTTCTTAGCCCCCAGATCCCTTTGAGACCCTGAAGCCCCTCTCAGCCCCCAGACCCCTTTAGCCCCCAAACCCTCTTCTTAGCCCCCAGACCCCTTTGAGACCCCTGAAGCCCTCTCAGCCCCTGACCCCTTTAGCCCCCAAACCCTCTTCTTAGTCCCCAGATCCTTGAGACCCCCAAAGCCCCTCTCAGCCCCTGACCCTTTAGCAGCCCCAAACCTCTTCTTAGTCCCCCAGATCCCTTGAGACCCCCAAAGCCCCTCTCAGACTCCTTTAGACCCCCAATCCCTCTTCTTAGCCCCCCAGACCCCTTTAGCGCCCCAAACCCTCTTCTTAGTCTCCCCAGATCCTTGAGACCCCCAAAGCCCCTCTCAGCCCCTCCCGGACCTTTAGCTGCCCCTAACTCCTCTCAGCCTCCTCCAGCCCCTCCCGGCCCCTCCCGGGCCTCCCGGCGGACCGGCGTCGGGGGCAGGCAGCGGCGCTGCTGGGGGCTGTATCGGCCCCTGGGGGCAGCTGCAGCGGAAGGACCCCGCGTGTTCTCGCAGGCGCCGTCCACGCAGTTCGACTCATCCAGGCACTCGTCCACGTCTGGGGGAGGGAGGGCGACCTCAGTGGGACCCCTCCTCCCTCCCCCTCTCCCCACCTCGGAGCCCTTTCCCCCTCCGGGCACCCCTGACCCCGTCACCCCCTCCCAAACCTATAGACCCCCTCAATAAAGTTCCTTCCACGGACCTCCCCCTCCCCAAGTAACCCCAGGACCTCCCCAGCCCCTAAGGATCTTCCCTCTCCCCCTCAAGACTCCTCCTGACCCCCAGAAGCCCTTCAATTCCTATAGACCCCCGGGTTCCACAGATTCCCCCAGGACCCCCGGCCCTCCAGGACACACCCCGGACAACCCCGGAGCCCAGAACCCCCTCCCCCAAAATCTGTAGACACACCCCCCAGGGTTCCACATACCCCCCCTCAGGGTCAGGACCCCTTCCCCACGGCCAAAGCCACATCGCCCCCAGGGTCCCCCAGGGTGCCCTCCAGGGCTTCCTCCTCTCCCACCGCCCCCACCCCTGCGCACGGCTGGGACCCCTGAGGGTGCCCCCTGCACCAAGCACCTTCCCATGCCCAAATCCCCCTCCCCTCCCACCCCTTCTCCCTGTCCTGCCTCTCCTCTCCTCCCACCCCCTCCGTACGGCTCAGGACCCCCGAGGGTGCCCCGCACCCAAACCCTTTCCATGCCCAAATCCCCTCCCCTCCTCCCCTTCTCCCCCTCCCAGCCTCTCCCCCTCCCCTCCTGCCCCTTCTCCCCGTCCCTCCCCCTCCCTCCCCCTCCCACCCGCTCAGCACGGCTCAGGACCCCCTGGCCTGCCCCCGTTCCCCCGCACCCAACCCCCTTTCCATGCTCAAATCCCCCTCACCTCCCACCCCTCTCCCCCTCCCCTCCTACCCTCTCCCCTCCCCTCCTACCCCTTCTCCCGTCCCTCCCTCTCCCACCTCCCCTCTCACTCCTCCTCACGGCTCGGACCCCCGGGGGTGCCCCAGGTCCCCGTCCCCAAACCCCTTTCCATGCCCAAATTCCTCCCTCCCAACCTCTCCCACCCCTTCTCCCCGTCCCTCCTTCTCCTTCCTCCCACCCTCCGCACCGCTTGGGACTTTGAGTGCCCCTCCGCCCCCTCCGCCCCAACCCCCTTTCCATGCCCAAATCCCCTCCCCTCCTACCCCTTCTCCCAGTCCCAGCCTCTCCCCCTCCCCTCCTACCCCTTCTCCCCGTCCCAGCCTCTTCTCCTCCCCTCCCCACTGCTTCCCACCCCTCCGCACGGCTCAGGACCGCCCCGGGGTGCCCCTCCTGTGCCACCCCGTGCCCCCGTACCTAAATTTTTCCCATGCCTAAATCCCCCTCCCACCCCTCTCCCCCTCCCCTCCTACCCTTCTCCTCGTCCCTCCTCTCCCACCTCCCCTCTCACGGCTCCGGAACCCCGGGTGTCCCCGCGTGCCCTGTACCCAAACCCCTTTCCATGCCAAATCCCCTCCCACCCCCTCTCACCCCTTCTCCTTCCCAGCCTCTCGCCCTCCTCTCCTACTCCGTCTCCCGTCCCTCCTCTCCCTCTCCCCTCCCACCCGCTCCGCACGGCTCTGGGACGCCCCTGGGGTGCCCCCAGTGCCCCCCGCACCGAGGCACTGGAGCAGGCTGCTGTCGTAGTCGAAGCCCTGCTTGCAGTAGCACTCGTAGCCGGGCTGCGTGTTCAGGCACTTCCTCCCGGCAGATCTCGGAACCGAACAGCCGGCACTCGTCGATGTCTGGGGAGGGGGCGCAAGGGGGTGGGGGTGGGGGGGCACGACTCCGTGAGGGGGGAGGCCTAAAGGCATACAGACCCCCAAAGGGGGCCAACCCCTCCCAAGAGGGAGAAAGGGGAACGGGTAGGGACACCCCCTCCAACAGGACCCCAAGGGACAGGACCCCCAAGGAATGGCCAACCCCGCTAAGGGATAAAGGGGAAGGGTAGGAAGCCCCCCCCCCCCCAAAAGGACCCCCAAGGGACAGGGACCCCCCTCAAGGAACGACCAACCCCCCCACACACCAAGGGATAAGGGGGAAGGGGTAGAAGCCCCCCCCAAAGGACCCCCAAGGGACAGGGACCCCCAACCCCCGAGGGATAAAGGGAAGGGGCAGGGAAGTCTCAGGGGGTCCTGAGGGTCCCGGCGAGGTCCGGGGGCTCCTGGCAGGCCACAGGGGCTGCAGGGGGTCCTGGGACCTGGGAGTTCGGGGGACGACCCGGGGGGGTCGTGGGGGTCTCACCGCGCAGCGCGGGCAGGCCCTGCTCGGGGCGGTCGCTGAAGCCTCTCCCGTCCGGACACAGCGACAGGAACTCGGCTGGGGAGGGGGCGGCAAGGGGGAGACCCCAGACCCATCTTAGAGCCCACTCCCCTCCCCCAAGCCAACTCAGCTCCAGCCTAGACCCTCAGCCCCATCCCGGCCGCCCCCAGCCCCATCCCAGCTCTGTTGTAGAGCCCCCAGCCCCATCCCAGCCACCCCCAGCCCCATTCTAGAGCCACTCAAACCCATCCCGGCCGCCCCCAGCCCCATCCCAGCTCCAGCCTAGAGCCCCCAGCCCCATCCAGCTCCAGTCTAGAGCCCCCAGCCCCAGCCCAGCCACCCCAGCCCCATTCTAGAGCTACTCGGCCCCATCCTAGATGCCCCCAGCCCCACCCCAGCTCCAGCCCAGAGCCCCAGCCCCACCCCAGTCGTATTCTGGAGCCCCCAGCCCCATCCCAGCTCCAGTCTAGAGCCCCAGCCCCATCACAGCTGCCCCAGCCCCATCCTAGGTCCCCCAAACCCATCCTAGGTCCCCCCAGCCCCATCCCAGCTCTGTTGTAGAGCCCCAGCCCCATCCTGCCACCACCAGCCCCATTCTAGAGCCACTCAAACCCATCCTAGGTCCCCCCAGCCCCATCCCAGCTCCATTCTAGAGCCCCCAGCCCCATCCCAGCCACCCCCAGCCCCATCCTAGAGCCACCCAAACCCATCCTAGGTCCCCCCAGCCCCATCCCAGCTCCATTCTAGAGCCCCAGACCCATCCCAGCTCCATCCTAGAGCCCCCAGCCCCATCCCAGCTCCAGTCTAGAGCCCCAGACCCATCCCAGCCACCCCCAGCCCCATTCTAGAGCCACCCAAACCCATCCTAGGTCCCCCTAGCCCCATCCCAGCTCCATTCTAGAGTCCCCAGACCCATCCCAGCTCCATCCTAGAGCCCCCAGCCCCATCCCAGCTCCAGTCTAGAGCCCCCAGCCCCATCCCAGCTCCAGTCTAGAGCCCCCAGCCCCATCCCAGCCACCCCCAGCCCCATTCTAGAGCCACCCAAACCCATCCTAGGTCCCCCTAGCCCCATCCCAGCTCCATTCTAGAGCCCCCAGACCCATCCCAGCCACCCCCAGACCCATTCTAGAGCCACTCAAACCCATCCTAGGTCCCCCTAGCCCCATCCCAGCTCCGTTCTAGAGCCCCCAGCCCCATCCCAGCCACCCCCAGCCCCATTCTAGAGCCACCCAAACCCATCCTAGGTCCCCCTAGCCCCATCCCAGCTCCATTCTAGAGCCCCAGACCCATCCCAGCCACCCCCAGACCCATTCTAGAGCCACTCAAACCCATCATAGGTCTTCCCAGACCCATCCCAGCTCCAGTCTAGAGCCCCCAGCCCCATCCCAGTCCTGTTCTAGAGCCCCCAGCCCCATTCTAGAGCCACTCGACCCCATTCTAGACGCCCCCAGCCCCATCCCAGCTCCAGCTTACAGCCCCCAGTCCCATCCCAGTCCCATTCTGAAGCCCCCAGCCCCATCCTAGCCCCATTCCAGCTCTGTTCTAGCGCCCCCAGCCCCATCGCAGCCGCCCCCAGCCCCATTCTAGAGCCACCCAAAGCCATCCTAGGCCCCCCCAGCCCCATTCTAGAGCCCCCAGCCGCATCCCAGCTCCATCCTAGAGCCCCCAGCCCCATCCCAGCTCTGTTCTAGAGCCCCCAGACCCATTCCAGTCCTGTTCTAGAGCACCCAGCCCCATCCCAGCTCCAGTCTAGAGCCCCCAGCCCCATTACAGCTGCCCCAGCCCCATTCTAGAGCCACCCAAACCCATCCTAGGTCCCCCCAGCCCCATCCCAGCTCCGTTCTGGAGCCCCCAGCCCGATCCCAGTCCTGTTCTAGAGCCCCCAGCCCCATTCAAGAGCCACTCGACCCCATCCTAGATGCCCCCAGCCCCGCCCCAGCTCCAGCCTAGAGCCCCCAGACCCATCCCAGTCCTATTCTAGAGCCCCCAGCCCCATCCCAGCTCCAGTCTAGAGCCCCCAGACCCATCCAGTCCTATTCTAGGTCACCCAGCCCCATGCCAGCTCCGTTCCAGAGCCCCAGACCCATCCCAGCCACCCTAGACTCATTCTTGAGCCACTCAAACCCATCCTAGGTCTTCCCAGCCCATCCCAGCTCCAGCCTAGAGCCCCAGCCCCATTCCAGTCCTGTTCTAGAGCCCCAGCCCCATTCTAGAGCCACTCAAACCCATCCTAGGTCCCCCAGCCCCATTCCAGTCCTGTTCTAGAGTCCCCAGCCCCATCCCAGAGCCCCCAGCCCCATTCCAGTCCTGTTTTAGAGCCCCCAGCCCCATCCAGCTCCATCCCAGCGCCCCAGCCCCATTCCAGTCCTGCTCTAGAGCCCCCAGCCCCATCCCAGCCCCCGGCCCCATTCTAGAGCCACTCTGACCCCATCCTAGACGCCCCCAGCCCCATCCCAGCTCCATCCCAGTGCCCCCAGCCCCATTCCAGTCCTGCTCTAGAGCCCCAGCCCCATCCCAGCCCCCAGCCCCATTCTAGAGCCACTGACCCATCCTAGACGCCCCAGCCCCATCCCAGCTCCAGCCTAGGCCCTCCCAGGGCCCCCCAGATCTCATCCCGGCCCCCCCCCCCCCAGCCCCCCGGCAGCCCCTCCCCCGGGGCGGGGCGGTACCGGAGGAGGGGGGGGGGCAGGGGTAGACCTCGCAGTGGTCTCCCCAGCCGGCGCCCAGCGAGCAGCAGCACTCCCCCCGCGTCACGTTGGTGCCCAGCACCGAGTCGCACAGGATGGGGTCGTCGAAGTTGAGGTAGCACTGCTTGCGGGGGGCGGGGGGCTCCTGGGCTGAGACCACCCCCCAGGGGGACGATTAGCACCCGGGACACCCCCCCCCGAGCTCCTAGAGACCCTCCCCGAGCTCCTATAGACCCCCCCGGAGCTCCCAGAGTCCCCCCGGAGCTCCCAGACCCCCTCCCCGGAGCTCCCAGAGTCCCCTGAGCTCCCAGACTCCCGGAGCTCCCAGACTCCCAGGAGCTCCCAGAGACCCCGGAGCTCCCAGACCCCCGGAGCTCCCAGACCCCGGAGCTCCTAAAGACCCCGGAGCTCCTAAAGACCCCGGAGCTCTCAGAGACCCCGGAGCTCTCAGAGACCCCCGGAGCTCCTACAGACCCCTGAGCTCTCAGAGACCCCGGAGCTCCTAAAGACCCCCGGAGCTCTCAGAGACCCCCGGAGCTCCTACAGACCCCGGAGCTCCTAGACCCCCGGAGCTCCTACAGACCCCGGAGCTCCCAGAGTCCCCCGGAGCTCCCAGGCCCCGGAGCTCCCAGAGTCCCCGGAGCTCTAAAGACCCCGGAGCTCCACAGTCCCTGAGCTCCCAGACCCCCGGAGCTCCCAGAGTCTCCCCGGAGCTCCTAAAGACCCCGGAGCTCTCAGAGTCCCCCTGAGCTCCCAGACCCCCACCGGAGCTCCTAAAGACCCCCGGAGCTCTCAGAGACCCCCGGAGTTCCACAGTCCCCCGGAGCTCCCAGACCCCCGGAGCTCCTAAAGACCCCGGAGCTCCCAGAGTCCCCGAGCTCCAGACCCCTGGAGCTCCCAGAGTCCCCCGGAGCTCCCAGACCCCGAGCTCCCCAGTCCCCCTGAGCTTCCCCCCACCCCCAGACCTCCTCAGCCACCCCCAAAGACCCTCCCGGGCCCTTCCCGGGCTCCCTCAGACCCTCCCAGGACCCTCCCAGCGACCCCCAACCCCTCAGATCCCTCCAGGGACCCTCAAACCCCTCGACCCCTCCCCCTCGGCCCCCCCTCTCCCCAAGAAGCCACCCTGGCAGCCCCGCTGCCGGGAGTGGAGGTGAAGCCGGGGGGGCAGCGGCAGGCGAAGGAGCCCTCGAGGTTGGTGCAGGAGCCGTGGGGGAGCAGAGCCCGGGTCCAGAGAGCATTCATCGATGTCTGGGGGCGGGGGGTGGGGTGGGATCAATAGGGGAAGGGGCACCTCAAACCCCTCCCCACCCACCCCCAAAGACTTCACCCCAAGACCCCCAAACCCACCCCATCCGGACCCTGCCCCCAACCCCCTCAGACTCCTCCCAAGGACCCCTCCGGGCCCCCCTCGAGCTTCCCCAGCCCCTCCCAAGGACCCCCAACCCCCTCAGACCCTCCCAAGGACCCCCAACTCCCCTCAGACCCCTCCCAAGGACCCCCAACCCCCCTCAGACCCCTCCCAAGGACCCCCAACTCCCCTCAGCCCCTCCCAAGGACCCCCAACCCCCTCAGACCCCTCCCAAGGACCCCCAACTCCCCTCAGACCCCTCCCAAGGACCCCCTCCAACTCCCCTCAGACCCCTCCCAAGGACCCCCCAACTCCCCTCAGACCCTCCCAAGGACCCCCAACCCCCTCAGACCCCTCCCAAGGACCCCCAACTCCCCTCAGACCCCTCCCAAGGACCCCTCCCGGGTCCCCCTCAGAGCTCCCCAGCCCCTCCAGGGACCCTTCAGAGTCTTCCCAGCCCCCTCAGACCCCTGACCCCCAAACCCTTCCAGCCCCCAGAGCCCCCTCAGACCACCTGACCCCCAAACCCTTCCAGCCCCCAGAGCCCCTCAGACCCCTGACCTCCCCCAAACCCTTCCAGCCCCCAGAGCCCCTCAGACCCTGACCCTCCCCCAAACCCTTCCAGCCCCCAGGGCCTCCTCAGACCCCAAGGACCCCACAGACACCCTCAGAACCCCCTCTCCCCCAGGACCTTCCTAGCCCCCTCCAGGGCCCCCAACCCCCTTCAGACTCCCCCAAGGTCTCGGTGGGGGGACAATGGGTCTGGGAGGATATAATGGGTCTGGGGAGTTATAATGGGTCTGGGGGAGTTATAATGGGTCTGGGGGGGCTGTCGGGGTCTTGCCCCCTCCTCACCGAGGCAGCTCCTCCCTGCAGGCTGTATCCGGGGGCAGAGGCAGAGGAAGGATCCTGGGTGTTGAGGCAGGACCCCCGAGCAGACCCCGAACTCACACTCGTCCAGGTCTGGGGGAGGGGCACGGGAGGGTGTCAGAGACCCTCCCCCATGAGGGCCCCAAACAGCAAACTCTGCCTGACCCAGAGACTACCCCAACCCTAGCCCCTATAGCCCCCTGACCCAATAGAGCCCCCAGCCCCCTATAGCCCCCAGACCCAATAGAACCCCACAGCCCCCTATAGCCCCTGACCCAATAGAACCCCACAGCCCCTATAGACCCTGACCCAATATCCTACAGCCCCTCCTATAGACCCCTGACCCAATATCCCCACAGCCCCTATAGCTCCTGACCCAATATCCCACAGCCCCCTATAGCCCCTACCCAATAGAACCCCCACAGCCCCCTATAGACCCCGACCCAATAGAACCCCCCAGCCCCTATAGACCCCCAATATCCCCCAGCCCCTATAGCCTTGACCCAATAGAACCCCACAGCCCCCTATAGAACCCCCAATATCCCTACAGCCCCTATAGAACCCCCTAATATCCCTACAGCCCCCTATAGCCCCTGACCCAATAGAACCCCACAGCCCCTATAGCCCCTGACCCAATAGAACCCCCAGCCCCTATAGAACCCCCAATATCCCCACAGCCCCCTATAGCCCTCCCTGACCCAATAGACCCTACAGCCCCTATAGCCCTAATATCCCCACAGCCCCCTATAGCCCCCTGACCCAACAGAACCCCACAGCCCCTATAGCCCCCAATATCCCCACAGCCCCTATAGCCCTCTAATATCTTACAGCCCCATAGCCCCCGACCCAATAGAATTTACAGCCCCTATAGCCCCGACCAATAGACCCCACAGCCCCCTATAGCCCCCAATATCCCCTACAGCCCCCCCTTTATAGCCCCTGACCATTAGAACCCCCAGGACCCCCTTTATCCCCCAGCCCCCATTTTCCAACCCCCTCCCCGTCCCGCTTTGGGGTACCTTGGCAGCGGGGGTCCTGGCGGGCTGCAGCCGGGGGCACTGGCACTTGTAGGACCTGGGGTGTTGGGCAGACCCTGGGCACAGCCCCCGCCTCGCACTCTGTTGACGTCTGGGGAGGGGCACCGAAATGAGGGGGAGCGAGGGGAGCACAAGAGGGTCGTCCCCCAAAGCGGGAGGGGGAAGCAGGAAAAGGTTTTGGGGAGGGGGAGGGAGGGGCAAGATGGGGAGGGGTCCCCGGCTGGGGGGGTCCATGGGGGCTGGGGGGTCCGAGGGGCTCTGGGAAGGGAGGTCCCATGGGGGTTTGGGGGAGGCAGGGGCTCGGGGGTGGCCCAGAGGGGTTGGGGAGGCGGGGGTGTCCAGGAGATTCAGGGGGGGCCCCAGAGGGCTGGGGTCTGGGAACCTGGAGGACATCCAGGGGCTCCGGGGGGGGGTGGGATTGGGGGGTCGAGGGGTCTCGGGAGGGTCAGGAGGGGTGGGGGGGTCGACCTAGGCAGGCTCCGTTGTGGCCGCGGTAGCCGGGGGCAGGGGCTGCACTGGAACCCCGGCTGGTTCTCACTTGGCCTCGGGGCAGGAGGAAGGCTCCAGGCACTCATTGATGTCTGGGGGCACAGGGACAGCTGGGGTCACTCGGGGTCGTTTGGGGTCACTCGGGGGTCGTTTGGGGTCACTCGGGGTCGTTCGGGGCCAAAGGGACAGCGGGGGAGGGGGCGGGGGAGGCACAGCCCAATGGATTTCATTGCTGGGGCTTGTCCTAAGGGGTCCCCTGACCCTGACCCCCCCGCCCCTGCACCTCCTCCCCTGTCCCCTTGGCCCCATTCTTATCCCCTCCTGCCCCATTCCCATATCCTTTCCCTTCCCTCCTCCCCCTTCCTCCATCCCCCTGCTCCCCCCTTCCTCCATCCCTCTCCCCCCATCCCTGCCCTCCCTGTCCTTGGCCCCCCATTCCTATCCCTCCCTGCCCCATCCCATATCCCTCCTCTCTCCCCCTCTCCCCCATCCCTCACCCATCCCTGCCCCCGTCCCCTTGCCCCATTCCTTATCCCCTCCCTGCCCCATTCCCATATCCTCCCCCTTTCCCCCTGCCCCCGCCCTCTGCACCCCCTCCCTGTCCTCTTGCCCCTATTCCCTATCCCTCCCTGCCCTATTCCATATCCTCCCCCTTTCCCCCTTCCCCCTCTCTTTTCCTCCTCCTCTCCTCTCCCCCTCTCTCTCCCCTCCTCCATCCCTCTCCCCTGCCCCTGCCCCCCTTCCTTGCCCCCATTCCTATCCACTCTCTGCCCCATCCCCATATCCTCCCCCTTTTTCCCCTTCCCCCTCTCTCCCCCTCCTCCTTCCCCTCTCCCCCCTCTCTCCCCCTCCCCCGTCCCTTGCCCCCCATTCCCTATCCCCTCCTGCCCCATTCTATATCCACTCCTTTCCCCCTTCCCCCCTCCCCCCTTCCTCCATCCTTCCTCCTCCTCCTTCCTCCATCCTCTCCCATCCCTGCCCCCTCCCCTGTCCCTTGGCCTCCCATTCCTTATCCCTCCCTGCCCCATCCCCATATCCCCTCCTCCTCTCTCCTCTCCTCCTCCCCTCCCCCCCCTCCCTGCCCCCGCTCCCCGGGCGCTGCCACCTTCGCAGAGGGGCTGCCTGGAGCCCTTCCTGCGGTAGCCCTGCTGGCACTCGCAGCTGTAGGTGCCAGGGCCGTTGGCACAGCTGCCGCCCTCGCCGCAGATGTCAGCCTTGGCACACTCGTCGATGTCTGCCCGGGGGGGGCGAGGTCACCGGGACCCCCACCCCCGCTCCCCACTGTCCCCATTCCCCCCACCGCGCCCCCCCGGCCACAAACTCTGGCCCCTAAACCCCTGACCCCAGAGCCTGGTCCTAAGCTCCTGGCTCCTCCCGCTCCCTGGTCCCGACCCCTGGCCCCGATCCCCCAGTCCCCATCCCGGTTCCGTCGCCACTGCATAGTCCCGATCCTTATCTCTATCCCCATCCGGTTCGCGCCACCGGCATAGTCCCGATCCTATTCCCCCTATCCCATATCTGTCCTGCATAGTCCCCGATCCTTTATCCCTATCTCTTTATCCCGATGGTCGATTCCCTCATCCCCA
This sequence comes from Melanerpes aurifrons, assembly GCA_011125475.1. Lineage (NCBI taxonomy): Eukaryota > Metazoa > Chordata > Aves > Piciformes > Picidae > Melanerpes > Melanerpes aurifrons. The sequence goes on from WWNC01000092.1 coordinate 3,129,116, forward strand.
TCCTCATCCTTTATCCGGTCCGCCGCCACTGCATAGTCCCGATCCTGACTACTGTCTCCCTCCCGTCGGGTCTCGCTGCCCTGATCTCTATCCCTATCCGGTCCCGCCTGCACAGTCCCGATCTTATCTCACATCCCTATTCCCATCCGGTCCCGCCCCGATGCCCTGATTCTTATCTCTATCCCATCCCATCCTAGTGCGATCCCCGGTCCCCGTCCCGTCCAGTGTTTGTCCCCGTCCCCATCCAGTGCGATCCCGTCCCCGGGTCCCGTCCCCATCCGCTGCGATCCCCAGTCCCGGTCCCGTCCCCATCCGTGCCTGTCCCGTCCCCATCCTGGTGCGATCTCGATCCCCAGTCCTTGTCCCATCCTGGTGTTTGATCCCGGTCCCGTCCCGTCCTGTGCCTGTCCCGTCCCCATCCGGTGCGATCCCCGTCCCCGGTCCCGTCCCCATCCTGTGCGATCTCGGTCCACGCCCCGGTCCTAGGTCTCTGGTCCCGTCCCCATCCTGGTACTGATCTCGTCCCTCGGTCCCCGTCCCCATCCGCTGCCGATCCCCAGTCCCGGTCCCGTCCCCATCCCGGTGCCTGTCCCGTCCCCATCCGGTGCCGATCTCGATCCCCAGTTCTTGTCCCCATCCTGGTGCCGATCCCCAGTCCCCCGGTCCCTGTCCCCATCCTGTGCAGTCCTTGTCCCCGGTCCTAGGTCTTGGTCCCGTCCCCATCTTGGTGCCGATCCTTCCCGCCCCGCCCGGTTCCCGGCGCAGCTGCCGGTGCCCTGCGGCGGTGCCGGTACTGGCGCAGGCTCTGCCGCCCTTGGCGGCGCGGAGCTGGAAGCCTCGGTGGCAGCGGCAGGTGTAGGAGCCGGCGGTGTTGAGGCAGACCCCGCGGCCCGCCCCGCACGGATCCCCCTCGCACTCGTTCACGTCTGCGGGGGGAGGCGACACCGACACGCGTGGGCGGCGCAGCACACCGACACCCGCACGGGAGGGAGGACAAGGAGGGGGACACAAGGTGGGCAGGGGAACGCGAGTGGGAGGCAGGGACACGGGGGTGGGGGACAGGGAGTGGAGGGGGAACGCGAGTGGGAGGCAGGGACACGGGAAAGGGACACGGCGGTGGGGGACAGGAGTGGGATTGGTGGGGGCAGGGGGGACACGAGTGGAGCAGGGATGCGGTGGAGGGGAGAGGGGAACACGAATGGCACCAAGGGACGCAGGGAGACACCAGTGGGGCAGAGGGACACGAGGGACTCAGCAGGAGAGGGACACGGGGGCAGGGGGGCACGAGTGGCACAGAAGGGCAGAGGGACACCAGTGGGGCAGGGACTGGGGGAAGAGACACGAGTGGCACTGAGGGGGGGAGTGGGGGGGGGGACACCGGGCGGCAGGAGGGGGAGGGGGGCAGGATCCCCTTCCCAGCCGCCCCCCAGGGCCCTCAGTGCCTCCCAGCCCCTCCCAATCCCTCCCAGTTCTCCCAGCCCTCCCAGCCTCCCAAGCCTTTCCCAATCCCCTCCCTAATCCTTCCCAGCCCCTCCCAGCCCCTTCCAATCCCCTCCCAGTCCCCTCCTTGTCCTCCCAGTCCTCCCAGCCCTCCCAGCGCCCCGGGCGGTACCGGTGCAGTAGCGGCGCTGGGGTGCCAGCGGTAGCCTGTAGCAGAGGCAGCTGTACCCCCCGCCCCCATCACGCACTCCCCGGGGCCGCAGATCCCGCGGTTCAGTTTGCATTCGTCTGTCTCTGGGGGTGGGGAGGGAGCAGAGCACCGGGAGGGGGTCAGGGGGCACAAAGGGAGCCTGACGCCTCTGGGGGCTTGGGATGGGCCCGGGGGAGGGGGTCAGGGGTGTTAAAGGGGGCTGAGGTCCAAGAGAGTCCTAGTGGGGTCCTGGGAGCACTAGGGGTCCCAGAGGCTCTTAAGGGGGTCCCAGAGGGGGCTGGGGGTTGGGGGGTCAGGGGCATTAAAGGGGGCCAGGGGGAGCCTCAAAGAGTCCCGGAGGTCCCAGAGGGGTCTGGGTGATCCCAGAGGGTCCTGGGGGTCTTGGAAGAGTCCCAGAGGGGAGATTTGAGGGGGTCAGGGGGTGATGAAGGGGGCCGGGGGTGTCTCAAAAGAGTGCTGAGAGGATTTGGGGGCAGGGGGTCCCAGAGGGGTCTGGGGGTCCTGGGAGTCTCCCAGAGGCTCTCAAGGGTTGGAGGAGTCCAAAGGAGGTCTGGAGGGGATCCGGGGGCGGGGTTTTGGGGTCTCTGGGAGGGGGGAAGGAGTGCTTGGGGAGGGGTATCAGGGTTTGGGGGTCCCGGGAGGGGTTTGGTGGGGGTCCTCACCGGTGACCTGGGTGGGGCGATCTCGGCCGCGCTGCGGAGTCAGAGGCTGCTCGGGGGAGGCGCCAGAGCACAGGGGGGTGGGGCGGGCCACGAGCTCTGGGGAGGGGGGAAGGGGGAGGAGGGGACTCAGGGCCGGCCCCCAAGGTGTCCCTAACCCTTCCTGCGGCCCCACCCCCTCCCCCCTCTGTCCTCCAGGTCGTGTCCCCCCGTGCCCCTCTCCACCTCTGTGACCTCCCCCAAGCCCTCCCCCCCTCTGTTCCCCTCTTGCCCCCGTGACATCCCCCTCAGTGACCCCTTCGGCACCTCCACGGACCCCTCATGCCCCAGCCCCCCATATAGCCCCCTGGCACCCCGGACCCTCGATCCCCCCCCTGCCCCCCTCCCTGCCCCCTCCCCCTCACCCAGGGTGCCGCATGGGGGGCGCTGCTCCCAGGGGCTGCTCCAGGCCCTGCTCCTCCGGATGGGTCCAGAAAGCCGCGAGCTGGGGGGCACTGCTGACCCTGGACCCCGAGCCCCTGAGCCCCCACTGCCGCAGACTCCCCCAGGACCCCCAACCCCCAGACCCCTTCTAGGATCTCTGCACTGCCTACAGCCCTCCCAACTCCCCGAGACCCTCACTGCCCACAGACCCCTGACGCCCTACTACTCTCAGACACCCATCCCCCTCCCCAGGAAGCCCCCAACCCTCCCTCAACTCCCCTAGGTTTTGCCAGACCCTGATTCCCCTCCCCATCATTCCCTGCTCCTCCCCATTTCCCCTCCTTCCTTCTCCCCTCCACTCACCACGGCGGGGGTCGCAGCTGCTGGGGGGGACACACACAACGGGGGTGTCAGAGCGGGGGAGGGACATGGGGAGGTCGGGGGCCAAAGGACTGGGGGTCCTGGAGGATGGAGGAGGAGTGGGGGTGGGGAAGGAGGGAGGGGGAGAGGGAAAGGCACAGAACATACTGGGGGCGATGGGGCCTTGGGGGGTCATGAGGACCTGGGGATTGGGGGGCCCAGGGACAAGGGGGTGGGGGCACGAGGGGTCGGAGGGGGACATGGGGGCCATGAGGACATGGGGGGCTGCGGGGGTCACAAGGCTGGAAGATCATGGGGGGTATGAGGACATGGGGGGCTCGGGGGGGGCACAAGGGATCATGGAGGGGGGGGGGAGGTCTGGGGAGGAAGAGGAAGGGGAGGGGAGGAAGCCACCGGCACCTACCGGGGGCGGCGGGGGGGCAGGTGTCGGCGCGGGGGGCGCTGGGGGCGGCGGGGGGTGCGCGGGGCGCTGCCGCGGGGGCGCTGTCGAAGTGCAGCTGCAGGGTGAAGTCGCTCTGGGCCTGGATGGTCAGCGTCTGGTGCGAGGTCAGCACGTGGTAGCCCTTCCCCGGGCAGATCGCCTTGAAGGCCGCTGGGGGCGCCATGGGGTCAGCCGCCGGCCCCCGAGACACCCCCAGACCTCCTCCCCAGGCCCGACCCGACATCAACCCCGCGATCCCCAGACCCCCAGACCCTGCTCTGACAAGCACCCCTGACCCCCCAGGCCCCCAGACCCTGCCCGACATCAACACCTGACCCTTTGACCCCTGACATCATCCCTGCGACTCCCCCGACTTCTAGCCCTCAGCCCACACCCTGCATCAACCCTGCGACCCCAGACACCCCAGACCCTGCCTGACATCAACCACCGCATCGCGACCTCCCCGACATCAACACCCGACCCCCAGGCCCCCAGACCCTGCCCTGACATCAACCCCGCGACCCCCAGACCCCTGACATCAACCCCCAGAACCCCTGGCATCAACCCTGAGACCCTGACCCCACCCCAGACATCAACCCCGCGACCCCCAGACCCTGACATCAACCCCTGACCCCCAGACATCAACACCTGCGACCCCAGACCCCCCTGACATCAACCTCTGATCCCCAGACATCAACACCCGCGACCCCAGACCCCGACATCAACCCCAGCCCCTGCCCTGGCATCAACCCCTGACCCCAGACATCAACCCCCAGAACCCCACTGACCCCTAGACCCTCCCGGCATCAACCCCCGACCCCCTTGACCTCTAGCCCCTGCCCCTGCATCAACCCTGACCCCCAGACATCAACCGCGACACCCCCAGACCCCCTAGAGCCTCCCGACATCAACCCCTGAGACCCCCAGACCCTCAGCCCCCTCCCTGACATCAACACCATGACCCCCAGACATCAACCCCCCGAGAACTCCCACTGACCCCAGACCCTCCCGGCATCAACCCTGACCCCTGGACCCCCTCAGACCCTGCCCTGACAGCAACTCCTCGACCCCCAGACATCAACCGCGACACCCTTCTGACCCCCAGAATCTCCCCGACATCAACACCGCGACCCCCAGACTCCCCCAGCCCCTGCCCTGACATCAACACCCCTGACCCCCAGACATCAACCCCGACAGCCCCCAGACCCTCCCCAGCCCCCTCCCAGACATCAACCCCGAAATCATCTGGGCTGAGTCTTGGGACATCTCTCCCCGAAGCTCCGTTTGGGTCTCTCCCTCCATCGGGAGTTCCCCTCCTTGACACCCTGCGACCACTCCCCCTCCCTGCTGAAGCCCCAAACGAAAGTCTCTCCCCTGCCTCATGTTGGGTTCTGGCTCTGCCCTCCCCCGTACCGGTGCCGTCGGCGGGGCAGGGCTGGCAGCGCCCCAGGCCTTGCCCACGCTGCAGCAGCAGGTCTGGCGGCTGAGCCGCGTGGGGAGGGGGTGCTGGCACTGCCCCCCCCCCAGCACCAGCCGGAAGCACAGACCCTCCTCGCCCGGCTCCGCTGGGAGGGGGGGGTCACATATCCTCCCAGCCCCTCCAAAGGACCCCCAGAACCATCCCGACCCCTAACCCTGCCCAGGACCCCCACTGCCCTCAGACACCCCTACCCCGAGAACCCCCACTGTCAATAGACAGCCCTGACCCCCCACTGCCTACAGATCCCTGACTCCGCCTTCACTGCCGAGGACCCCGAGGACCCCCACTGCCTACAGACCCCCAGGAACCCCCTCACTGCCCTGCCCTCTGACCCCCCACTGCCTACAGACCCCCAGGACCCTGCAGTGCCCTCAGACCCCTGACCCCCCCTCACTGCCCTCACTCCCCTGACTTTACTGCCTACAGACCCCCAGGACCCTCCTCACTGCCCTCATCCTGACCCCCGCCCCGCCTACAGGCCCCAGGACTCCTGCAGTGCCCTCAGACCCCCCCGGACCCCGCTCTCGCCTATAGACCCCTAGGACTCACTGCCTCATATCCCCTGACCCCCACTGCCTACAGACCCCCAGGACCTCCCTCACTGCCCTCATCCCCCTGACTTCCACTGCCTACAGACCCCAGGAACCCTGCAGTGCCCTCAGAACCCCCGATCCCCTACCCTCCCAACCTCCCACTGCCCCTGCAGCCCTCCCCACCCCTCCAGCCCCTCATAGCCCCCCCAGCCCCTCCCCACCCTCCAGCCCCATAGCCCCCCTCCCAGCCTCCCAACCCCCACGCCCCCTACCCTGGCCCACCCTCCAGCCCTCTAGCTCCCCCGCACCTCCCCAGCCCTAGCCCTCCCCAGCCTCCACTGCCCCCAGCCCCTCCCCACCCTATCCCTGCCTCTTCCTGCCCCCTCCCCCTCCTCTCCCTGGCCTTGGTGGGCAGTGGTGCCCCCTGGGCCGGCTCTGTTCTTGCAGGCGCAGCGGAAGCTTCCCTGGGTGTTGAGGCAGCCCCGTGCGGGGCAGACCCCACCATGGCGCACTCGTTGATGTCTGCGGGGGGCACCCTGAGGCGGGGGTCCCACCAAAACCAGCCTGGAGCCCCTGCCCCTGCCCCGGCACGCTCTGACCCTCCATCCACACCCCCACCCCCAGCCCACTCTGGACCTCGATACACCTAACCCTCCCCCACCCTGACCTCATATCCCCCAGCCCTAAGAACACGCTTGATCCCCAGACCCTCCCAGCCCCTCCCCACCTCAGCCCCCCATATCCCCCTCAGCCTCCTCCAGCCCCCAAGGACACATTTGAATCCCCAGACCCTCAGCTCCCTCCTTTACTCCCCCGGCCCCCTCTGACCCCAGGACGCAGCTGTACACTGGACCCCCAGGACCATGTCTGGACCCCCAGGACACATGCCTGACCCCCTCCCCAGACCCTCCCAGCCCTCCCCACCTTTTCCCAGCCTCCCATCCTCCCTGACCACCCCCAGGATGCAGCTGTACAGCTGCCCCCGGACCATGTCTGGACCCCCAGGACACATGCCTAGACCCCTCCCCTCCTCAGCCTCCCACCCCTTTGACACCCCTAATACACAGCTGCCCCCTGCGTGCCTCCATCCGTCCCCCTCTCTTCCCTGGCCCCCCTGCCCCCCCTCGCCCCCGCGCCTCACCTGGCAGTGGCTGCTGTTGAGTCGTTTGTAGCCCTGGGCAGTCCCCCCAGCTCCCCGCGGGGCCTGACTTCTGGCACCCCTGAATCTGCCGGGAGGGGGAAGGGGGCAAAGGTTGGGGGGCAAAGGTCCCTAATGTGGGAGGGGTCCGGGGAGGGTTTGTGTCCTAAAGTGGGAGTGGGAGGGGGTGGGTTTGGGGAGGGTTTGTGTCCCTAATGTGGGAGGGGTCCCTGTGGGTTTGGGGAGGGTTTGTGTCCCTAATGGGGAGAGGGTCCCGGGGTGGGTTTGGGGGGTTTGTGTCCCTAATGTGGGGAGGGGGGGGTGGGTTTGGGAGGGGTTGTGTCCCTAAAAAAGTGGGGAGGGGGCCCCCGGGAGGGTTTGTGTCCCTAAAGGGGGAGGGGTCCCCGGGGGTGGGTTTGGGGAGGGTTGTGTCCCTAAAGTGGGGGAGGGGGTCCCTGGGGTTGCTTTTATTGGGGGAGTCAGGGTCTGGGGGTTCAGGGGATTGGGGGTCGGGTGTGTGGGGGCTCAGGGTGATTTGGGGGAAGGTGCTGGGGGTCAGGGTGCTGGGAGGTCAGGGGATTTGGGGGTCAGGGTGAATCAGGGGGGCCAGGGGTGAGTCGGGGGTCAGGGGTGCTGGGGGTCAGGGGATTTGGGGTCGGGGTGAATCGGGGGTCACGGTGCTGGGGGTCAAGGTGGTTTCTGGGGGTCAGGGGTGAGTCGGGGGTGAGGGTGCTGGGGGGCAGAGGTGAGCTGAGGGGGGTCAGGTGCTGGGGGGTCAGTGATCGGGGTCAGGTGCTGGGGGGTCAGCAGTCGGGGGTCAGGGTGATTTGGGGGGTCAGGGGAGCAGGGGGGGTCAGGGTGATTTGGGGGGGCCAGGGTGGTCGGGGGTCAGTGATTTGGGGGGTCAGGGTGGAATCGGGGGGTCAGGGTGCTGGGGGTCAGGGGTGAGTCAGGGGGGTGAGGGTGCTGGGGGCAGGTGAGTCGGGGGGCAGGGTGATTTGGGGGTCAGGTGAGTCGGGGTGAGGGTGCCGGGGGTCGGGGGCCGCCCCCACTCACAGGCCAGCTGGGGGCACTTGTGGCAATTTGCTCTGCCCCAGGAAGTGCCCGCTGCCGTAGCAATCCTCCTGCTTGGTCAGCCCCGGCAGGGGTTGCTGCCGATTGCTACCCGAGGGCGGGGGCGTCTGTACCCAAACCATCCCAGGATCCCCAAACCCCGGAATCCCCAACCCACCCCTGGCACCCCTAAACCATCCCCGGGACCCCAAACCACCCCTGGGACCCACAAACCATCCCGGGACTCCTAACCCACCCTGGGACCTAACTCTTCCCCTGCACTAAACCTTCCCCCAGGACCTCCTAACCCAGCCCTGGGACCCCAAACCATCCCCAGGGCCCTAACCCCTCTGACCCCAAACCTTCCCCAGGACCCCCAACCCAGCCCGGGACCCCAAACCATCCCCGGGACCCCAAACCATTCCCCAGGGGCCCCAACCACCCCAGGACCCCAAACCACCTCTGGGACCCCCAAGCCTCTGGGACCCTCTAACCCACCCCCCGGCACCCCCAACCTCCCCGGATGCCCAAACCATCCCCAGGGCCCCAAACCATCCCTGGGACCCCCAATCCACCCAGGACCCCAAACCACCCTGGGACCCCAAACCATCCCTGGGACCCCAAACCACCCTGCACTTAAACCATTCCCCAGGGCCCCCAAACCACCGGGACCCTAACCTTCCTGGGACTCAACCCAGCCTCCCCTGCAGGACCTCCAAACCATCCCTGGGACCCCAAACCACCCTAGGACCCCTGAAACCATCCTCAGGACCCCCAACCCCCCTGACCCTCAAACCTTCCCCTGGCACCCCCAACCCCTCGGGCACCCCAAACCACCCTGGGACCTCCAATCCCCCTGGGACCCCAAACCTTCCCCTGGCACCCCAAGCCCCCTGGCACCCCCAAACCACCCTGGGGACCTCCAATCCCCCCTGGGACCCTCAAACCTTCCCTGGCACCCCCAAGCCCCCCTGGGACTTCCAAACCACCCTGGGGACCTCCAATCCCCTAGGACCCCAAACCTTCCCCTAGCTTTAAACCCCCCCTCAGCACCCCAAACCACCCTAGGGACCTCCAAACCTTCCCAGGACCCCAAACCTTCCCTCCTTCAATCCCAGCGCCCCCAGCCCCGACTCCCTGCAGCCCCCAAGCCTCCCCCACTGACCGACTGCTTGGGAGGGTCTCCTGGAAGTAGCGCCTGAGGGGTTTGTGGGTGTGGGGGGCGGGGGCCGGGGGCTTGCTGCCGGCGTGGGGGGCTGGGCCGGGTGGGCTAAGAGCAGCCCCGGGCCGCGGGGGTCCGTCTGGGGGCTCTGGGCTCGATGGGTGAACCTGGACCGAGGCCTCGGGGGTGGATGGACTTCGGACGTTGACCAGCGGGGGCACCTGCACTGGGGGGGAAACTGCCTCAGCACACCCCCCAGGGCACCTAGCACCCAGCACCCCCAGCATGGCACCCCAGCGCCCCAGCATAGCACCCTAGGACCCTAGCGCCCCCAGCATAGCACAGCGCCAACAGCATAGGACCCCTGAAGCCCCCCAGCATAGCACCCCCAGCGCCCCGCATAGCACCCCTAGGACCTAGCGCCCCCAGCATGGCACCCCAGCGCCCCAGCATGGCACCCTGGGACCCCCAGCACTTCTAGCATGAGACCTGGGACCCCAGCGCCCCCCAGCATGGCACCCTGGGACCCCAGCACCCCCAAGCATGGCACCCCAGCGCC